>NW_004624789.1:63947-105755 GCF_000247695.1 Heterocephalus glaber | reverse complement strand
TAAAATTTGCATATCTGAAAAATGTAATTTCAGACATTTATTTCCTATATGTGGTATTACTTTTTTTATATTATTGTTCTACTTTGAATCATTTTTCTGCTAAACAATTATTATTCTAACTGTTGAAATACAGTTCACAAACTTGCTAGTAATAAAAATTAGAATATAAAAATATTGGTAAAATTTTATCAATTTTGAATGATTAATTTTAATTTGCATAATTACTGACTTATTTCTTACATACATTTAAATTTGGGTATTAAGCAATTTTATATAGCTAATACAAAGAAATGACTGTACATCTTACGCTCTAACATTTAATCAACAAAAGGTAAGAAATTATTTTCTCCTATTTATTAGCAAATATTTATTAAAATAAATACTGACAATTAAAAAATTGTGCAGCAAAATTGCCAGTTAAAATGGATTAGGTTATATGTGCTGGGGAAGAGAGGAAGTTTTTGTTGATTATAGTGGTGGTGCTGGGGACTAACCCTAGAGCTCCATACATGCTAAGTAAGTATTCTACTACTAACTACAACTCTATGCATGATATGGAAACAAACAACCTGTAAATGCCAGTCACTTGAAGCAACAACGCCTGTACTCACTTATATGTTTACTATGCATGCTCCACAGTATGGGTTCTGTTCCATATCATCTCAGATTGTGATTCAGCCAAGTAGAAAACCCCCATATAGATGCTGACGGTTTGTGACAGTCAGGGATAGAAGAGTGAGACAGCAAGAGAGAGACAGAGATATTTGAAAATCTTCCACTGGCTCCAAATTCATTGAGTTTACTCTACCACCAAAATTGGATTCACCTAGTAACTTGCTGGAAATATACTTCCTACTCCTTGCAGAGTTACCAAATCAGTCACTCTAGGATCAGAAACTAACAATCTATTTTAATAAGTCCTTTAGTAGTTTCTGACACACAGTAAAGTTTGAGAACTACTGCACTTGTCAACCTTTGAGACATTTTGGTATCAAAGTAGTGGAGTTATACAGTTCTACAAGGATTCTGAATAGAGTCAGAAACATTTAGTTACCAGCAATACTGAATACAACAGAAGTAAAATACGAAAAAAATGACAATTGTTTGGGCCCACTCGTTTTACAGTAATTATCATGAGTACATATTTATTCCTTACACATTAAAAGTGAAGCCTTGAGCTGAAAACATAGGTTAGGAACTTAGCTCTCACACTTAAAACAAAATTAGAGAGACAGATATTCTTACCTAAATTGGTGAATGATAACACAAAACACTTCATATTAATTTTCTATGTGGCCTTCTCAAATAAGTCTGAGATAGTGAACTGAAGCTTTATATAAAAGATTATTGAATTAACATAGGATTTCTTAATAAAAAATTGCAAAAATAAATCCAATTAGGAATGGACACATTGGGAGTAAAAGAAGACATACATGTTATGAACTTGCTACTTCTGCCTAATGAAAAAGAAAAGAAATTAGCCAGTTGTGGGTTCACTCCTGTAATATCAGCTATTGGGAAGTCTAAGGCAAAAGGATAAGAAATTTGAGGTCAGCCTTGGGGACTTAAATACACACTGTCCCATGCATACATGCATGCATACATATGTTCATGGAGCTGGAAATGTATTTCAGCAATAGTGTTGCCTAGCATGTGTGATATGTGAAGTCCTAGATTCAATCCACAGGACCACAAAGGGAAAAATAGTGAAGAAATTATGAGAAAAATTTAGACTTCAAATTGAGAAGTGAGAATATGGTAACCATAATATTCAGTTATACTAAGGTCACATGATACTTCTAAAAAGAGAGTCTGAAAAATTTTGACAAGTTAGAGTCAAACAGTAGCTCCAGCAGTGCCATTTCTTTCATGGGTCTATGCTTACTTTCTGTTGTATAATTTTGGGGCCAATTTCTTTCACTTTTTTCTTCTTAGCATATGAAAAATACATGATGTCTTTTTATTGACTAAATATATCTTTTTTTTTTTTTTTGATACTGGGGATCGAACTTGGGTCCTTGTGTTTGCGCAGCAGGTGGCAAAACCACTGAGCTAAATCCCTGGCCCTGACTAAATATATCTTAATCTTTATTAGTATGGTAATGCATACAATAACATGTATCTCTTTATCTTTCTTTGCACTTTAAACTTCTTAGTTTCTTTTTATTTTAATTTGTATACTACTTAACCTTTTTAGTATAACCTCCTAAAGTATTTATTATGGTTTACATTGAGAATGTCCCCAAAACACCTAATACAGTCATAGACAGAGCTTTTGGAAGCTGACTGAATCACAGGTGAAATGTGGTGGACTTGCTGTTCGAAATGGAGTTTGGTGAAAAAGGTAGTTCATTGAGGGTGTGATTTGGAAGAGCCAGTCTCCCTCCTGGCTTCTCTCTTCTCTTCTTGCTTCCTAGCTGCCATGACGAGAGTAGCTTTTTTCTGCAATGTACCTCTCCCATGCCATTTTTTGCCTTTGAACTACCTGGTCATGAACTCTAACTTTGAGGCAAAATAAAATTTTCCTTTAAATTGTGGATGATGGGTATTATGTCTACAAATGTTCTTGACTACAACTGCTCATTCAGACCAGAAGAGTTCATTTTAACAAAGTTTCTCTTATCAATTATTTATTTTTTTTCAATATACTTTGGGTGTTGTATTGAAAAATAATGGGCAAATATAAACCATCTACATTTTTTCCTATATTACTGTATAGAAGTTCAATAGTTTAATAGTCTATGGTCCATTTTGAGTTAATTTTTATGAAGATTGTAAAGTCTATGTCTAAATTATTATTTTTTTTTTTGCATGTAGATATTTGTTCCGTAGTTCTGCCTTTGCTTTTTGTCAAAAATTAGTTGCCTATTTTGGTCACTTCTGAATTCTCCATTCCTTCTCATTTCCTATTTGTTTATTCTTTATGCATTACTGCCATGTGTTAGTCCTCAGCAATGATCTTTATATTCATTTTCTTTTTTCTACTCTTACTTTTCCATATGACTTCCATTCCTCAGAGGTCTCTGAGAGTAATTATTCACAAAATATAAATGAAATAATATAAACTGCCTAGCAAAAAGTTTTTCATTTTAACACAAAAATCTAAATAACCAGCATTATCTCATCCTTACTTTTATCTCCAGCTTTTCTAAAATTTTTAAATTAATTTTATTGGTACATTTTAGTTATACCATATAATGGCATTCATCATTGGAAATCTGCACCCTTACATAATCTCTCTTGGTTCTTATTTTTTCCCCATTCCCCTGCGCTCCCTTAACTCTCTCCACCCTTCCCTATTTACAAAGATTTTGTTTCCACTTTTTTCCTTTTCTCAGTTTTTCTTTTCCCTTCTTTCCTTTCCCCTACCCCTCCCACTTCCCCTAATTTAGACCTTTTCTTCCTATTTCACAATATCAATTATACATTTTGATCTTTATTTACACTTTTATTTTTTCACACCAGAGAAACTATTTGGTATTTACATGTGTGTCCTATTTCACTTAAGAGTATCACTTCAATGTGCATCCATTTAGCTATACATGTCTCTAATTTCTCTTTTTTATGGCTGAGTAGTACTCCATTTCATTAGGAAAAAAACGACATTTTCTGTCTTTTCTGGTATCAGGAATCGAACTCAGGACCTTGCTCTTGGGAGACAGGTGGTTGCACCACTGTGCTAAATCCCTGGCCCATCTCCAGCATTTTAGTTACTCATTTCCCCCCTTATTCATAGTCACTTTTACTTCTCTCATTTTTTAAAGAATATTACAAGATCTTTCCTCTTTCCTGGTCTTTACACTTGCTGTTTTGACCTTCTGTTTTGTTTTATTTTTTTATCTCTTCCCCACTAGCCTGACCATCCCCTACCCATCTATAATTCAAACTTGTAAAAGTTGTTCTGTACTTGTAATTTGGTTCTTACCTGTAACACAATGTCAGTGCATTTATTTAAGGGAGTTTTTTGCTCTGATACTTAAGATTGTTAAATTTGTACATTATGTGCTGGAGTATACATACAACAAATACAGGTGATCACTTAAAATGATAATTTAAAAATAGATGTTTGTATAAAAAGGAAGGGGAAGTGGGAGGGCTAGGGGAAAGGAAAGAAGGGAATGGACTTAATATGAGAAAATGAAAAAAGGAAACAGTATTTGTAAATAGGGAGGGATGGAGGGGTTGGAGGGAGGGCAGGGGAAGGGGGAAAAATAAGAACCAAGAGAGTATGTAAAGGTGCATATTTCCAGTGATGAATGTCATTATATTATACACCTAAAATGTACCAATAAAAGGATATACAAAAAGAAAAAAATAGATTTTTTTAAAATATAGGAATTACTGAAAATTACAGACCTAACAACTTGACTTTCTGACAGGCACACGTATTTTCATAATTTGGAAAAAGAGCTGGCATTCCATTAGTATCTTATTTTCTGTAGGCCAGTATTTTTAAAGTAAAATATTGCAGTCATGTCAGTCATGAAGAAACATAAAGCAAGTTATGTTTTGTGTCATTTTGTCCAAATTCCTCCACTGGCTTCCTGTCTCACTCAGAAAAAAAAGCAGGATCTCACAAAATGACTTCTACATATCTCTTTAATCTCACCCTCTTTCCCTCACTCTAGCCACACTAGTCTCCTCTTCAATAGTCAAACATCCCATTCACAATTTCCTCTCAAGTCCTTTCTAGTTGTTTTTTCCTTCTTAAATTTTCCCATTTATCTGTAAGTTTTGGTACTTTATCAACTTAAAATAATCACTCAAATGGTTCCCTCATTGATATTGCCTTTCCTTACCATGTGATCTATTAATTCAACCTTTAGCTCATAATTCCAGAGGATGAATAATTCTTGGAATTTTGTATATAGGTATTCAGGAGAATTGTATAACTTGAACATAATTTTCTGTATTAGAAGAATGACTTGGCATGAATGAGACTCAATGTGAAAAATACAATATATAAATTTCAATTCACATTTTACATAAAAGATTGCCTCTGAAAAACTAAGAGAAAAAACACTATAGGCTTAGAACCACTTAGTAAATGTGTTTTAGTTGATAGGATTGAGTATGGAAAAATAGAAAAGACCCATTGTGTCAGTATTCATCTTTCATATATTCTATGTTTAGATTATTAACATAATCAGTAGCATAATTAATGATTCAAATTTCCTAAAAAATATATTCTGTTCTAATATTTTAACAAATTGTTTAAAATATGATTTCAATTTCAACTGAAATTAAACAAAATCACTCTAAAACTTATTAGAATACCTTCTGTCAGTGTAATGCTGTGATGTAGTGTTCATTTTAGAATATCCAAGAAAATAAGAAAAAGATGAGCAGCAAAACCAACATAAGTAGATTAATCATTTGAGAGGTCTTGAAAGTAATCCTTTTTATTTGGGAGAAAGATGGATTCTAAATATGAAATTTATACAACTGTGCTCTTAGTTTAATTAACAAAAGGAAATTGATAATGTCAATGTATCTAAATGGTCTTTTTGGAAAATAACTTTATTTCTATATAACAGCTTAAGTAGTGTATGTGATTTCAAAAAGTAATCTTGTACTTATGTGTAAAGTGCCAAATAAATATTACTACAACCATGTATACAGCAATTTCTGGTGCTTCATCTTGACTATAATTGAGAAGTTCATAGGCCTGGTGTTTGAGTTTAGGATAAAATATAATTCTGACCAATATACACACAGTAAGCTCTAATAATTTTTCTTGCTTGTATTTCCTTAGTCTTTGGAAAAGAATTGTTCTATTCTTAACCATACTGCCACTGAGGAATCCATAAGGTGTTTTATGATCTTTTGACATTGGAGATGGAGGAGTCTAAAGTATCTTTCTGATCTTGATGTGGGTAATTTGATAGACTTTGAGAGGAGAGTAGTCTTATTAAGCCTTTCTGTGGTCTTTATGAATGTCTGAGTCTACAGTTAATTGATCCCTTTCATCTTTATGGAAACTTTGGTAGGTAATTGAAAGACATAATACATTGTCAGTTCTAGGAATACCAATATGTTCCATGCATTCCTTTGGCCCACATGTACACTCATAAAAATGTCCATATTAAAATTCTGGACTTAAGGTCCACTTTTGAGGAAGTCTTGAATACATGGGATTTAAATATTATACAACTGCTCATTCAATGTCTTTTAATACAAATATGGATTTTTAATTTCTGCCATTATCCATTCTATTAAATTCATTTAGTGTTTTATAGAACCACCAAAAACAGAAGTCTCCACTCTGAATTACAAAACAAGTAAAACAGAAATTTTAGCTTTTTTCTCATACACCACATCACAGGCATGTTTAGCAGAAAGAAATCTTTCTTAGGTATTTTTCCTTACCACTTAAGATTCATGGTTCACCCTAAGTCTTAGATATAATTAATTTTCACTAGGGTGCTTCTACATTCATTAAAGAAGCATGGAAGTAAATTAAAAACACTTTATATTTATTTAAAGCTATTTTTCATTTATTATCTCATTAAAGACATCAAGAGCACCTTTTCATGATCTTTAATATAATAGCACTTATGATTTAGTCTCATGGTAGAAGAGTATAAAAAAGCATTACTTAGAAATAAAATTAAAATTCATCACTTTTATATTTTTAATTTCTCTCTATATATATTTTAAATCTTCCTATCTGTATAAAATCTTGCTTTAGGAATCAAAGTCCATAATAAATTGCAAGATATTTATATATCTATACATATATATGTATACATCATATATCAGATATATATTTCCAAGTCCATTTTTAAAAAGCCCTTTAAAAACTCTATATATTAAAAATGAAATGAAAAAAATAATGAATGCTTAAAGAAAAGAATGAAGCATAGAGTTATGTATAATGAAAAAAGAAACAAAAGAAGAAAAAACAAAATAGGGATAGCTTAAAATGTAATATTTTGTTTACATGGATACATATACTTTTGTGAGTGGTTAAGTAACCATGTACTATAAATATATTTCTTACTATCAATCATACACAAATAAATAATACTAAATATAACAAAAATAGAAAAAGTTTTTGAAAACTACTCCCCTAGCACCATACCCTTCCATTTTTGAAAGGTATAAATTACATATAAGAGGGCCAGGGATTTAGCTCAGTGGTTCCAGCACCTGCCTCGCAAGCGCAAGGTCCCGAGTTCGATCCCAGGTACCAAAAAAAAAAAAAAAAATCATATATAGGAATAACTTCATTCATTCAATGAATGAACACTTCATTAATACACATTTCTTTTTTAGATAGATCTTATATAATAGATTCTCATGGGAGTTGTACACCTTGTGTGTACACATATCAAGAATAAGCATGATTTTATGAGTTTTTGAAAGGAGAAGAATGGGTTAATGAGTCATCATCTCAGTCTCAACCACTTTTTGTTTTCCCTCAGGTTCGAGTTTTAATATATGTCCTAACAGTTTAGCATGAAAAAGATGCATATCATCAGATCTGGATTACAAAACACAGTTCACTATCATGTTCTGGCTGACTGACATCTCTCAGGGTACCCTTGGCTTCTGCATGATTAATTATGTAGTCTCTTTTTGGCTATCTTGTTTGATATATTTCTTCACTGTCTCTGTGGAGTTAGTATGCAATCTCTTTTAGTTTGAAATGTCACTATCAAAATTGGATCTTCCTCTTTGAGAAACTATGGCTATAATGCATTTATGACCATCAAAGCAATTGAAATAGGAGGCTGCTGCAACCCAAGTAAAATAATATCATATCTGTATTTTCCATATGAGTGACAGTCTCCTTATTTTCCATATGCTCTTTGTCTTGTTACTTTTTTAAGTTACTTTTCTCATTGCTGACAAAATATCTGAGTTTATTAAACTCAGTTTATAGAGGTTTCAGTCCATAATTGGCTGTCTTCAAGGCAGGGTGGTATCACAGAAGAGAAGCAATTCATAGTGGGCAGAAGGTAACAAAGAAAAAGGGATAACCACCGCTTTTTCTGTCCCTTATATCTTATCCAGGCTACTCATTGAGTAACACTCATATCCTTAATCCTAATGGCCATGAATCAATTCCAGAATCACACAATCTAGATCCAGCCACTTTTGAAAAAGCCCCACCTATAACCACATAAAGCTTTGGGGAGACATCTATACACAAGCCATAACACTTTTAATAAACTAGTTATTAATCAGGGATCTTGTGTTCTCTGCTTTATGTTAAGGTATTTAAAATCACTTTAATTTTCATAGATTATCTTGTTTCTCAGTTAACTAGAAGTAACCAGGATGTAAAATTCAGTGACATAAATCTGAGAAATTTTGTGAGGAATAGTAGATTTTCATCTACTATTAAAAAGAGAAAATTAGGTTTGTGTGCTTCAAATGTATTAAATTTGTTGATAAATTCATTACTTTTGGTGGATAAGTAAAATAGTTCATTGGTTATTGATCTGTTGTACAAAACACTATTGGCTGGGATGATCAGGTAGTGGGAAAGTACAAGGCCAGACAGATGAAAAATCTGTAGATTAGAAGAGGGTCAGGTAAAAGAAATGCTAAACTGCTATGAAGAGCAAGTCTAAGAGCACTAATTCTAGGGGAAAGATAAAATGAGCAGACTAGCATCGCAATTTTTTTCTTTTTTTGAAGTTTTCAACTTATCAATGCATAATTACATTCAATCACAGAAAAAAAGGGGATAGGCATGATATGATAAAATTGACATTTATGAAGTGATGGGTTAGACCTGGGTATAGTATTTTTATGCATTGTAAAATTTATTTCTCACCTCATGTGTTAACTATTTTCTCATGACTCATGAATAAATTGGAGTTAAGAACATTCTCAAGTTCAATTCTAGATTTTTTTCAGTTTTTTGCTAGACATATTCAAGCCTAAATGGCTAGCCTCTTCTCCCTTAAAATTTCCTGAGTAAATTCTATTGCCATCTATTACACTATTTACCTATTTCAATGGTATGAAAGTGTAATGCTGGATAAGCACCCATATGATATCATAGTCCAACAGTTTTATTCCTTTGCATAGGACCTTCTCATTTGATTTTGTATTTTTCATTTTTTCATTTTTGATTTTATGACTTGCTTTTTATCCAGACACCTATTTCATTTTATTTGATATATGTCTTTATAAGTTTATACATAATCAAACATATTTAGTCTTGTTTTCTGTTTGTTTCAATATTTATATAAAGCACTGGATACATTTTTTGCCAATAAGTGACCAGCAACTAGAGCTGGGTGTCATTTTTTATTCTCCTTTCTCCAGTTATATTCTGCTGCTCTGTCACTTCTACACTGCTTATCCTTCACAATCATGTCACTTTATCCCATGTCATAGATTAGTTCTTGTCTTCATCATCTCTTTCTCTGTTTTAGTAAAACTCTGTAATTACTTTTGATTTTGGAATTAATTTCTCCTCCAATAATCTGTGTCACATTTGGTCTGATTCCCCAAATAATGAATTAAGTTTAGTACTCTAAAGTAATGGCTTATTTGGAAATTTTTATGCAAACAATGGAGATTGCTTTCTAGAAAAGGGAAATGATGTGCTGGACAGAAAGAGAGCAGATCTGAAACAAGATGTACTCTTAGCTGAATTTTACTTTCAACCTTACCTCTCGGGCATGTCTGAGCATCAACTACTCCAAAATGTTAATATTTCTAGGACACATCTTACCTACTCCATTAGTAACTTGATTGTGGACTTCTCAATATAATAAATGACATAAAGACATAGTAAGCAGGTCATTATGACTGGGGGTAATTTTCTACAGGTCAGCAGCTGGGATCTTGTACCAATTAACATCACTATCACAGTTACAATACTGGAAAGGAACGAATTTAACTTCTCAAAAAGAGGTATCTCAGCAGACCACCAATAATATCAAGTGAGTTTCTAAAATTTTTACTCCCTTAATTGTATTCCATTAGTGTATTCCCACAGTTTTACATTAATTCCAAATTATTTATCATTATGATTTTGTTTCTTTTCAATTTATCTATAATTAAACTGGAAACACATGGATGTATTTGTAATTTTTAATCATCACTTACATGTATTTTTGGATAGATAGCTCCATCTTCAAGGAACAATCTTAAAATTTTTGAATATCTAAGCATCCAGCCAATTTCAAATTTTTTGAGTCTAGTGAATATTTCACTCTCTTAGAAATATCTGTAATATTTTCAATGCCCTACTCCCTGCCTTGATCACAGCCTTTTCCATAATTTACTTTTTTACATAAATTAATGAGCCATACAGAGTAAGAATATTCCAGACTTTTAAAACAAAGTTCATTGCTTTCGTTTGTAATAAATTCTCCCAGTTTCTAAAATGCCACTCCATGCTTTAACTACAACAAAGTCTCTGGATTCTCACATATTTCGTCAAAAATATATGATTTTTAAAAATTCATTGGTAACATAAATGTGACAATTAAGCTTAATTTTCAATTTGTCTTGATTAGTAAAACTCCAGGAAAGGTGATTGAATCTTGGAGGAATATACTCATCCCTGGATTAATCCAATGATATTCATGATTAATATTCTGTTGAATCACTGGGGAATAGCCTTGTGAGGACATATGTCTCTTTGGTCTCTTCCTCTATTTGCTACCTTGTAACCATTATGAAATAAGAAGCTTTTTCCTTCACCATGTCCTCTGCCATATTTCTGTCTTGGAGCCAACCAATCATGAGCTGAAAACTCTGAAACCAAGAACCCAATTAAACCTCTCCTTCTTTAAACTGTAGGTGGCAGGTATTTGTCCTGACAACAGGAAAGCTAATTAATATATAAAATTAATATCTTAGTTACTTCTCTAGTCACTGGGAAACAATACCTAATACCCACAACTTTAAGGAGAAAGGGTTTATTTTAGCGCACAGTTTGTAGAGGTTTTAGTACATAGTTAGTGATAGGTCTCCCACTACCTCAGCAGCTATTATGTATAGTAGCTGCCCTCTTCCTATGGTGCCTTGCCCCCTTCACTGTGCGACGTCATGCCAAGATGGTTGCTCCCACCAAAGAATGAACCCTTCTTCCCAGCATGCCCCTGTTCCTGCCTAGAAAGTAACCTAATACTAGCTCACCTCCTACCACCTAGTGACATCACCATCTCCTCCATTCCCCAGTCACTACCTCACTCAACCCCACCTCAGCCCCTACAAACCCCACCCCAGTCTCTATAAAAGACTCTCTCTGCCCCGGCCATATTGCTTTGTCTCTCCTTTGTTCAGAGACAGCCTGGCAGATCTATTCCCCTAATAAAGGCTTATTGTGGCCTGGTCTCATCTTGGGTTTTGGCCCTTTTATCTGACCGTTAGCTGGTTCCAAATCAGGTTGGCATGGTACAGGGGTGTTTACAGAGGTAAAACACATTATGGCATAGTGGCAAGAAGCAGAGAAAGAGATTAAGGGAGAAGGGAGAAAGATGTGCCCTTCTAGTCCACACCATTAGTGACTCAATTCCTTTAATGAGACATTTCCTTCCAAATCACATTTATAAACTCATCAGTGCACTAAACTATTAATCAATATCATGTCCCGGTGATCAACTGCTAAAACCTCACTTATAAATGCATGAATCTTTGGGGAGACATCTAGATATAAGCCATAACACCTTTGTACAAAGTGCATTGAGTACATTTCTCAGAGTGGCCAAAGTCCTAAGTGTCCACAATGCTGGAAAGTCAAAGTTCAAGGTCTCATTTGAAATTTAAGGCAAACTCTAAGCTGTGAACCCCTGTAAAATCAAAAGAAAGCTAAATACTTCCAACACACAGTGGCACAGAATAAAATTTTCCATTCCAAAAGGACTATGGTGATGGAAAGGAATGAGACCAAAGAAAGACTGAATCCTGGCAGCTCAAAAATTAAATTCTGTAGTTCCATGTCCAATACTGAGGTAAATTATGCAGAGATTTGAATTCCACAGGGCTTCAGCAGCCCTCTTTGCTTCTCTCCTGGGACTTTGGTCACTTTTTGTGGCATTCCTTAAACTTTCTAAAATTTGTGGTTTTTCTTGTATCTTGGGATCTCCATTGCACTTATGATTTACTCACCATTTCACACACTGCTCTCACAGAAGCACGCTATCTGGTATCCCAGGCCTTCTTTTAAAATCAAGGTACAAATCTTCCTAGCCCCAAAACTCTTTCATTATACATCTTGTAACACAAGAACCAAGTGGAGGATGACAAGGTCAGTCAAGAGCTAGAAGAGTAGCCAGGCTTCCTTCTATCCTGACTATGGGAGATCTCTGAGTTCTTGGATGGCTGAATCCTAAAAACAGAATAACCAGGAATGAATTCCCTAGGAGGCCATCACTCTGTAGAATGATGTCCTGGGGCAATCATCTCAAATAAAGTCTTTCATTTTTGGAATTTGAGCCCTTCAAGGGTGGGAACATGCTGGTAGGTGTGATGCCCTTGGGCCAACTTTTCCATTGTCTTGTTCCAAAGTACTTGCTTTTTGAACCCTAATCTTTTTAGCAAGCAATCTGTTCCATTTTTGCAGATGGAGCTCTACCAGAGCCAAACTCAAAGCTTTTTAAACCATTCTGTGATAACCAGCCTGACTCCATCTGGTGCCTCAATGGCATTTTGTACCTGTGATTGAACAGAGTGCTTGCACTAGAACAAAGGACCCAAAACCCCACATCCTGCTTGGCAGTAAACTTGCTGCAGTTGCAGGATGTTTTGTAGCTCACCAAGTGTGTGAAACTTCCTTGTCCACCCCACATACACACACACACTAACCTGGAAAGGTTCTGCTTCTGCAAGATTCTGCTTGCTCTCCCCTGAGCCCTCCCCAACTGAAAGGATGATTTAAAAGGAGAAATCAAATTGCTTCCTATTGCAGAGACAACTTTCTGGCTGCTACTGTGAGACCAAAGCGACTCCATTTTGTTAAAATCCACCATTCCCCTAATCTCTCACAAATTAATGGTTAAAATGTGCATGCTCTGGGACAAAAGACACAATCTGTACCGAAGCAAAGTTCCTAAGTTAATTACTCAACCATCTGTTTGCCTAGGAAAAGAATGTTCTGGGCCCCCTATCCATAGAACAATCTGTAGATGTGCTGACTGTCAGTATGTAATGGTCGTGACTAATAGTCAGTGTGTCTGCTGACCATCACTATGTGACAGTCGACCACCAACCTTTGCCCCTCATTTCCCTCGTAAAACCTACATGTAACTGCCCCTCAACCCCTGATGAACCTAGCCAATCAGAAATGTACACTTCATGCTTGCTAAATGCTAACCAATCATGTAACTGCTAAGTGA
Source organism: Heterocephalus glaber (assembly GCF_000247695.1). The sequence continues at coordinate 92,445 of NW_004624789.1, read as the reverse complement.
AAAATCTCCAAACCTTGCTGTAATCTCTATAAAAACCCCTGGTGTTTTAGAGTCGGGGCTCTCAATCCTGATCCACTGCACCAGATATGGTTGTGAGTCCCTGCTTGAGACTGAATAAAGGACCCTCATGCGTTTGCATCAGAATCAGCTCCTTGTTGGTCTTTGGGGACTTTGCTATCTGGGCACAACACTACTTCCCCCTCCCCTGGCCATTGGCTATAATAACTGGGCTCTAATCTGGAACAGAGTGTGGTGCATCTCTATTGTTCTAACTTGCTCATCCACAATACTTCTGCTGGTCCAATAGTTCTTGATTCTCAATGTAGAGCTAATTAAAGGACCCCATTAGTAACCAAGCTACTCCCTGTAGATTTCTTGAAATTTTCTCCACCAGATTAATTAGCCCTTAATTAAGTCCCTCTTAATCTCAATATCCTGCAAAATCTCAGGGTAGGAGCAAAATGTACACAAATTTTCTCCCAGAGCATAATATACCTGGCCTGCACTCCAGGTGCAAATGGAGTCCTTTTTCCCAACTGAAACCTCCTGAGTCTGGTCTTTTCCTTCTTTTTTATCAGAATTCTGGTCTTCTGCGCTCTGACCAGAATTTCCCATTATTATAGACAGCTAAATTGGGTAGAAATACTATAGGGAGTCAGACAGGGATAGCCCCTCAAAGAAATCAGTGCAGAAAAGGAGAACATGTTACAACTGTGGGAGGAGGCACATTCATTCAAGGCCAGACTTCAAGACAAAGATGAAATGACTACATCACTTCCCTAGGGATAAACAATAATGATTGATATTCTAAATAGCCATCAATCACCTGGGTGGAGGACCAAGACCTTAATCCATCCCTTCCAGGAATATTTCCAGACCCATCCCTTCCAGAAAGTCATTGTTCTTTCTTTGCACACTTGGTACTTGACTTGCTTCCCCTTTGGATCAATATAACCTAAGTGACTATACTTGTAATCCTATTAGTTGACCATAGTTTTGTGATTTTGTATCCACCTTGTGATTTTGTTCTATAAAACTTGTTTGAGAAGTGGGCTAATAGGCAACCTACTTACTGGGTCCCTTTTTTGTTTTTCTTAAATAGAAGCTATCTTTCCCCTCAATTAATATTTTCTACTCTTAAATTCCATTGTTTCTAGAATTTATTCTTTGATTTTGGAGAACATGAACTTGGTGTATCAGACACCTAACAGGTTGGGAGTTACAATATTTTCCTTATATCATTCCTATAGGTAAAGAGAAAGGGGGCATTACCAGAGACCCCTGCAGTGGGTCTTTGTCTCTTTCTAGCCAGAATGACATCTGCAAGGTAAGAAATAAAGACACAGAGACAGAGACTGGAGAGAAACAGAATCTTGAGCTGATCTAAGCAGCTCTTGGCAGGAAAAACAAAAGAATCACAGGGCATTCAGAGTTTATTCATTACAAATGTGTGAAGGGGGAAGCTGGGCAGGCCATGATACACCTGCTGATAACAAGTATCCAGCAGGCAGGACTGTAGAATGAGGGCACAAGCTGAAGAGAACAAATGGTTAATTCAGAAGGTAGGAATTTAGTTGGAGCTGACCTGACCTTGGCTGGAAGTGAACTTGCATTATTGGATGACTTCCAATGTAATATAGCCAAATTATGGAGGGGCAAGAAGCTTGTGCCACTGTGGGCTGCTAATGCCACTGGGGAGAAAGTGTCTGCTACACATTCCTATATTCTATATCCTACATCACCATCAAGCATGGCTTCAGCACTGTGGGGCTGCTTCTCTAAATGGCCTCTTTACACCTTTCCAAACTCTTCCTACGAACTAGTTACAAATGCTTCTAAGCCACATAGACAGGTATAGTTGCAACAACAACTACATTTCTCAGTACCAAAATGTCTTTTAGTTATTTTCCATCAATGAAACACAATAACCCACATAAATAACTTAAAGGAGGAGAGGTGTACCTTGGCTCAGAATTTGTAGATGATTCAGTCTCTAAGGCTCTAAGCATGGCAGAGCAGAGGAAGCTTGCTTATGTTATAGCACATAGGAAGCAGAGAGAGATATATACCCTTCCAGGCCAACTGTCCAGCAATCTATCTCTTTGACCAGGCTTCAACTACCAAGTCACATTTAGCTAAAAATTCATCAGTGGACAAATCCACAAGTGATTATCATTTCCCCATGATCCAATCACTACCCCAAATCCCCATCTGTGAGCACATAATGCTTTGGAGTAATATCTAGATAATGACTTTAGCAATTAGTACCAGGGATCTGGGGTTGTTGGTGTGAATACCTCTGACCTTCTTGTTCAGAAACATTTGAAAATGATTCGTGAAGGAGTTTGGAAAAGTAGGGAGAATGTAACTAAATAAAGTGTAACAGAATTTCTTGTTTTCATTTTTTATGATGTTCTTGTTGTTTTGTCAGAGTTCAGAAAACAAAAGTTATCATAGGTATGTGCACAATAAATACAATGGTCAGGGAGTTTCAATTGGGAGTCAGGGATTTATCAAGAATTAGGCTAAAGGCCATATAAGCTAGAGTCTGGCAAAAAAAAAAATAGTTGCCTACATTTTGTCTATTCCCAAATTTTTGTGTGAGGCAGGTTAATTAATCTTTTGGAAAAGATTTCAAGGTAGCCCAATATTCATAATATAGTACAGTTCCCACTTATTGCTTTTAGCTAAAATAGCAAAATACAAAGTAGAAAGATTTTAAGACAAAATTTTAAATTTTGATCCAAAAAAATGTGCAGTATTTAGTCCAAAGTTGTCGTAGTTACTAAAATGATTAGCACCATCAAAGTGAAACCAACTACTTTGAATCAGGACAGGGAAGATTCCTATATGGTATCAAGGGAATAAGTAAGACTTCACAAATTACAGTATCAGTGATGCAAAAATGTAAAACTTTTATTTGTGAAGAGAGGACTGGGACTTCTGCTGAAGAAAAGTCTTACTTAGATTCATTTCACTCTGCTGACCCATATAGGAATCCAAAGGTAGGTCATTGCAGCTATTGTCCAAGGGGTCTTTGATACTAGCTGTGCCTCTTGCAGACCTTGGCATCATCTGAGTTTTTAGTCATGAAGAGTACAAAAGCTGTGGGGTCATGGAAAATTCCACCCAGATTTCAAAGTAAGGCCTGGGAGGCCAGGGGAGGAGTCACATATAGGCCAGCACATGAAGCGGCTGGAACAAAGTCAAAGGTGCTGTAGAGACCCAAGCATGTCAACTATGACAGGAACATGGACAAACTTCTGAGAAAAGCCATCACAAGCTAGTGGAGCTAGCCAAAGAGAGAGAAAATATGAGCTAAAATGGATAAGGATATAAGAGTGGAGCCACCAAAACCTTCTGAAGCTCACATTTTACCAACATCTTCCCTGGACTGTCTATATGGAATCACAGGGTTTACTGTGTTCTGCTGCCTTTTGGTCTTTGTTCTCATTCTTGTCTATCACCCAAGTCTTCTTTTTTGTAAAAGGAATGTTTAACCTGCATCACTGGATAATGACAATATGTAATTTGCTTTTCAAATTTTACCGAGTTTTATAGCTATAGTTTGCCTTGAGTTTCAGGTGAAATTTGGGACATGGAGTTTTGAGCAATGCTGGAACTGTTGAGACTTTTGGAAAGGAATTCATGTGTTGTTTATAGGATATCTGTATCATACTAGGTAGAATTATGGCACTATTATTGTTAATATTTGGGAAATAAGTATGGTTTACAGACATGAGTTTGTTAAGTTCACAATGGTGGAATATAATAATTAAACCTAATTTTCTACCTTCCTGGATTAAAATATTCTTGGAAAGGTGATTGGAACAAGGTTACAATGTGGATATAGTGGATTAATCAGTGGATCAATCTCCTGATGATCACAATAAATGTGTTGTTAGGAGATGAGGCCCCGTGGGAGTAGGTGGATCAGTGTGGGCCATGCCTTTAGAGGTATATCTTTCATTGGCATTATTTCCTTGTGCTATGCCTTCTGACCACCATAAAGTGAGAAACTTTCCTTGATCATAACCTTTGTCATGATGTTTTTTTGTCTTTGAGAAACCCACCCATTTACTGACACTCTGAAACTGTGCATTAAATTAAATCTCTCCCCTTTATGCTGCACATGTAAGTTATTTTACCCAAGCAAATGGAAAATTGAGCAATAAAATAAAATTATTTTAAATGTATAAATATAGACACAGATAACATATTTGAAATTGAGGATTTCTGTTTCTGTGTTCTTTTCATTCAAGTTTTCCTCTGGGATTATATTCATTTTAACATGGCTGACATTCTCATGCTGTAATTGTTTGCTATTTCTCTAACAATAAATTGTGTCCCTAAATAAACTCTTTCAGCATTATACTCCAATTAATTATGGTTGCAATTTTGGTTGTTTGGGATCTATAGCCCAAATTCTATTTATCTTGCTCTGCATTGTTTTGTTTCCAAACTTCATTTTCCAAAACAATAAAGTGACAGATAAATTACTAAATTTATTTTACTTCCTGTCATGTTTTCTTTTGTTCTTTTCTTATTATGACCTTCAAGGTTTCTTTGTTTTGTTGTCCATATGCTTATAAAACATTCAAGGATATTTCTATTTAGATTTTATTTTTTACTTGCCTCTGTATCAGTTTCATGTAGCCAGTATAGATAAAATTCATAAATACAATATAAATATTCATGATTTTGCATTCAAAAAGCACCATGTAATATCCAGATTGGCTATCATGTTAGTACATAGCTCCTTACATAAAGAAACTGAAGCTCTTTAGTTAGATATGATCAATAGTAATTTATTTCCACTACTCTTCTATGAAATATCTTATTGTTTACCTATGTTCTCTGTCCTCAAGTAATGTTTTTCTTCATTGAAAATTAGTCTGCAATAAAAATAATAATTTTCATGCTGGTCTTGAATATTACTTTTTTATCTAATATTTGGGTTGTTTTTTTATTGGTACATTTTAGGTATACAATATGATGACATTCATCATTAGGAATTTGTACATTATATATCTTGGTTCTTATGTTTTCCCCATTCTTATTTTTCTGCAGTTGCTGGCTGTTCAAACAAAAATGTGGACATCTTGCTAGTTTACCAAATGTATTGCTAGTTCTGTCCTTTGTTAAACTGCATGTCATTCTATAAATTTTGTTTTGCTCTGGATTTTGGTTAAAAAAATAATAACTTCTAAGTTGTATCTATGAGATCAAGTCTCCTCCACTTTTCAAAAGTCATTGATTCTAAGTAAGTTCCTAGGTTAGTGGTAGTAAACCTATGGTATCCATGTTATTTGCTTTTCTTTTAAGACAAAAGATGCTCATGAATGAGTTGTTTTTTCTTAACTGAAATCTGAATATTCATGTTTAATTTCAGTGTTAGCACTTTGCAATAAATAAATGGGTTTTGGGTTATAGGCTGGGCACTCAATCTTTAAAAGGTTTGGCATCTCTGTCTTAGGTTAATGCTTTCAGACCTATCTCATAGCACCCTGAGGTTTTTCTGTTTAACAGTTTAATTTCCACTAGCATACACTATAAACACTGCTTAGAGAGATTTTTTTCTATGAATATATAAATAGAAATTTGAATCTGACTCAGTATAGGTTGCTAGGATGATAAGTGGAAAGTCATCCCAATATAAGTTTAGCTTTAATTATTACAGAGAACTTGGAAAATATTACCTTTGCTGTATAGAACAACTGTTTTTTAAAATTTACTTCATTCCATTAACTTCCTCCTTTAATTCCAACATTTATCATCATGAAACAAGTAATATCTTCATTTCACAGATGAGGTGTAGCATGTTAAACAATTTATACATGAACCTTGAGCTTGTAAATGACAGAGTGTGATCTTCCTCATCTTATTTCCTTAAACAGGCATTTAGACTGCATTTTATATAATTAACTCTCTTAACTCTTTTTTCAATTTATTTATTATGCACTTTTTTTTCTCATTGTGTGCTAAATACTGTTTTTAGAATGTTTAAAACATTATTGAAAATGTTTGCTCATAACAACCATATATGCAAAGCTTTAGTATCTGATTTTTAGGAAAGAGAAATCTGAGGCCAGAAATAGTAAATTGCTCACAGATTATTGATACTTTTATTTGGTATTTGCCAGAAAACAGAGAAGCAATATTTTAATATATACATATATGTAGCTAAACTTTAATGCTTAGCTAAATATTATGGTATTGTTGTAAAGTCATTGAAATTTTTAAATTTAATGTGACTTTAAAATACGTTTTTACCCAGAAGTAGAAGTTTTGTTTAAGTATAATAATCAATTATTTATACTTGGAAGATATTTAACTTTTAAGTCTTGTTCACTATAACTGCCATTACCACTATTTTCTTTTGGCAGCTACTAGATTTTCAGGCTAAGAAACTTGGGATTAATAACGGTTTCTGGGAGAGGTACATTAGAGATCCAATATATTTCATTGATGACACATGCCCTGTTTCCTCAATATCCTTCACTTCAGCCAAGGCTGTCTGTGACTGGAAGAAAGAAATACTTTCCAGCATCCCAAGAATGGCAGGCTGCTGACAAGGACCATTAACTAATTTAGATTTAAGTGTCTGTGGAATTGCTGCCTAAAACTACTACAGCAGTGGCACTGGGTAATAAAGGTTTGCTTCTCTCAGTGAGTATCCAGTTCTGTCTGGGTCTAATATTTCTTTTCTGTGAAACTTAATGCAGTGGAATCTTGTATGTGTGCATGTGTGTGTTTTGTGTGTGTGTTTTGTGTATTTATTGTTCATGGTAACACATGGTATGGTTTGAATAAATTGTAGATTTTATACTATGCAGCAAGGAGAATGTTTTGTTACATCTACAGCATTAAACAAATCAGGAAAAATGTGTTATTATTGGTTACATGGATCTTCTATGATGTTATTTGGTGCGATGCTCTACACATGAATTGCTCTGACAGTTTTTATATCTTGTCATTGCATGCTGATGGCAGTGTGCAAATAGGTTTGCCACATAGGAATTACCTGTCCCACAAGTTCATTTTCAATGGCATTCTAAAAATCAACCATCCATGTAGGAGTTAAGAAAGATTTATAGAACCATTGCAATGCAAATCTTTAGAAATAAAGTTGAAAAACACTGACAGTATTGTGTAGAATTCTCTCCCTCTCTCTCCCTCTCTCTCTCTGTCTCTCTCTATATATAGATATATAGATAAATATTTATATATCTACATATATATACCTAATTGAATATTCTTGAAATATTTAAATTCAACTGTTATACAGCGAGACTATAAAAATAATATTTCCATGACATAAAATGTTAAATTATTTTCATACATTTTAGACCATGGCACCTGAATAATCCTGGTAAGAATCTAAACTAGAAATAAATGATAAGTGTTTGATTCCATGGTGTAAATACTAACATATTTGTCAGCAGATTATATTTAAAAGTTTCTGCATATAGATTACTGAAAAAACCAACAAATTCTGCAATTTCAATACCCCTAAGTCTACATTTGTTTAGTTATCAATAACAAAAAATGCTTCTGAAAGAAAAGTAACATCAATGATGTTGTATTTGTATATAAAGATAAATGTGAGCTATAGACATAGACATAGATATAGATTCAACCTTTCATAGCCACATGTTGTCCATCCTCAGATTTAATCAAACATGGATAGAAAATGTTTAGAAAGAATTTTAATCTTTACTGAACAGGTGAATATTTTTTCATTATCCCTTAAAAATACCATATAACTATTTGTACAACATGTGTATTACAAATTATACATAACTTAAAGATCATGTAAAGTATACAGGAGGATGTACATAGGTTGTATGCACACATTTCATAATTTTATAAAAGGGACTTAATCATTTTTGAATTTTGGTATCCTTTGGAGTAGGGCTGCCCTAGAAGCAATAACAAAGGGCAACTGTATATCAATTTCACTTAGCATTATAAAAAAAGCAAAACATTCACTTATCATTTTAAGTGTCCATAAAGAAAAAAAATATCCTTTATATATATAATCTAATTGCATTCTAAAAGGCCTTGAAATAGAGGTGTCTAGAGTTAGAAGTTCAAAATGAAGCTGATTAAGTTTCATTAAGGATATAATTTGAGATTACTACCTCATAAATTTATAACAGACTGTTAGTCTTTTGAGCGTTGTGGCTGAGTTTTATATATTTACTGCTCATAATGATTATTCCTTGAATATCATAAAGGACTTAGAAAATTTTAAAAAATAAAGTAATTCAACACTTTTTGAAAACATTTCCTGTACTTCTCAGAACATACACATTGATTTTTCTTTCTGCACCTTCCTATCATCTCCTCTGTCCTAATCTCATGCTGAAGTATTGCAGCCTTCTTCATATCTCAAAATCCTTGTTATACTATCCAAGTCATGATAATACTTTCTTTTTCTAAATCTTCATAGATCTAGACATTTTGAAGATCATGTTAAAAAGTTTGCAGCACATGATATTGCCTATGGGAAAAAGTCTAAATACCTAAAAAAAAGAGTTTCATATCAATAAAATTCTTGTCTTTATTTTCTTTGTTAAGCACCTACCATCTCAACCATTTTCTCAAACTGGCCTTGGTCAATCTTTTTTACTTGTTAGTAACACTATAATTCATAGTATATTAAACTTTTGTTTGCTATTATATGCTCCAAACTATATGAAGATATAATTAAGTAAATTCAAGTAAGAATCCTTTTCCATTTACTGGTAAATCTACTTGAGTCATTTTATTATATTTCTCTTTTTTTCCCTTTCAGACTAGAAAAATGCCACACATTTTTCAGAAATACTTTGTTTTTGGAAACCATTTTTGAGCATCAAATTAAGAATTAATTAATTTTTCCTCTAAATTTCCAGAACATTTTTTCCAGAACACTGGTACCATCCTAATTATCATGATATAGTTAGCTACATACATTCATTTTTCTTTAGTTTTTATGTCATTGAAATCAGTGACCAAATTTTGCTCTACATGAATTCCCAGATAAAATGTTTTTTTTAATTTTATAACATATATTCAGTAATTGATTGAATACCAATTTCACTTAACTACTACAAGTGTGCTTGCTTATGATTTAACTAATCTCTTCCCTGGGGAGGTTAAGGAAATAATAAAATTAAAATGTGCTAGATACATGTATCTACTCTCCACAAGGAACATGACCATTATTTATTGCACACAGGTATTAATAAAAATATTTTTAAAGGAATCTATAAATTTTTATAAAAATAATATGTATTATCTGGACATAGAGATAGATATGTCTTCACCCATAACAAGTTTAGGAAAGGCAGATCTTATGGATAGCTTATCTTTATATTTCAATTTAATGCTACCTTTACCATACATAAAATGTCTGCATATCAAATGTATAAAAGTGATAACCCATACAGTTATTAAAAACTATTCTAAAATACAATTATGCATTTAAAGTAATTAATCTCATAGCCGGGGATGTAGCTCAGTGTCACCATGTCTGCCTGGCAAGCACAGGGTCCTGAGTTTGATCACCCATACTGCAAAAAAGAAAAAAAAAGAATTAATCTCAGAGGAGACTTGTGCCTTTTAGAAATGCTAAAACTATAGGGAATTTGGCAATTCTATGAGATAGACTAAATGCCTGTTGCAGAAAAGGATGTGATAAGTCTTTGGAGGGGTAGAGATGGAATGTTATGGTTTGTGTTTAGATGGCCCCCTAAAGCCTCATGTAATTAGATGAGGCTTTTTCAGAGGTGGTTGGATCTAGAGTATGTGATGCTGGATTCATGGTACAATGCTAGGCTCAATGGCTCTAGGATTAAAGGTGTGACTGCTACCCATCTCAAGTAGTTTGGATAAGATGAAAAGGGCAGGAAGATACTGTTAATGTCCTCTGTTTCTTCTGCCATCTTCTACCACTGTGAACTATTGTCCCTCTGCCATGTGCCCCTCTGCCTTGGAGCCAGTTTATTATGAACTGAATCCTCTACAAACTGACCTAAATAAGCCTTTCCTCCTTTAATTTGGGTGTCAGGTAGTTTGTCTCAGAAATAAGAGAAAAGTAAATAAGAAAGAAGTAAATGATGATTTGTAATGATGAAGTGTTACTTCAGATGTACTAGTTAGGGAAAACTTTTGTAAGTATGCTCAATAAATGGGAAGTTGCCAACAAATGGCAACTTGAGAACACCAACAAATATAAATGTAATGATAAAAGTTCTTACTATAGTGAGAAATAGAATCAGGACACTGTGATATAATTGGGTGTGATATTTTTATGAGGTAATAGTGGTAGGGATATAGAGAGAGATTTCATTTTGCAAGAGATGGAGGGCTACATTATATATTTTGAATATTATTGGAAGTTCAGTGGGAGGTTGGGGAATATACACTCAGAAAAGAAAAAATCAAATTTACATTTTAAAAAATAAAACTGACATATTCAATAAAGAATAATGTCTGAAGAGGAAAATTTAGAATTCTGGACCAGATATGAAGAGGTCTTGATGTAGAATTGATACTGTGAACAAATAAGGAAGAAGATATTAATGATGCATTTGATAAGGAGGCATATTTGAAGGAATAAATTAATGAGAACTTGGGACTTGTTTGAAGAAACACTTAACATTATGTCCTCAAGTTGCAACCATTTACCTATAAATTCTTCAAGTTTGTCTTTGTTTATGGTGGAATAGTATTCCATTGCATATAAAGGCCACATTTTCTTTATCTATTCATCTGGTGATGGGTATATATGTTGCTTCCAAGATCTGGCTGTTATAAATTGTGCTGCAATCAACATGGATATGCGTGTAACGCTGGAATATGACCATTTAAACTATTTTGGGAATATAACTAGGAGGAAGATAACAAGCAAACTGAAATATTGCATGGTTTCTTTTATATGAGAAATTCAAAGTATATATATGCAAATGAGGAGTAAAATGGAAGATAGATAATTAGGAAGTAGGGAGAGGGTCAGATGGTTCCCTAAATTACCTATTCCAATTTTACAAAAATATTTTAATGTATATGCTAATTTATTTCACTAGTTTCTCTTAGTTCATTGAAAAAAAGTTTTGTGCTAATATTTGTTTCTATTTGTAAGAAAGAATTTTTTTGTCAATGTCTTGCACTCTGAGAAATTGCTTTGAACATAATAGCACATGCTATATTAACTATTGCTATTCTTATTATTTTGTTAGGAAATTATTTCATAAAATAACAACATATACAAAAGAATAAATTGATTCAACTGAAAAACTGGAAACAAGAAAGTTATTCTCCAAAATCACATAGAATGTTGCTCTTTAATGTTATAATAGTTAAAAGATTTGATGTATTTAAATCATTGGGATTATTTCTTTGCTAGTAGCAAGTAATTATCAAATATGTTATTATAATATATGAATTTTATCTATTATAACAGTTGAAATTTTCAACTTTTTATGTGCTTATTTTTAAGATCTTTACTTATATTGAGGTCAGTGCTTATTTTACCCTTCTTTAAGCATTATATTGACTAAATATCTTAATTTCATCCATTATTAAATTAATACTTTTTCAATATTTATTTAAACATGATTTTTGTTAGTTATCAACTTTTCTAAGCATATACATATTTTATACTTTTCAAAGTATGTGTTTTAACAGTTCTGGAGGGTAGAAAGTAAGTTCAAAGGTTGAATTTGGTGAAGTCTTGCTTTCTGCAGGAGACTGCATATCTCTCAAGCAGTGCAAGGTAACAGGGCTACATGCAAGTGACAGAGATAAACTGAATTTTATAAAACACTGAGGCTAGAGATAGCCCATCATCCCATTAATCCATGAATGAAATAAATTATTCATGAAACCAAAGCCTAACTGTTGCTTAAGACTCCTACTTGTTTCCACCTCTTAAAACATCACCAGGATAATTGCATTTTAGCAAGAATTTTGGTGGTAATATTCAAACCATAACAATATTCCAATTAACATTCTCTAGGTTACAAGCACAAATTGCTTATTTATATATTATATTGCATAATAATCCTTTTTTTTCAAGATTTACTTATGCTAATTGTTGCAACTTTTATATTTGATGTCTTGTAAAATATTTGATTAATCTATATGCTTGATACCCTCAATGTTCTTTACAGCTCCTTGAAGACTGATTTTTGTTTTCCTTTGGCTTGAATTATTTTTCATGAAGATTTTTGTGTTCTTTTAAATGAAAAGTTCACACAGAGGAATGTCATACTCTATTATACTAAAATATTTCTTTGAGTTTGATGAAATTTAGATATTTAGTCTGTGGTTCTTCTTGACATAGCTGAGTTCCACAGTTTATTTAACTGTCTATGATATGTGACATGGCAAATAGAAAGCCTGACTGAGTGAATTCACATCCTTCATGGTAAGTGTGTCAAACTGTTTTCTGTATTGGAACACTTCTCAGAAACTTGTACTGGGAACATTGAGATGTGAAAGCTTTATGAGGCCTCATTCTATCTCTTCAAAACATACAGAAATACAGTTTTACTCTTCATTGATTATAAAAGAGATTAATTTCTTTAGTGGTCATAGTCATTTGTTGATAACTTTTGACACAGGAATTGGGTCATTTTAATTTCAACAAGTTTTGCTTTCACTGAAGCATTGAGTATTGCCTTAGTCTTGTTTGCTCTCAAAAGGAAATTGAATAACATGTTTGAAAGTTTTATATGAACATATAGAGACATATTTTATTGTTTCACTCATCCTCAATTACAACTATTCTACCAAATCCACAAACCTGTTTTACTTTTAAGCTTTTTTACTTTGAGATAATTACAGTCTCATAAAGTTATAAAAATTACGGTAAAGAGCTATTTTATGCCATTGACTTTGATTCTTTCAATGTAGATGCAGGAGAAATGCTTAACTGTCAATGTGATCAGCTTGGGAGGCATGTAAGAGACAAGTAACATACACTTCTGGGTTTATCTGGATGAGCCAGAATGCTGGCATATGTATCTGGTTCCTGACTCTGTCCTCTGCTGCTGTGTCCTGTGCTCTGTTTCCAATCCCCTGGAAGAGAGCAGCTTTGCCCCACTGTGCCCTTCACCCATATTTTTCTTTAGGCAACTCCAGGTCCCCAGACCTAGAGCTGCTACTTTGTTCCTCCCTGACACAGGGGTAAAAGAGGATAAATAATAGAGACATAGAGTCAGCTCGACATGAGGGCAGTCAGGGAGCTCATACCTCTAGCAGGTAGAGGAGCCCCAAGCCTTTGGCTCACCTTGCTTTTATTCACCCAAACACAGGCACAAGCAATCAAGGTAACACAAGATTCATCTGCTTTCCAATATCCATTAGAATGTTTTCTGGTAAACATCTTAACTTTAACTATCTTAACCTTTCCCTAAAATGCAGTCACCCTTGAGTGCAGCATTTCTCCTTTGTGGCCACAGAAGAGGCCTATTAGTCCTTAATTCTCCTCCAGTCCTCTACATTTTTCTTTTGCCCAGGTTACTATGGATGGAACCTCTGAAATCATAAGCCAAATCAACCATTTTTTCCTTTAAATTGGATCCATCAGGCATTTTGTCCTAGCAATTAGAAAACAAATCAATCTGTAACATCTTACAAAGTGATACTGCATCATCAGAACTAGCATATTGACACAGTACAGTTCATTGATGTTGAAATTCTAGTTTTACTTGTATTTAATATTGTTTTTGTATTTGGTCTGACCCAATTTTATCATATATGCATACTTACTTTGATATGTTTACATGATATATACACATGATATGTATACGTATCATTTATGTACACTTACATATATGTGTGCTTAGTACAGTAAAGAGTGCCATTATCAAATGTTTCTTTCATATTTTCCTTTTATAATAATAGCCTTCTTGCTTTCTTTCTTTTCAGTTTTTCATATTGAGCTACAGTGGCCCCTTGACTTATGATCTCAATTCATTCATGAGGGCTGGTTTTGGGTGGATCTTTCTACAAATGTTTGTAGCTCTGTTAATTTTTTAAAAATTTCCTTTATTTCAGAAGAAGAACTTTGCTGCACTGATTGTTGATACTTCCCCACCTATTCAGGAAGCTCCTCACAGCCAGAAGTTGCTGAAGTTCCTCTGTAGATAATTCCTCTGAGTGTTCCTCCACCAGTTCCTCAGCATCACCACTGTCTACCTACAAGCCTATGGACTCTGCTACAGAAAAAAAGGTCATCACCCACAGAGTCAATTGAAGCCTTAGTCTTCTCTACCCAGCCTTCAAAGACCCTCTCCTCTGTAATTTTAGGCCATTCTTTCTTACAGGAAGATTTCAGTGTCCTTAGGCAGACATTGGCCCAGGATTTCTCAATTAACCCCACACAGAAAAGGATGTTGTAAAATTTTCCTTCCAGAACTGTTTAAGGGTTAAATCTGTATCTGAGACAATCTGGAAACCCTTCAGGAACAGTTCCTTGGTGTATAGCTTCTTAAAGTTAACTATAACTTATTGATCCATAGGCTGCACTCAATTAGTTGTATTAGGTGGGAGGAACTTGACTGAGAGCCATGGAAATTCTTCAGCCAATAGAGAGATATGGGCCTAATTTTAGTCTTTGACATATAGAAAGCGAGCTTTTCTAGCACTAGTCATTAAACAAGATATCCTTTCCAGTGAACATGTTTGGCCCCTTTGTCAAAGATAAGGTAGCTAAGTGTTTTGGGGGTTGTTTCTGCACATTCCTATCATTCCATTGATCCTTGAGTCTGCTTTGGGGGCAATATCATGCTGTTTTTATCACAGTATCTCTACAGTATAATTCCAAGTCAAGGACTGTGATGGATCCTACCTTGCCTTTGTTGCCCAGAATTGTTTTTGCTATTCTGTGTCTCTTCTGGTTCCAAATGAATTTTAGGCATGGTTTTTCTAGTTCTATGAGGCATGCTATTGGTATTTTGATTGAGACTGCATTAAAACTGTACAACAATTTTGGGAGTTTGGCTATTTCTACTATGTTGGCTCTTACTATCCAAGAGAAAGGAATATCTGTCCATTTTTCTGGTATCTTCTTTGATCTCCTTTTTTCAGAGCAATGTAATTTTCAGTGTAAATTTTTTTTACTTTCTTTGTTAAAATGATTCCTAAGTATTTCATTTTTTTCCCCAATGATAATGTAAAAGGTGTTGTTTTCCTAAATTCCCTCTCAGTGAGTCTATTACTTGTGTACAGAAATGGTACTGATTTTTGAGTGTTGAATTTTTATGCAGCTACACTACTGAATTTGCTTATTAAAGAAGTCTTTTGGTGGAGTTTTTGGTCTTCTATGTACAGTATCATGTAATCTACAAATAATGATAATTTAACTTTTTCCTTTTCTGTCTTTATTCCATTTATTTATTTATTTACATTTTCTTTTATTTCTTTCTCTTGCTCTGGTTAATGTTTCTAGCACTATATTGATTAGACATAATGATAATGGTCATCCTTGTTTTGTCCCTGACTTTAGAGTGAAAACTTTCAGTTTTTCACCATTTAGTAATATGTTGGCTATTGGTTTGTCATAGATGGCTTTCATCAGGTTGAGATAAAGACCATCTATTCCAACTTTCTGTATGGTTTTTATCATGAATGGGTGAAGTTTTTAAAATGCTTTTTCTATATCAATTAAGATGATCATGTAATTTTTGTCTTAGATTCTGTTGATATGGTATATTACATTTATTGATTTGCATATGTTGAACTCTCCATGCACCCTGGGATGAATCCGATATGGTCATGGTATATAATATTCTTAATGATATGATGCATTCTGTTTGGGATTATCATATTGACAATTTTTCCCTCTATGTTCATTAGAGAGACTGGCCTATAGTTTTCTTTTTTGTTTGTGTCCTTCTGTGGTTATGATATCAAGGTAATGCTTGTTTCCATGAATGATTTTGGAAAATTCTTTACCTTTCAATTTCATTAAAGTTTGAAGAGTAGTGGAATTAGATCTTTAAATTTCTTTTTTCAGTACTAGAGATTGAACTCAGGACCTTGTGCCTGCAAGGCAGGTGCAGAGCCACTGAGCTAAATCCTAGGCCCCCTTCTTTAAATTTCTTTTAGAATTCAGCAGTGAATCTGTCAGGACCTGGGCTTTTCTTTTGTGGTAGATTTTAAATTACATTTTTAATTTCATTGTCTGATATTGGTTTATTTAGAATATTTTTATCTTCTTGATTCAGCTTTGGTAAATCATATGTATCTAGGAAACTGTCCATTTCTTCTGTATTTTCCATCTTTTTAGAGTACAGGTTCTTGAAGTAGGTATTGGTGATCTTCTCAATTTCTACAGGATCCTTTGTGATTTCATCCTTTTCATTGGTAATTGCATTAATTTGTGTTTTCTTTTTTGGAAAAGATTGCCTAAGTCTTTTTCACTGTTATTTAATCTTTCATAGAATCAACTCTTTAATTAATTGATCATTTGTATAGTTTTCTTAGTCTCAATTGCTTAATTTCTGCTCTGATCTTTATAAATTTTACTTTTGCATGAGTTTGGGCTTGACTTCTTTTTGTAGATGTTTGAGATTCAATATTAAGTTGTTTATTTGAGCTCATTCTTCTTTTCTGATGTGATAATTCACTGCTGTAAATTTCCCTGTAAGGACTGCTTTCATTGCATCCCATAAGTTATAGTATGTTGTATCAGCATTATCATTTAATTGTAGATACTCTTTAATTCCATCTTTATTTTCATCTGTGATCCATTGGTTGTTCAGAAGGGTGTTATTTAATTTCCATGTGTTCATGGAGTTGTAGTGGTTTCTTTTGCTATTGATTTCCAATTTCATTGCACTATAGTCAGATAATTTGCATGGAATCATTTCAATTCCTTTGCATTTACTTAAGCATGTTCTTTGGACTAGTATGTGGTCTATTTTGGAAAACATCCCATGTACAACTGAAAAAAATTTGTGTTCTGATATTGTGGGATGGAAAACACTCTGTAGACATCCACTGAGATCATTTGTTCATACATATGGCTCAGTTCTGATATTTCTTTGTGGGTTTTTTTGGTCTAGTTTATCTGTATATTTGTGACATTGGTGTATTAAGGTACCCCACATAGTTGTATTAGTGCTTATTAGATTTTTCGTGTCCATTAATATCTATTTTATGTAGTTATGTACACTGGTAATTTGTGTGTATATATTTATGATTATCATCTCTTCCTCTTGCATTGTTCACGCATCAAGTACATAGTGATAATCTTTGGCTCTTTTGATCAGTCTTGGATTGAAGTTCATTGTCTAAAAATAGAGTAGTTACCCTTGCTTTTTTTCAGGTTTTTGTCACATGCAATATTTTCTACCCTTTGACTTTCAGCCTATGAATTTCTTTTTGATTTAAAAGTGGCATATTGTTGAATCTTGTTTCCTGATCCATTCTGCCAGTATGTTTTTTTTGATTTGTGAATTGAGACCATTTATATTGATGGTTATAACTGATATGTATTGCCTTATCCTTGACATATTATTTTCCTGTTGTTGGTTACTTGCCTCTTCCTTCTATTTAATCATTGTCTTACCAAGTGGTTTCTTTCTCTTGGTATTCTTGGAATTGTGGCCTTCATTATCTCTTTCTAAAATATCCTTCAGGGCATTATGTAGAGTTGGTTTCATGGTCATGAATTTCTTCATTTGTTATTTGTTATGGAATTATCTTATTTCTCTGTTGATTTCAAAAGATAGTTTTGCAGATTACATCAATCAGGGTTGGAGGTTGTTTTCTTTTAGGATGTGAAATATTTCAGTTTAACCTCTCCTTAATTTAATGGTTTGCATTGAGAAGTCTGCTGTGATTCTAATGGGCTTTGCTTCATAGGTGATTTTTTTTTTCTTCTCTCTAACAGCTTTTAGTATTTTGTTCTTGTGCTATATTTCTGGAATCTTGATAATTATATGCCTTGGTGTAGATTTATTATGGTCATGGCTACTTGGAGTTCTATATACCTTTCTTATTTATATGTCAAACTCTTTTACCATGTTTGGGAAGTTTTCTGCCATTACTTCTGTGAACAAGGTTTTTATGGAACTTGCACTATTTCCTTTTTCTCATTGACTCAGTTCAATCTTTTGTTGCTCTTTTTTGGATCATCCTGCAGCTGTTGGATTGATTTTCATGGTCCTTTGCTATTTTTAGATGCCTTTATTTTCATGAATACTGACCACAATCCTGTCTTCTAGGTCTGAAATTCAGCCTTCACCTTCATTCAACTGCTTATGTATACTTTCAATGGAATTTTTAATCTGGATGTCTGTTTGAATACGTGTCATGTATGCCATTTCCTTCATGATTTTTGTCATTTTCCTAAGTTTCACTATTTTTTTTATCTGTATCTACTCTAGATTCATTGAGCATGTTCTTCATTTTGATCATCAATTTTTTTACCTGAGAGATTATTTTCTCTATTACCTTATGCTTTTTTTTTTCTGCTTCTACTTCTGTCATTTCAGAAAATCTAGGTGGATAGCTTCTGACTTTATCTCAAAGTCCCCTGAACTTCTCCTGATCAGGGTGAGGATCTGGGATTTCATTTAGCTTCTGGGTCTTGTAATTTTCTATTTGTTAAATTTTATTTTGTTTTCTGTTTTGATACTTTTAAATGTCTAATGGCAGAAAGCTTATCACCAGTATCAAGGGTTCCCTAGTAAGTGTTTATTTCTCAGAGATGTCTTCTGGCCATCTTTGATCTTTGTGTCTGTTCCAAGATCCTACCTTCCCAATTTATTAAAGATGAGAAATTGCTATCTATTTGTCTCATCACCTGGTCCTTTACTACTGGACTATGGAGATGGTTATGACCCCAGACAATCACACTGTTGTCATGCAAGTGACAACAACTCATATGACAGGATATAACAACAAGTGTGACATAATGGCTAAAGTAGTACAATTAGCAATAATAAAAGCATCAAGTATAGCTGAGAAATTTACAAACCATGTTAACTATTAATTTGGTACCATTAACCATAGGAGTAAGATCTACAGTCACATAAAAAAAAAAAAAAAAAACAGACATAAAGTAGGAACTTGTATGCAATGGGTTTCCCATTGATAGAGTCCTTTTATCCTTTAGGAGAGAAATTTTAAAAGGATAGGAAACAAAACAGAGATAAATGAAGGGAAATACACCAGAGCCAAGGCTGAAAGACAAAAGAATGATCACTTTGGGAAACTGGAGAAGAGTGCAAGAAAGAAAGAATGAAGGATGAAGCAAAAGAATATCAAACTGAACCAGAAAGACTAGAGACAATTTTCACTCCCATAAAAATATCACAAAATTAAAAGACATGGTTGAGGAAAGAGAGGAATAAGAGAAGTTGAGCAAAATAAAAATAAAGGTAGAAACCTAAGCAACATTAAAAAATCACCAACCAGACAGAAAAGGGAAAATGAAACTAAGAAAACAAATAATAAAAGTCATCTGGTGTCCACAGTTCTGTGGTAGTGTCAAAGGCAAGTAATGTCCCAAACTGTACTGCATAACACTACCAAGTGTGGTGTAGGATTAGTGCTGGGTATGGGATGAATTTGGCCTAGGGGGTGGGACCAGTCTTCAGCCAGCATCTTTTTGGATGTTCCTTGAAAGACTATCTATATCTGCTTACCATGAGTGTCTCTCTCCCAGTTGCTGTGGTGCCTTCAGTCAGGGACACTCCAGGGCTGCTCCCAGTCCTGTATACAGTTGGATCCTCCTAGTCTTTGCACAGACTTCTCTGTCCTGCTCCCACAAGCATGTTTCTATCCTGTCCTGCTGTTTGTGACAGGTTTGGGGAGATATAGCTAAAGGCTGCTCAATTCCCTTTTAATCTCCAGCCCAGTGGGTTGAATGCCAACCTCCCAAGGCTGCTTAAATCTCTCAGGTTCATCTGCATCTGTCTCTCAAGCTACTGGTTGCCACTCACTTCTTTTACCACCTCTTCAGTGCTTTAGTCGCTAATTTTGCAGAAAAAAAATGCTGGTGGCCCATTGGGGAGGGAGCAGTTTGCCCCTCTGGGTGTCAGTGAATTTTGCTGCCAGGCTGCAGCATCTTCTATGTGGAGAAAGGCAAAAGAGGGAAGGGGACTTATATCCCAACTTATCCTGTGTGGCTTAAGTTAGCCACACTTTTTCAGCCCATCAATTTCTTGGAAACTTCCCAGTATGGCAACTCTTGCTCAGCACCACTGTTGGCAGCCTTGTGGGCTGGTACAGTGTTTTATGAAGTTCTATATCTGTTTTATTTGATCTATGAGTCTCTTATTTCAGATTGATTTTGATATCAGTATACATGCCCCTCTCTTTCTTCTAATTAGCTGTGTTTTCAATTGATTTTTCTTTGAGTAGGTCCAGTGTAGCTCCTCTATTTACCCAAGTTGAATTCTCCCATAATTCAAGACTTTGGTCATAAGTTAAAACCAAAATTCCTATCATAAACCAAGTTGTTTATATGTGAGGGTGGTTGTAACTCCAGGGTCCACAGCACTATTATTATTATTTTTTTTTTATTGAGGAAATGTCTTGCTACATCCTTACATTGAACAGGCTGGGATGAAAGTTGTGATTCTCCTGTCTCACTCTCCCACCTAGCTGGGATTATAGACTGGAGCCGCCAGGCAGGCCTCTCTTACCAGATCCACCTCTGTCTTGTTTCATACTTCCATCCTCATTAACAGCTGGCAACCACTAATTTTTTGTGTGAATTTCTAGAATTCTGTCATTTCCAACATATTATATAACTGTCAAACCTGTTAGGATTAATAGCTAGTTTGTGTCATGTAAAAAAATGCACTTGTGACTCACTTACATTATTGTGTCATTCCTTTCTTTGTTTGGTAGTAGTCCGTGGTTTATAGGTACTACATCCATAGAGCTTTAAATGTTCTACATCACAGAAACTTAATTCCATAGGTCCTTAGACAATATTTCATATCAGCATTTTATGCAAACTAATGTTTTAAGTGCATACTATCTTAAAGCCTTATTTTGAGGTTTTATGTAGACAAATGTTGATATCGAGGGTGTAAAATTCAGTGAATTAGAAAAAAAGGAAATAGTTATTTTCTTAGGCACTTTCTCATCACTGAGAAATAATAATCTATATCCACAATTTAGACAAATTGTCTTACAGTTTGTATGTTTCAGTCCATAGTTGAGTGGTTCCAAAGAAAGGCAGCAAGGTAGGTGGGCATGGCAAAGGTGAAATAGTTCATGGCATGACAAGCAGGAAATAGCAAATACAGGCCACCCCCACAGTGACCCACCTCTTCCCACCAGGCTTCACCTATCATCATACCCTTGTATATACCCATCAGTAGACTAATGTAGTATCACACACACATGATCTAGTCACCCCCAAAAAGCCCAGCCTATGAGTGCAAGAGGCTTGTGGGGGGAGTACACCTATATATAAGTTATAATAGTTGTAAATATTCAATAAATAAATATAACACTTTCACTAGAAGCTCTCACATTGTCACTTATATTAGCCAACTTTCTGAGGCAACTAAATGCTTCTTTTTAAGATCATTGATATTTTTGATATTTTTAATAAGCATTCATGAAATCATATGGTGGTAGGTTTCATTAGCTCAATGACATATTTGTAGGATCTATCTTCACTGATGCTTGTGGTTCTATTTTGGCCATTCTATTTATTGGCATAAACTAAGTTACTGTATCCAGAATACCATTTTCTTGAAGTATCCTTTTGTTTCTACTATTTCAATATATGCTTTCTTGACTGCTATAGTTTTTGAGTTGGTCTTGACAACCAAAGTCTAAAAGCTCCATACTTGTTTATTGTAAGTATTTCTAGGACTATTTTTTTGTCCCTTTATTACCATGCAAATAATATGATTATCTTATAATATTCTACAAAATGGAATTAAAACTAAAATAAGTTTAAATGTCAAAAAAATCTTTTTGGAATTTCATTGGTAGTGAAACACTAAACATTTACAATAATTTGGGAGGAAATTAAGTTCTTTATAATATTCTAAAGATGAATAAATAAATATAGAGAAATATTTCATTTATACATTGTTTTATAATCTTCAGTGCTTTTCTAACAGCATAGCTTTTAAAAATATTTCTTTCCTATTTATTTCTGTGTTTTAATAATTCTAAAAATGTATTGTTGCATAATTACTTTTGTATTGCTCTTTATAGAAATCATATTTATTTAAATAATGATTTGTATACAATACACTTAAAATAAATTTATTAATTCTGGTAATCTTATATTTTATGTTTAGGCTTATAATTTTGTCATTTTGAAGTGCAGAAAGTCCAATTCTTGTGTTATTTGCCTAATAGTTTCTCCTTTATAAGGTGTAATAGGCTTAGCGATAGCAGACATGCTCATCTGTGCCAAAGATTTTCTTTCTGTAATATTTATATTTATAGACTAAACTCATTTAATATATATGCAGTCTTTGAAAAATTATTTTAATAGCATTGATATGAAATATGTTGTGAAGAATTTTTTTATTTCCATATGTCCACAAGTTTATCTGGATAGAGAATTTCTAAAAAATCCTCTTATGATCTTCATAATATCCCTGAAATTTGCAATGATGTGCTATTTGGCATTACTATATTTTAATGTGACCATTTTCATTATTTTTGAAATGTTTTGTTAGACTATTATTGTTTTCTCAAATAAACAGTTTCTCAATTTTTAAATTTTAAAATAATTTCTTATTTTACTGATTTCTATTTCTACACTAAATTCAATGCTATGCCTCTAGCTTTAAGGGTTTCTCTTTTTCCATTTTATAAATGTAATTCTACATTTTTTCTAAGCACTACTTTACATATGACCCATAACTTTGATATATCGGATTTTCTATTTAGTTAAAAATATTTTCTTTTGTGTATTTACTTAGTATCATTTAATAATCACTGAAATTTGTCACTTATTTTTATAGGCTCACTAATGCTATCTCTTTCCTCTTACCAAGTAATTTAAAAGAAAACAAATGTACATTTTCAAATTTTTTGAAACTACATCATAGATCAAATCCTAGCCCTATAGACAAGGACAGTATTTTAAATAACTATATTGCAAGATTTAAAACAAGAAATTGAATAAATAATTAAAAGATAATTTAAAATTAATAGGAAAATATTACATAGTTTACTGTTCATATTCACAGTACATAAAATGTCTGAACAGCATCCAGGCCCAGCCAACACTCTTATTAAAAGGATAAATCTAAGATCCTGTATTAAGTTGTGTTTATTTTTGACCTGAAAAAGTTCACTACCCCTCCACTGGAATTTACTATTAATTTTTTTGTCTTATCATCAGAAACATAGTGAAATTTATTTGCAGGATATTCCCCAGTTTGCAATAGGATTTAAATTTAAATCTCTACAATTTATCAGAAATACTAAGGAAATGATATCAAGTCTTCAGTGAATCAACTCAAGAAACTATCAAGATTTCTTATGTTTAATTTATTCACTTAGTTATGGTGTAACTATAGTAAAATACTATTTTGTCTTTATAATTAATTATAAGTTCATGAGAAAATTATCTGATTCTAATTAAATACACCATCTCATCAAACTTTCACAAAATATTTTAGCAGCCATTAATGGCAATATGAGCTAATTATTAAGCAACTTTGCTAAAAGAGATGATTTTTATTGTGTCTTCATTTTATCATTATTAATATAATTTTACCATTTTACCATTTTATCTCCAGATCTATTTTATCATTCTACATCTCTGGGTCTATCTATCCATCATTCTACCTACAACAGATAATATAATCACTCTATCATGGATACATATTTTATTCAAAGGGTTATAATGCTTTATTATTAATAGTTTTTTGTTAAAATTTTCCCACATAAAGGACTATTCAAAATGCTTTGTTTACTTTTCACATGTCTATATCATCCATTCAGAAAATTTTCTTCCTGGCTAGATTCATTTTACACATCCATACCCAAGCTTTGAATTCAACTGGTTGCACAATTTTATGAGCCTTTTTGGTTAAGTTTTGGTTTTCAGGTTTTCTGGTCGAACATCAGTATGGTAGTTGCTGAGAAGGTGTTTTCAAGCTGTGATTAGCATTTGTCTTAGCTCACTTTATCCACCTTCATGATGGGTGAGTCTTCTCCAATAAATTTAAATTTTGCCTTCCTACCTTCAGATTAAAGACAGCAAGAGCATTTCTCTAGATCGCTAGTTGTGAAAACTTTGAGGTTATCAGTCCTAACAATTATGTGAATCAATTCCTTAAATCTCTCTATATATTTGTATCTCCATTTATTTATGTATTTATGTATCTGCCTTTGCATTTGTCTATCTCAGAATTTGTTTATTCTCTTTTTCTTGATAACCCTGAGGAGGACAAGTCATTTTTCTGACTGTTCATTTTAGTGAAAATTCTTAGTTAAAAATCAATTTCTGGGTCTTAGGTATCACTGCTAGTTCTTAGTGCTGCTAATCTTTTCATTGTCAGACAAATGTAAATATATATTGTCATTGTACAACCACACAGGTTTATATAATTCCAGTTCAGCATTTTAAGGTTCATTTTTCTTGGATAAGAAACCTAGCTTTCAATAATTTTCAATGCTCAAACTATTCCTCAGTCTTGAAATACATAGACAGTACCTTCAAAATGCTAGCCCACGTTTAAAATTGTTAAGTTGAATTATCGAAAAATAAAATCTAATTGGATAATTACATTTTAAAATTTTATGTATCTTTTTATCATTTTTGCCTTTAGAATATGTATGCAGGATAAAAATGTTGTTTCTGAAGTTACATCAGATTATTTTCCTTCAGTGTGTGACTATAGTCAGTTTTCATTTGATATGCTTTTCCTAAATCACTGAGAGATCTTTATAAATTTTGAATATGAGCTTTTTGTGTGTTCTATTTTGACATTATTGAAAAATTTCTTCAGACTTTTCATGTGTTTTTAAGCTAAAAACCTAGTAAGTATGTCTGTAAGTATTTATCAATTTTCTTCAGTTTTTTGTATTAGTAAAATATTGAGTCACAGTGAGAAAATACCTGCATAATTTAGATTATAAAAGTATTTACCTATGTTTTTTCATTTTCTAAAAAATTGTACTTTTAAGAATATACATTACTTACATGATTTTAGAATTTATTGTCAAGTATAGTGTATTAGTGTATAGATCCATTTCAATCTTTTATTAAAATGTCAGTCTGGCTATCAGAAAAATTTATTGAAAATTCCCTTTTATGAAATGATTTTCAATGGAATTTTTAAATATAGGAAAATTCTAAATATAATTGCAATGTAGTTTTGAAATTTGTACTTTATTTTGCTATCTATTCATGTACCAATACTTTGTTTAAATTAGAAAAAACTTTAAATATACTTTAACATGTGAAAATTAGTTAACATATATTTCTTGTCTATTATCTTTTTAATAACTATTCTTGTTTGTTTGTCTGTATTATTATAAATGTGCATAGGCTGAAATCATAGCTTGTAGTTATTTTTAATGGAATTTCTTTAAATCTATAGTGAAACTTGGTATTGATATCTTTCAATATTGAGTATCCTACCAAAACATTTTTTTATTAATTTTAATTGTGTATCTTTTAAGAGTGTTCCTGAACTCTTCTTCTAACATGTTTTTCATATTTGGTTTTTAAAAAACTTGTGCTCATATTTTCAAATTACATTTATATGATATTTCTATGTAAATGGCCTTTCCCTATAATTGTTTTTGCTAACAGGTAATTTTGTATGTAATTAAGATTGTGGTTTCTGTATGTTAATTTTATACCCTGCTATAATAACAAATATTTTCATATTTTAAAAAAATGAAATTATTTTGGTAGTCATTTTAATTTACTCCATTATTACAGTTCATGTAGAATTTTTAAAAATTCATGCAGTTAAATGGTTTCTAATTATCTCATTGTCCTTGAAATTGATTTAATAACATTGTGAACATTAATGTCTTTCTCAATAATTTTTGTCTTCTGATGGGCTTAAACTTTGAAAGGAGATGCAGATTAAATTAAGGTTTAGATAAATATTGTTAGAAGAGATGGGAAATTTAATAACTGAAAATAAAACCAATCTTAATACCAAGGAGGAAATTTGCATAAAGCATTTTTAGTGAAAATAGACTTGCTTGGAAATTGCATTAAAATTTAAAGTTTAAGCTGTAATGAATATGTACTACTGTATACAAAAGTTTTAATAGATATTCTAAAATTAAAATTGTAGGGTATTTATGCACAAAGAATGAGGCATGTTGGGGGATATCAGTATCAAAAATATGGACAAAAGTGTTCCATGAGTCAATTAGAGTTTGTATGTGTAAAAGAAAAATCAGCACTTACTAATGTACAGCAAAAAGAAGCTTTTGTCTCTGTCTATGACACTAGGAACTTGAAAATGCCATCAAATTGGTCACTGGAATTCTAGATAGAAAACTATCTCCTTGTGTAGAATAAGTAGGTGTAACTACAGTTCCACATCTTAGAACAATGACTCGTTATAGTAAAATTTTATGCTGGGATTAAAACAAAAAGACAAATCCAAATCCATTATTGACTCTAGAAACAAATCATATTGTCTGAGGAAATACTGATTTAGAAATGTGACAAAAAACCACGTATGTAATAAAATCACTGTATTGTTGATGCTTACTAAGATATATTAAGTGTGGCACATTATTTTATGCTTTTGGACATGAGTATAAATTGATAATTTCTGCTTTAAAGATCTGACATATTTCTGACTTTTATGCTAAATTCAAGATTATATGGATGCGCTTAGGTTGTCAATGTTTCATAGAAATAGTTGACTATTAAAATGTATCCAGTAAAAGTTAGAGATGAGGGCCTTGTTTCTTTTTTAATTAATTTTATTGGTACATTCTATTGGTACATTCTAGGTATACAATTCATTTATATTTATCATTGAGTGTTTGTACCTGTACATGATATATCTTGGTTCTTATTTTTTTCCCCATTACCTGTGTGCCCTTCACCCCCTCCACCCTTAAATATTTATATAGATTTCATTTCCATTTTTTTTCTTTTCTCATAGTTTTTTCTTTCCCTCATTTCCTTTCCCCTTCCCCTCCCTTCACTCCTTCATCTTTGGACATTTTTTCCTATTTCAAATTACCAATTATTCATTTTAATCATTTTAACCCTTGTTTATACCATCAGTTTCTCACACTAGTGAAACTATTCAGTATTTACACATGTGTGTCCTATTTATTTCACTTAAGAGTATGGCCTCGAGAGTCCTGCTGAAAACACCAAATCAGCCCGCTGCAGACAGGCAGGTCTGCGGATGTGGTCCAGAGATTGCCAATTGTGCTGAAAATACCGAATCAGCCTGCGCCCCGGCAGCAATCCACTGGACACCCCCTGCTCCTTTGGCCTCTTCTCTGTACAGGCACCTGGTTCCACACTACAAAGATGCGGAGGACACGAGACCACCAGACCACTGTACAGGAGCTAATCAAGTTCTCAGCATTTAGTGAATTCCTGCCCAGAAGTAAGGGCTTCTGAGCTACCATCCCACAGCCCCTGGTCCAGAGGAAGGGGCTGCCTGGCCACCATCCCTCCCACCACTCCCAGCCCAGAGGAAAGGGCTTTTGGGCTGCCATCTGTCCCACCACTCCCAGCCCAGAGGTAGAGGCTTCTGAGCCACCATCCCACTGCTCCTGGTCCAGTGGAAGGGGCTTCCAGGCCAACAAATATCCCACCACTCCTGGCCAGAGGAAAGGGCTTTTGAGCCACCATTTCTAATGGTGCTTCTAGCCCTTGGCCCACCTCTCCCAGCACATAGGAGGTGAGTGAAATGGACTTCAATAGCACCCTAAATGCCCCACCAGTTGAAATGAGAAACATGTAAATAAGATTCAAAACCAGGCTTCCAGATCACCTACAGCAACTCAAAGGGAAATGAGATGGAACACTCTGATACTCAACCACCTGGACCCTGAAGTGGCAAAAAAAGAGGATATGGAAAAAATGAAATCAGAAATAATTTCTCAGATAAAAAGAGAAATTGTGCTCCTAGTGCAAGACATGATTAATAAATCTAGAGAGGAGCTGAGGGACATGATGGAATCCCAACATAGGAAACAAATGGAATCCATAAAACAGATGCAAATAGATTTCCAGGACAGGAAAAACTCCATTGAAAGTCTACACAGTAGCATGAGCCAATGTGAGGACAGAATTTCAGATACAGAAGATAAGATTACAATTAATGACCAGGAAAAGAAAAATTGCTTCTAAATTAGAACATGAGAAATCAATCCAGCAGCTGCTAGATGATGCAAAGAAGAATAACATAAGATGATACAAAAAATCAATGAAGCCAAGAGTTGGTTCTTAAAAAGAATCAACAAAAATGACAAACCCTTAGCCAACCTTATCAGAAAAAGGAAAGAAAAGGCCCAAATCCATGCAATTAGGAATGAAAAGGGTGAAATTACA
>NW_004624789.1:19235-32870 GCF_000247695.1 Heterocephalus glaber | reverse complement strand
TTTTTCCAGATCCCCTTTTGTTGCTAGTTCAGTGGGTCCAGGTGGTTGAGTATCAGAGTGTTCCATCTCATTTCCCTTTGGTGTTGCTGTAGGTGATCTGGAAGTCTGGTTATGAATCTTTTTATGTGTTTTTGCCTTTCAACTTGGCCAAGGGGCTGTTAGCGCCTGCTCAGATTACCTCCTCTGAGCTGGGTGAGGTGGGCCAGGGGCCGTGAGCTGTGGTAGGTATGGTGACCCTAAAGCCTTTTCCTGTGGGCTGGGAGCAGCAGGAGTGATGGTGGCTGGGAAGCCCCTTCTTCTGGGCCAGGAGCAGTGGCATGTTAGCTAAGAAGCCCCTCCCTCTGAGCCAGGAGCAGTGGGAGCGATGGTGGCCTGGAAGCCCCTTCCTCTGGGCCAGGAACAGCAGGACTGAAGGTGGCCCCAAAGCCCTTTTCTCTGTGCTGGGAACAGCAGGATGGATTGTGACTAGGAGGCCCCTTCCTCTGGACCAGGAGCAATGGGACGATGGCTCAGAAGCCCCTACCTCTGGGCTGGGAACAGTGGGACTCACTACCTTGGTCTGATGGTCTGGTGTCCTCTGCGTCTTTGTAGTGTGGAACTAGGTGGCTGCCTGTCTGCAGTGGTGTGATTCCGTTTCTTCCGCATGACTCAGGACCATCGTAGTGTGTGCCTAGACCTGCCTGTCTGCAGTGGGCTGATTCAGCATGTTCTGTGTGACTCAGGACCCTCACTGGGGCATGGGCAGACCTGCCTGTTTGCAGCGGGGTGATTTGGCATCCTCCACGTGACTCAGGACCTCTGTACGTTGTGCACAGAGCTGCCTGTCTGCAGCAGGCTGATTTGGGTTGTTCTGTGTGACTCGGGACCTCGGTAGGGCATGGGCAGACCTGCCTGTCTGCAGTGGGGTGATTTGGCATCTTTGGCGCGACTAAGGACCTCCCATCTTTGTCTCTCTTAATTAGTTTTGGTTTGAAATCTATTTTGTCTGCAATTAAGATTGCTACCCTGCTTTCTTCTGAATTCCTGTGGTGTGGAGAACTGTTTTCCATATTTTTACTTTCAGTGTATGAGTTTCTTTTTGAGTTAGGTGTGTTTGTTGTATACAGCATACTGTTGCATTTTTCTTTTTAATCCATTCTGCCAGTCTATTTCTTTTGATTGTTGAATTGAGGCCATTAACATTGAGGGTTTTAATTGATAGATATTGATTTATCCTTGTCATGATGTTTTACTTTTGTTGGCTCTTTTATTTCTTATTTTTCCCCCCTTTCCCTTTAGTGTTTTACCTTGGCTGGTGGCTGCCCTCTGTTGGGCCTCATGGAGTTGTGGCCTTCATTTTTGTTTTCTAGGATATTGTTTAGAATTGCTTGTAGTGCTGGTTTGGTGTTCATGAAATTTCTCAGGTGTTTTTTGTCGTGGAAGTATCTAACTTCCCCATAAATATTGAAAGATAATTTTGCAGGATACAACAGTCTAGGTTGGAAGTTATTTTCTTTCAGGGCTTGAAATACTTCACTCCTGGCTCTCCTTGCTTTGAGGGTTTGTGTTGAGAAGTCTGCTGTGATTCTGATGGGCTTAACTTTATAGGTGATTTGTTTCTTTTCTGTTTGTTGGATTTTGTTTTTCTGTTAGGTTTCTGGAATCTTGACTATTATATGTCTAGATGTAGATTTTTTTTTTATCATGGCTAGTTGGAGTTCTATATGCCTCACTTATCTGCATGTCCAATTCTCCACCTCTGCTGGGAAGATTTACACTATTACTTCTGTGAAAAGATTTTTTTGTGTCAATTGTGCTTTCTCCTGTTTTTTCATGGACTCCTATCAGTCTTATGTTAGTCTTCTTTGTATTGTCTAGCAGTTGTTGGATTGATTTCTCATGGTCCCTTACTATTTTTAAGAAATCTCTATTTTCATGGTCTCTAACTGCAATTCTGTCTTCTATATCTGATATTCTATCTTCACATTCCCTTAATCAGCTGTGAATACTATCAATGGAGTTTTTGATCTCCTAAATGTCTGTTTGAATCTGTTTCATGGATTCCATTTCTTTCTTATGTTGGGAGATCATAGTTTCCATTTCTTTCTTATGCTGGGTATTCATGGCTTCTAGCATGTTTCTGAGCTCATCTACTTTTTTATCTGTTTCTGTTCTAGATCCTCTAATCATGTCTTTCACTCTGCTCACCATCTCTGTAGATATCTGGGAGATTATTTCTGCTTTGAATTTTTCTAGAGCCTCATCCATCTGTTTTGTTACTTCCTGTGCTATTGGTTCAGGTTATCCAGGTGGTTGGTTATGGGTCTTCTCCATCTCATTTCCCCCAGAATTTACCCTTGGTGGGGTGGAAGTCTGAATTTGTGCCTTGTTTAAATGTCTTCACATTTTTGTTTTCGGTACTGTCCTTGGTTAAACTCCTGGGTTGATAGTTTGAAATTGCTTATTGTAGGTATCTTTGTTGCTTGTAATTAGAACCCTTATAGAATGATCGCTTCTCAGAGGTGCCTTCCAGATATAGCTGGTTTTTAAGTTTTGAATCTCTAATGACTCTAAGGCTATCTCATTTTCCTTATACTAGGAAGGTTCATTGACTAGATCAATAACAACACCTTAGCCCAAGTGATACAATCAGCAACACGGTTGCATCAAGTACATCTTTGAAAAATGACATTTTCTGGTAGTTATTAATCTATCACCTTTAGCTGTGTGAATTAAATCAAGATTGAGGACCAACTCAACTTATAGTGAATAAACTCTTCAATCTAACAACTGTACCCTTTGGGATGGGGAGTTAGAAGGGGTTGGGGAGGGAGGGACAGATGGGCAGAAGGATAGGGGAAGGTTAGCAATGTGGCCAGAGGACACATATGAGAAGGAAAAAGAGAATAATAGTAAAATAAAGAACTCTGAATGAGGACCAAAACAGGGACAAAAAGCAAAGATGTACAATGTGGGAGACCAAGATTATGAGTGTAAGAGAGAAAGGAAATAGAAAAGAAAAAAGAAAAGAAAAGGAAAAAAAAGGAGAAAAAAACAAATATTTGCAAAGAGTAGGAAAAAAATTAAAGATAGGAGCAAAAGAAAAGAAAAGAGAAAAGAAAGAAACTAATAATACTAATTTTGGGAATAAAATAAAAACAATGAAGATGTAGGGCCTCTTTCAGGATATGTCTCTACTGTCACAATAGACAACATGGGTAGCAGTGCACAGATATAAGTCAGTGAGTCTCAGCAAGCTAGTTGCAGACCCACGAGATTCAGGCAGATTTCTGGCTTCAAGTCCCAAGTTGAGCTCCCTGTCCTCCTGTAGGGTTGAGCTGTGTAGAGTTGTATTGCAAGTTCCAGTTGCCCTTCCCCTGAAGATAGATCCTGTCCTGATGGTAGGTGAAGATGACTCCAACTTACCAAGTACTGTGGTCTGGTGGTCCGGTGTCCTCTGTGTCTTTGTAGTGTGGAACCAGGTGGCTGTACAGAGAAGAGGC
This sequence comes from Heterocephalus glaber, assembly GCF_000247695.1. The sequence continues at coordinate 29,388 of NW_004624789.1, read as the reverse complement.
CAGAGGAGTGGAAGGGGTGTCCTGTGGATTGCTGCCTGGGAGCGGGCTGATTCGGCCTGTTTTGCACAACTTCTGACCTCGGTAGGGCATCCCAAGGGCCTCTTCTTAATAAAGGTCTCTTTGCATTAAAGGAATTGAATAAGCAATCCAATTATAACACTTCTTCAATTAATCTTGGTGAGTGATACGATAAATATTTTATGTTCAAAATTATATAATCACAAGAAATTGAAATAAGATAATCAGTATGTGATATATAGATTGTGGTTTTTCTAAGAAATTGATATTGAAATTGAGTGAAACTGTTGATACATTATAGAAGATTATACGTCAAGGACCAGAAAATCTTCATAGAAGAAGAATATGCCTCTTCAAAATATTATATTTGTGCATAAATATTATTTTAAGCTGAAGACAATGAAGAAAAAAGATAAGAAGGTTACTAAAATACAGTTAGATAAATAAATAAGCTCTGGTGACCAATAGTTCAAATAGGGTAAATATAGTTAACACTAAGCTATTGTATATACCATAGTTTTATCTAACATAGTAGTACATGCAGTACATTGACTTTTCCCTAAAACAACAATTTTCCAACATAATTATTAATGTTTAAGATTATTTTTATTGAAGTCACCTAAAACATCAGGTATTCTAGAACTGGTAACAATAATTATACACTGTCTAAAGAGATCATCAATATTCCATATGCATAAAATACATAGGAAGGAAAGCCTTAAAGATTCAATAATTTGCTTGCTGCATTTACTTTCGTGTCTTCAGTAAAACCTTTCATAAGGACATTAATCAAGGAGGATGTTGTAGTTTTCTACCATCATTATTTTGATGTACCAAAGATTCCACCACCAATTAGCTGTAAAAAGCTATGCCCTGTTTAGCAGGTCTAGATTTCTGTCCTTTGTTTACTAACGGATATTGTGAAATGGGGAAAGACTCTATCATTTTGAAACTATTTTCATGATGACAGAACAAGAAAATCTGGAAAATTTTTCTTTTGTGCTTTTGTGATATTATAGAACAATAAGTTTTGAATTCAGATCTTTACCTTAGAATTGGATTCCTGGAGGAAAACAGAATATGCTACAATGTATTTGAAAGTGCTATTTAATTATGAATTCTTCAACATTTATAAGGTATCAGAGATTTCCACCTGTATATCCTTAAGAGAGGGAATGCAAAGATAAAAACAATACTAGTCTCCTTGATTTTCTAGTAAGAAAAGGACAAGACAGGCTTGAGAATGGAACAATGAGAGTTCAGGTAAAAAATATGAAAAGCATCCATCCGTTTAATGTAACTATGTCAACTATTATTGGAGCACATTTAAAATTCTTTGTTACCAGGAAAAGCTACAGAAATCAGTTTTGAACCTAAGAAGGTTACGGACAAGAAGGTTGTTTGCACTTGAAATCTTATCTAGATCATTTCTGATGACATGCTAAGATTTTCATGTAATGTGGCTTCTTTACTCCACTGAGTAGGATTTATCTCTCTTCCTTAATGTAAGGTTTTTGAAAAGTTATCTTATCCACAAAGACATTAAGAAAGGCCATAATGTTAAGTGAAATAAATCAGACACACAAGCTTAAATATTGCATGGTTTCCCCTATGTGAGAAACCCACATTATAAATAAAGAGCTATATTAAAGGTAATAGGAAGAGGAGAATTAGGTCTCCCTGAAACAGAAAGGGGACCAAGAGATGGAGGAGGAGGAAATGAGGTGAAAAAATGAATTAAGATGTGTTATTTCCATGTTTCAACTCCCCAAAAGAAATTTAAACATTAGTGCTGAAAACATATGCTACTAAAATAAATAAAAAGTTGTAAAATGTTTGAGGATCTTTATAAATAGATACTACTTATTTCAAATAAAATATTGTTGCCAGTGGAGGTATTAATGTCAGTGTGAAGTGTGTATTTATGTACTTCATGGGAGAAAGAGTGGCATGATTATCATAAAAATCTATAATATAAAATGATGTGGTATTTTCCTACATGCTTTCATTTTACGGAATTCAAGAACATTATCCTATATTGCTATTAGGTCAGAAATTTGTCTTAAGTATAGATTTTCAATTGCAATCTAAAAGTTAGGTAAAACAAAGAACCAACAATAAAAATCATGTAGTCACTGGCAGGGGCAAGATAGATGGAAGTTAGGGAAATAAGTATTTTTTTAAAAAATAGTGGATGAGAAAGAATTTGAGAAATTATCTTGACTTCTATTCAGGAAAATAAAATATACTTGACACTTGTGACTTTTCCACACTTCAAAATATTCTGAGAGCTCAGATCACATTTTTTGAAGAAACAAAAAATAATTTGATCCTAGAGAGAAACAAATGCAAAATATTATCTGTGATTTTTTTAAAAATTCAGTGAATAATGTGAAAAAGTAAGTCATTTTGCTTTTCATTGTGAATGTAGAAGGACAATCCTCATTATAAGAATAATATATACACCTCTCCAATGAAACCAATATATGTATTTTTAGATGTAGTGCATGTTTCCATAGGGAACAAAAAACTAAATACAAAATTACAGCAAATTATACAAACACTAATTCTAAGTGATTATAAAATATTATATTTTCACTACAACTAAGAATTGTTTCCAACTTATTTTCAAATGTGAAATTGTATTAGTTTATTTTCATCTTGCAAGCTCATTATAAACCAGCATGAAAAAAACTTGTATTTTAAAAACAAGAATAATCTTAAATTAAATCTTTGAATTCTTCATGAGATCAAATTAATGCAATTATTTTTAGAATTACTAGTTAGTAAACACATTCTCTTAGATATGCTTTTCCAAGATATAAATGTAACAAAACAACAACTCTGCAGATTTCCTTTTAATCAAAATCATTATATGGCCATGATATTTAAAACTGAAACCTGCATTTGCCTTTATTAATAAATTTATACTATTATCAGATTGCAAAAAATGCAATGATCCAATTATCCATTTCCTTGTTTTTCAAACCTATACTGAAATGCAATGAAACTATAATTATATAAGGACAAGTATATGCATATCCATATGACAGGAGAGTATTTTTAGATATTTATCTATACATTATCATCACAGCCTATACAAAATTTGATCTAAGGATGCAAAATGTGCATTTTTTATGAAATCATAGCATTCAATGAAAGTTTCTGAATATTACTCTATGTTTAAGAGATATGATCTGTGACAACAGATTTCTACTTAGAGGCACAACATACATTTATAAAGACCATAATACCTTTTACATCTTTCATGTTTTTATGGGTAAGGTACTTTTTCATTAGCTTTGCTTTGGGGAAAGAAATGTATTTGTGTGCAATGGTTGTAAAAACCATTTCTATGATCTCTTTCTCTTTCTTTGCTTCTCCTTCTCCTTCCAGTCTCCTTTTTCTCCTTCTCTTTCTTCTTATTGTCTCCTCATGTCTCTCTTATGAAAAAAAGTCAATAGAGTATGTATCTTTCTTCCAAGAACTTATCTTGTGACATAGAACAAGCACATTTTGTGATTTAGATCCTAGGCATCCCTTTATATTAAATAAACTTTAGAGATAAAAGAGAATAAAATTTGTTAATTGATAATATGAACTTTAGTAGAATGGGTTTTGTACATTAACTCAAAATGAACTAATAATGTATCAAAAAATGTCTGACCACAAATAGTATATATTTTAGAGCATTAAATATATTAGCATTTCATTTTCAGGTTGAATATTTTCTTGTTGGAATATATACACTCATATGGATTTTAATATTTTCTGCTCTTTAGTGTGACCCCCCCCGACAACTGAGTTTTACAGAGTCCCTGAGATGCAAATATTTCTCCCTTATTTGAAATTTCATAGCATTTCTTCTGACACTGTCCTTCCTTTAAGGCATCTTTTGTTTTCCCTTGCATTACATTGTTTTAAATTCTTCCTCACTCAGCTAATGTCTATTAGATTTGTGAAGAGATTATTAAGCTTTAATTATAATAACACACAAATGAATATTTTATATACAGTAGTTGCCCAATCTATAAATGCTTAAGTAAATAAATGAATGTATATTTTATATTTATTAGTACCTAAAGGCACAAAGTGTGAAAAATGTTTTCCATATTTATGTTAGAAATAAAATTTTAAACATGAAATAGACTCTTACAATTAAAAAGTCAAGATACTAATTGTGCCTCAATTTGATTATCTTTTTAGTTTAATTTTTAAAAATGTAAATGCATTTGTTATTTATATTGTCTTTCTTTTTATAAGAATGGAACCAGTTTTAACATTGTAGATAGTAACTTCAAAGAAATAGTTAACATAGCATTTATTTACCAGTAGTTACATTTATTTTCTTGCATTTTCCTTCTGTGTTTGAAAGAATGAATATGTGAAGTACGTATTTTCTTAAGAATAGAAATTTTCAGCACAGAAATTGTGCATGTAATTCTAAATAAGATTGTTTCTAAAGTATACTCAATTGAAGTTTAAATCAAATGCACTCTGTTGGATGTATGATATTACTAATCCTTAGAGTAGAATATGAAATATATGAACCATTATGTGGCTTACACAGTATGAAACTCAAACAATTCCTTGGAAATTGGTTGGTAAAATGATCATATAGATTTCACCCATGTAATCAATTTAAAACTACAGTTGGATATTAGAGAAAAACATAATATTTGGATGCTAAAACTAATTTTGTGTTCATAAATGAAGTTAAGTATACAATATTGACAAAGTGTCAATTTTAAGCCAAATATTTTACATTCAAAAATCTGAGACATTCATTAGCAGAAAAATTACTTTTCTTTTTCTTACTTCCATGTGAAAGGAGTGCAAACATCCTGGTGATATTATTATAAACTCTTGAAATGTGGTCCATAATTTGACATGATACTCTGAGATTCATGTTTTTATGGGTATGTGTGGTAAATCTGTGTAAAAAGTGTAACTAGAAGAGAATAGCAATGTGAAAAATAGATACATAGTATTAGATAAGAAAAGCTATGATTTGTGGACTTTGACCATTCTTCTAATCAACATATTTAGATTTTTGTTATGATGCCTAAATTATTGTTAAATTATGTTAAGGTTATTATGGAAACATTGAGTGACTACATAAAAGTTGATTTACATGATCCTGCTGGATTGAACCACCTATTGGTCAAGTATGACTGTCTCACTCAGTGGCTTGTACCATTAATGGTAAAAACTGATGTATTCACTTTTATCAGTCTTTTTATTAACAAAAGTAATAAAATTCTACAGAGACTAAATCTAGCTAGTTGCTGGGCTATGAATAATCATTGCTGAAGTACAATTATGAATTTATACTATTCATACCAAATAAAATAATCATTACAACAATCAACACATTTATTTAATTAAATTAAAATAAATGTATTCATATTTGTTAATAGTTTATTAATAATTAAGCCTGAATTTTAACATAGAAATCTTACAAGTATCTTGTTGCTTGTGTATATAATAATTTACAATTGCTATACCACAAATTACCTACATTACAATTTTTATATCACTGTAATGATTCCTTTAAAGAACTGTATCATGATGTTATCTGGTCTTCTAAATCAATGTCTTTTCTTGAATTATTGTAATCAAAGACACCCTGAGAAGTGGTACAAGCCACAAATGCCACAGTCATTTGTGGACCAAAGGTGGTTCAAGCCAGAAGGAACTGTTGAATTCAAATCAGAGCTGTCCAATAGTGAGGTCATATAAGCTCTTTAAAATTTGGACTGATTAAATAGAAATATCTAGCATGTTGTTTTAGGCTGTCTAAAAACTATATAGTGTACTCTTTTATATTTTGTTTTGAATACAAGAAAAATGATTAATAGCTTTTTATGAAATAACTCAATCCAATGAGAATGTTTATAAAATTCACTTCCATGTGTAAGAAAATATTAATAAATCTCTTTACTAGTTATGAGTTAAATTCAATAAAATATAGCATAAGATTTTGGTAAAGTCATGCTTATTTAAATAATCAAATATGAAATATTTGCAGAAAGAATTGTATCATCTATAACACTGGCAATTGTCAAGTGAATTTTTAAAAAATCAAAGTTTATTCTATAACATAATTAGAGAATGTAATTATATGTCTCTTTTTACTAATTTACTGCCCAACAATTATTTTTTTTTATTTTGTTACATGTCATGTATTTTTAGGATTTTAGTAGTTGTTATTTAAATAATAATATTGCATGTTATATTGAAACTCATTCTCTGGGCTGATGATAATCTTGAAATTATTTTGGTACTTTCTTACTTAAAAAATGTCGGAGCAATGCTACATAATTTTAGGGTAAAATCATTTGGTTAGTGTAGTTCTCCTGCCTACAACCCAGCTATGGAATTCTGAGACATAATTTCATTTTGGCCTCCAGTCACAACTGAGACCTCAATGATCCAGTGATGCTGTGATGCTGTCATTCTCCAGGACAAGAAACATCCTGGGAGCTGAAAACATCCTGGGAGGAACAAACATCTACTCAGTTCCTCAATGTTCTTGGATTGTTACATCTTGTTTACGTGGATATACGGAACTCTCTGCAAGTCATTTGTTACATTTGTTTCTGCCAATGTACTGAATAAAAGGTGCTGTAAACTGGGGGCTTTCGTGTTTGCTGGCCAGAGCAGCACTGATCAGACACAAAGCTCAGCTTCTTCTCAGTCTCATTTTTCTACCTTTCCTGTAATTCGCCATGTACCGCTGTGGCTCACAGGAGACTAGGACTTACTGCAGAGGTTCTGGTAACCTCCTCTTTCACTGTTCCCTACAAAAAAATAGTTGTCGAACATGTAGTTCATTATAAAAATCTGAAGCAACTAATTTATATACAATAATCTTTAACATTACCCCACCAAAATCAATATATAACTTGTTTTTCTCCCCCAATAACCAATATCATTTAAGATATTTGAAGGATTAATTTACTGTGACTTTATAATTTCTTTTATATTTAAATAAATGTTTCACTGATGTTGTCTTGGTTTTCTATTTATTTATCTATTTAAATATATTGGCAACGTACCTGGCAATGGATTTTAGATAACTAGGTATCAGAGACCTCCGTGGTGTGTTCTGATCTCGTGCTCAGTGCTATGAAACAAAGTTAAGAGAAAAACTCAAAGACAGAATTAAAGAGACAGAAAAATGGGGAGCCAGGATCACCAATGCTTGTGCAAGAAAGACTGAACAAGCAAAGGGCCTGAACACCCACAGCTGTCAGTATTTATTGCTGACACCATAGTTAGGTTGAGGTAAAGGGACTATGTGAGAAGATGTGTAGTTGTTATGGACATATTACCGATGCAGACAAGGCTTGTAAAGGAAGATGCAAAGCATTCTTAAATTAGGAACAGGACAGACAAAATATAGTTTGTGGTTAATAATTAACCTACTCTTTTTAGCAAAGAAGGTTTTATATCTGGGAATTGAATTTGGGTAAGAGTCACTCTGACTTCAACACATAAACTTCTGCCAGACTCATTCCTATAAACAAGTCAGCAGCCTGCACTTTGTACAGCCTGCTTTGCACATAATCAGTAGGGTGGTCCTCCACAACTAGATATATACAATATCAGTTATATCATTGTTCTTCTTTACTTCTTTTTTTTAAAAAATGTTTAACATATTAAATATAAGACGTTCTGTTTATTACAGTCGTTTCCTTTTAGTAGATAAAAAAGTTAACTTTAAGTACATGTTTTATGCAATACAAATTAAATATTCTAATATAAAACATAAAAGTATGAATGAAGAGATCAGATATAGAGATTGAAAACAATAATACAATGCAAATGTAAGCATTATACTCCATAATTCTAGATAGTACTAAAGAATATTTTAAATCAAACAAGTTATATTTTCTTGTGTGATTATACTACAGAACGTATATTAACAAACCTGTTCTTTAGAAGCTGACAGAAACAAAGGGGAACATTTCACAGAGGGTCAATATTATAAAATTAATTCCTCTTGGGTTGGGGATTTAGCTCAGTGGTTCTGGCACCTGCCACACAAGCACAAGGTCCTGAGTTTGATCCCTGGTACAAAAAAAAAAAAATTAATTCCTCTTTCATTTCCTGAAAAGTATTGAACATTACATTTGAGTTTATCTGTATAAAATATAATTAGCAGCCTAATTTCAAATAAACAACTTGGGTCTCTAAATTAAACATATAGTGATTTACTATTAGGGTCATGAGGTCAAATTTTCTTTTACCAATATGGTAAAAGCATTTCATTTAGTTTTATCCTCACTATTTTATTTATAAGCTCATTGAATAGCACATGCAACTGATGATTATTTTCTTATTTATATATAAAATTAATACATGTGAATATCTGCCCATATATAAATGTACTGTTATTATAAGAAATCTCTGAAAGCTGATAAAAAGAATGACCTAGTGCATAAAGAAGCTGAGAATCCAAACATATAGTTAAATGTGGGAAAATTTTATGTTTGTAAATTAAATTACAAAGTATTAGTAGAAAGTTAGAACTTTTAATAACTGAAATTTAATGAATGTTAATAAAATTAATTGTCTAATGCTGACATAAGCCTCTGAAGTATCATTTTCAGATATACAAAAGGTAATTTTTATTAAAAATTAATTTAACTACAACTTCTCTCTAAAATTATTGTTTTCGACTCTATTTCAATAGATTTACTTAGTGAAATTTCTAGCTATCACAAATCTTATTAGATTTAAATAGTTATTTTTTAAGTTTATAGTTCAGATTTTATTTTCTTGGATTATGTTTTTTCTTCAAATAAAACCTATTCCAAATTGCAATATTACATTTTTATTTATTCTACTTTTGTTATTTTGAAGAAAAATTATAAACACCTCAATTTATTTACTTTGCAATTTCACTCATTATATATTAATGAAAATCTAATAGTAAATGCTTCTGTTTTAATGAAAAAACTTTAGAGCATCAGTTATTTCATGTGAGATGTGTAAATACAAAAGAAAAGAAAATAGTTAAGTTACGGTTTGTATCTAAATGCTCTCCTACTCCCAAAATATCATCTGCTCCATGTAGAGTTTTTGAAATGAGATTGGATTATGAGGGCTAGGAGCTGACTTGCTGTCAGTGGATGGCATCTGCAGAAGAGGTGAGTTCATTGAAGCATGGCCTGGAAGTGGTTACTCCCTCTGCCCCAGCTCCTCTTTTTACTCTCTTATTTCCTGTTCACCATGCCAGGACCAACTGGTGCTTTGCTACCCCCCTATGCCAAGCCATCCCACCATGGAGGTAGCCAACTATGTAAGAATTCAGACTACTGAAATGTAAGTCAAAATAAACATCTTTAAGTTTCAAGTGTCAGGTATTTTCTCCCAGCAATGAAGGAGATAACTAAGATAATGTATTCATGCAAATGAAGTGAAATCTGGGACAAAACAGGATTTCTAGGGAAAGCTTGTCTTAACATTATATATTTAGGAAGATTTCATGATGTTTGCAATATTTTAAACTATACAGATTAATGTATTAGTTAAGGTTCTCCAAAGAAATTTTAAGAAGAGAATGCGTATAGTTATAAGATGCGATTGGCTCACATTTTCAGAAGCTGAAAATTCATAATTGCTGACTCTATAGTGTATAGGGCCCAAAAAACAAATACCTGCACCATCCAAGAAGCCAGTAACTTTAGAATGAGAGAGGCCAAAGGTGACCCCCAGTCTAAGAACAGAGACCCCTTTACAAATCTACTTTAACAACTGAAAGACCTGGAGTTGATATTTATGGGAATCAAATAGAAGGAAGGAAACAAAAAAAAAAAAGAAAAGAAAAGAAAAGAAAAAAGAAATTTGATTTTGTTCAATGGGGACAGACCATTGGTGAAAGCTACTTTTGCTTTTTGATACATTTGCATCCAGCCTATTGGAGAGTGCTACATGCATTCAAGGTAAGTCTTTCCCACTCAGTTTGCCAGCCCTTATGTCGATCTTCTCTGGAAACATTTTAACAGATTTATCCAAAATGTACTTTAATACAATAATTCTTCAGGCATCTCCCAATCTAGTTAACCTGACAACCAATAATTAACTATCACAAAGAGATTATCATAATTTTAGATAAATTTATAAA
>NW_004624788.1:15355233-15365344 GCF_000247695.1 Heterocephalus glaber | reverse complement strand
GAGAGAGAAAGGGAGAGAAAGAGAGAGAGAGAAAGGGAGGGAAGGAGGCAGGCAGGCTTAAAAATTTAAACAAAATAGTTGAATGTGACATAAAACTAAATCCTTATCAATGGTTTCAATGTCTGGAAAATGTGTAACTAAAAGTCATGGGATGGGAAAGCACAGTCACAGGACAGTGTTTATTCCAGGGCTGAAATTAAATTTCAAACATTCAGAGTACTTCGGAAACCACTTTCATTAAGGTTGAGGGACATTTAATAATGTCCCTTCCCAGGCCGGGGATTTAGCTCAGTGGCACTGCTCCTGCCTCGAAAGCACAAGGTTCTGAGTTCGATCCCCAGTATCAAAAAATAATAATAATAATAATGTCCCTTCCCACACCTGGAACCATAATTTTTAAACCATATCAGCTTCAAAGGCTAGGGACACTTCAAAGGCTGTCAATAGGAGGGAAGAAACTCTAGTTGTATTTACTTACAAGTGGTTACATGTAAACTCTCTAATCAAAAAAAAACTACTGGAGTAAAACATTAGGAAATTAATTAGCACTACTAGACTATAATAAATACCTCCTAACCAACTCTCCCTGTTATCATTTCATCATGTCTAAGTAATTTCTGGATTATGAATTTAGCTTTCCAAATGTCCAAAGGCCAGGAAATGGCTACCCTTGACAGCAAGCTCTTATCACCTGAAAAGTATATCTACCCTACTGTGTATTTTTAAAACTGATGCTAGATTTAACAACTTGGTCTCATGTGAATCTAATCAGAAGGCCCCATCAACTCTGGATAAACTGACAAAATCAAGTGATGGGGTTTACAAAGTTGAAGACTAGGTTCTAAAACACACTGTCAGGGGCCGGGGATTTAGCTCAGTGGCTCCGCCTCTTGCCTCGCAAGCGCAAGGACCTGAGTTCAATCTCCAGTACCAAAAAAAACCACAAAAAAACACTGTCCTCAGAAAATTCAAACAACCTGGAAAAATGCTTGGTGACTCTGGAGTTGCAAGAGTGAGGATCATATGAGAGAACTGATAAGACTGTAAAGAATAAAACACTGCATAATGAACAAACTGTACTTCAGCAGTTGTCCCAGGTACCCAGATCTTTGATGGGCTATCCTCATTTCAAGATATAAAAAGATTTAAATTTTATTGAAACAAACAGGTTGATTAGTCTCAAATTTGAAGTCAGACTTCCAGGCTTTTTGCCAGATTTCTGATGTACAGAACTCTGAAGTAACTGAATTATCCGGCAGAAAAGCCATGGTGACCTCTTAGCAACATTAGAAAACATCCATTCACCTTTAGGAATAAGCTTTGAATTCTCTGTCAGTGTTCCACTGGTTTTCATTACCCATCAAGACTAACTCAGATGTCATGCTAATCCTCTCCAAATGTTTTCCTATGTGCCACAACACCTTGTGTATACTAGCATCACACTGGATGTACTTAGTCCCATGGTACAGGGACTAATGTGCCCTTCGAGGCAAATGTAAGACCTAGCATAGCACATTTCAAGTACTGTTAAATAAGTTAATGCTCTATAATTATTTTCAGATAACTTATCATTTTTGACCCTTGTAACCAAACTGCAAGGTGAGCAATATAGATGTTATCATAATCTCCTAAAAATTAGAAGTTCAGAATGCTTACTTGGCTTGCCAGGGTTCATACTCCAAAAATCTGGGTTAGTTCACAAGTCTTATTGAGGCAGGAAGGCAGGGCATGGCAAAGCTGATTGGGGGAGTATAACCACACACCAGGACACATGCACCAAATAATTCTCAGGAATCTGTATGTGCACTCCTCTCGAGAACTCATGATGTGTGGAATAAATAAAAGGACACAAATGCCATAAAGAGCTCACTATCATGCCTCTTCACAGTAGACTGTCCTGTGCGTAGGGTGTTTTATATTTGTATTTTCATTTTTCCTCTCTTTTTCTTGGCCCAAGTTCACTCTGCAGGGCCAGTTTCTCCCTTACCCTTCACTTTTAATTTTTCCTACCTCAAACAATGTGAAACTTTGCTGCCATTTTTGTTTTGCTCAATTCTTTGTTCAAGATGGAAAGAACCTGGAAACCACTTCATAGACAGGTTTCTCAAATAAGGCCTTGTAAAGCCTTGTCAGTCCCCTTGGAATACTCCCAGTCTCCATGTAACAGAGCCCTCAGAAGAATATAACATGGTACAAGACCTCTGCCACATTAATGAAGTTGTCAGTCCAATCAATCACTCTAGTGGCAGATCCATATATAATTCTCTCCCAAATTCTAGGGGACACCACTTGGTTCTCACTCTTAGATTTAAAAGATGCACTTTTTCCCATTCCCCTACATCTAGACTCCCAATTTCTGTTTGCCTTTGAATGAGAAAATCCTATTTCAAGAGAAAAGCAACAATATATTCAGACAGTTTCCACAGGGGAGTAGAGATAATCTTCGCATTTTTGCTCGGGCATTACAGAAAGACTTAAGAAATCTAAAGTTTAAACAGGGAACTATCCTACAGCATGTAGACCATATTCTAGTTTGCAGCCTAACTCAGGAGTTATCCAACTATAATACTATATAAACTCTCAACTTTCTAGCTAATAAGGGATATAAAGTCTCCAAAGAAAAGGCTCAGATATCTCTCCAAAACGTTCGATATCTGGGATATATCCTTACACCTGGAGAACCACAGCTGGCCAGGGACTAGATCCAGGCTGTGTTCTTGAGCTTCCTCCCACCAAACAACAGCTTCATTCCTTCTCGGCAATGGCTGGCTTTTGTAGGATCTTGCTACTAATTCTGGACTATTAGCAAAGCCTTTATATGAGGCTGCCAAAGACCCTGAGTTTATGCCTCTAGGATGGACAAAAAATGATTGACAATCCCTTTAGGAAAAATAAAACATACCCTTACTCGGGCTCCAGCACTGGGAATGCCTGACTTAAGAAAACTCTTCTTCCTCTACATATCAGAAAAGAGAGAAATTGTTTTAGGAGTTTTGACCCAAGGCTAGAATAAGATCCCAGTGGCCTACTTTTCAAAAAAGTTAGATGGATGGCCACCCTGCCTGAAAGCAATAGCAGCTTACAGCTACACTAACCAAGAAAGCTGCAAGTTAACTTTACGACAGAGACCAGAAGTCCTGACTCCCCATCAGGTCATAGCTACTCTGGAGACAAAAGGTTATTTGTGGTTAACAGGGGAACAGCTTATCATGTATCAGGCCATGCTCTTAGACCTCCTAAGGTTATTATAAAAACTTGCACTACTCTTAATCTTGCCTCTTTGATGCCTACAAGGCCCAGAACTTAGCCACTCTTTTGAACAAGCAATCTCCCAGACCTATCCAAGCAAGCAGTCGTCAGTGAGTTGCCCCTCTAAGAGCCTGAGGAGGTATGGTTCACTGATGGAAACAGCTATGTCCAAGAAGGACATTGAAAGGCAAGTTATGCACTTGTCAGTTCACAATGGGTGAACCTTTTCCCCCAGGAACCTCTGCTCAAAAGACAGCACTAATAGCTCTTAAACAGGCACTGATATTAGGAAAAAGCAAAAAGTTAAATAGCTATACAGACTCCAAATATTCCTTTCTGGTGTTACATGTTCATGCAGCAATCTGGAAAGAAAGAGGCTAATTAATAAGAAATCATCTATAAAGCACAAGCAGGAAATTCTACAACTCAGTAGAAGCTGTCCATCTTCCCATGCAGGTCACAGTCATGCATTGTAAAGGTCACCAAATAGATATGTCTGAAATCCCTGGGAAGTCAAAAGTCTGACAGAGAAGCAAAATGGCCAGCCTTACAGCCCCTTATGACTTTAGCCTTAATCCCAGTTCCTAAGGAACTATTAAAACCAGTCTACACTTCCCAAGAGGTAAATGGGCCTTAGGACTAGGGGGAATTAAAAGGGAGCCCTTGCAGTATTTAGGAAACAAACTGGTCCTTCCTCAAGGGACACAGCGGAAGGCTATAAAAACACTTCATGATTTTTTCCACTTGGGAAGAGATGCTACATTGGAAATGGTCACTTGAGTTTTCATAGGACTAGGACTAGCAGAGACCACCAGACAGGTCTGCAAAACTTGCCCACTTTGTGTCTCTAAAAACCTAGGCAAGCCCATAGCACCTCCTTTATTAGAACCTGTACAAAAGAGAGGGACATACCGTGGGGAAGACTGGCAATTAGACTTCACCCACATGCCATTATGTGGAAGTTTAAACAAATATTGGTCCTAATTGATACCTTTACAAGCTGGATTGAAGCCTTTCTTACCCATTCAGAAAAGGCTATGGAGGTAGTCAAGATGCTTCTTAAAGAAATCATCCCCCAATTTGGACTACCCCAGTCTCTCCAGAGTGACAATGGGCCTACTTTTACCTCTCAAATAACTCTGAAAGTGGCACAGGCTTTAGGAATAAAGTACCATCTTCATTCCACCTAGCGACCTCAGTCTTCCGGAAAGGTACAGAGCCAACCAAGACCCTAAAGTGAGCACTGGTAAAACTTTGTCAAGAAACATCAATTACTGCCAATAGTGCTCATGAGGGTTCATACCTTCCCAGAACTGGACTAAATTTGAGCCCATTTGAGATGTTTTAAGAAGGCTATTTCTATCCTCTGATATGATAATAGATCCAGAGACTCTCACAATACCTTATCAATCTGGGACAAGTACAATAGGCTATCCACATGTATGTACTGTCAACTCCTGGCCCAGGGGAACTACATAGTGTCCACCTGGAGAGCAAGTGCTCATAAAAACTTGGAGAGAAGGGACTCCCCAAGACCAGTTAAAGCTAAAATGGAAGGGCCCCTTTTCAGTGATCCTTGCCACACCTACTGCAGTAAAAGTAGCAGAGATAGATAACTGGATTCATCTTTCTAGAATAAAGCCAGTTACATCTGAACTATGTAAAGAACACTACCCAAAAGGAAAATGTTACTACTGTGAGCCTCTGGAAGACTTGTGAATGCTCTTCCAAAAGCAAGACTCCTGTGCTGTTACAGATCAGTAAACAGGATCTTACTAAGGCCATGGGTCTCCATCTCATGGTAATTTATCTGATATTCCTCTCTGATATACATTCTCCTCTACAGAAAGTGTGGAGATCTAACCTGCTCCTCATATTTGGGCTAATAGTAAAATTTCTTTCTTCCATCAAACAGGCAGCCCAACAGTCACTAACTCTTTTCTCATTGTCTTCTGATAGGTATTACTTTCTTCAACCCAGTCAGTGAGCCACAATACCCCATGGTAGTTGGAGAACACATAATCCCTAGCAGGTAGGGTCTACAAACCCTTCCAGCCAGAAGCTATAGAAGACAGAGACCTCCACTCTCTCAGCAACCCATAGAGCATTATGAATATTTGTGTCTCTCTGGGGGAAATAAGGAAAGAAGGCAGGGTATGGCAAAGTTGGTTAGGTCGGTAAGAGTGACCCTATCCCAGGACACATGTGCCAAAGAATTCTCAGGAACCAGTGTGTGGATTTCTCACAAGAACACATGATGTGTGTAATACATAAAAGGATATAGATTCCATAAAGAGCTCGCTACATACCTCTTCAGAGTAGCCCACCTTGTGCCCTCACAATGTACTTTTGTTTTATACAATGGACCCTTGAGCTATGACCTGCCTCACATACAATCAACTGGGGTTACAAATTTTAGTTTTAACTTACAACCAAAGTCTTGAGTTATGACCTGAATGCCATTTGTGCAGCTGTAAAATAAAGACTTGCAATGCCAGAAAAGCATATGTAAGCATACAAAAACATCAGTCTAAGCCTAGATGCATGTGTTTGTGGATATGATTTTAGTCAGTGGTTTATACAATCGCTACAATTACTTCCATCAAAATGGCCCAAAAAAGCTAGAAAAGAAGCTAAGGAAGGAAGGGAAGGTAAAGAAAACAATCACAATCAAAAAGAAGAAGGAAACTGTGGAGAAATATGAGAGTGGCGTTCATGTCACCAATCTCACTAATATGTACAGTACATCAAAACCTACCATTCTCAACAATCTTACAAAGATTTGTATAAGGAAACTAGTGTTGCTAAAAGTGTTATTCAAATTAGTAAGTCATGGGCCAGGGATTTAGCTCAGTGGTTTCACTGCCTGCTGCACAGGCGCAAAGAGCCGAGTTCGATCCCCCGTACCAAAAAAAAAAAAAATTAGTAATTCATAATCAACAGTGTTAGATGAGATAGAAAGGCTACTACTCATGTGGATAAATGAAAGGCAGATGGCAGATTATAGCCTATTTGAGTCTATAATTTGTGAAAAAGCTAGGGCTATAAATGCAGATCTCATAAAGGATAATCCATCAATGAATGATAATGGTGAAACATTTTGTGCCAGTAAGGAATAGTTTCACAATTTTAAAGCAAGAACTGAGTTTCATAACATAACTAGTCATGGTGAAGCAGCCAATGTTGATAAAAGGGCTGCTGAAAATTACATACACCATTTCAAAACGATGATACAGGGAAATGGCTTTTGCTCTCATCAAGTTTTCAACTGTAATTAAACTGGCCTTTTCTGGAAAAAAAAAATGCCAAGGAGAACATAATTACCCAGGAAGAGAAGAAAATGCCAGGCCACAAGCCTATGAAGGATAGGCTAACCTTATTGCTACATGCCAATGCCAAGTGGTGACCTCAAGATAAAGCCTCTCTTGGTTTGTCATTCTGAGACCCTTAGAGTATCTGTATGGCATAAAGTCATGAAGAATAGGCTAGAGGTCATGTGCAGATGTAATGCAAGAGCTTGGGTAACAAAAGTACTTTTCTCTTGAGTGGATCAGGGAGGCTTTGTGTCCTACTGTTAAGAAATATCTAGAGGACAAAGGTTCACCATACCTTGTTCTCTTTACAAGAACAAAGTTGGAAAACATGGCCTTCAACTCAATCCAGAACACTTCAAATTAATTTAATGTTTTTAACTATATCAAAAAATTAGAATTAAAAAAGCATCAATCTCAAATTGAAAAACACAATCTAAACATAGCAAACAAATTTTAGATATTCACATTACTAAGAAGTTCCATATTAAAGTCAGTATTGTAGGGGAAAGGAAAGAAGAGAAGGGAATTAATATGAGAAAATGAAAAAAAGGAAACAGTCTTTGTAAATAGGGAGGGATGGAGGGGTTGAAGGGAGGGTAGGGGAAATGGGAAAAAATAGAACCAAGAGAGACTATGTAAAGGTGCAAATTTCCAATGATGAATGTCATTATATTGAATACCTAAAATGTACCAATAAAAGGATATACAGTTAATAAACAAATAAATAAATAAAGTCAGTATTATGTTAATCAGCCCATAATGGGCTGTATTACCTGGGAATTTCATGGAAAGAATCATTTTACAATAGTGATAGTCAGAGATATGAATGTATATCTCCACGCCTTTTCAAGTATCAGTGAGGCTTAAATGTTTTGAATCTATAACTTTCTAAAGCTGATCAACTGATTAGTTTTCTAAGATAAAAAGAAACTGAACATCATTTAACATTTTCTAGGTTTGTTGTCATTCCTATCAATATGCTACTTACAGTAAGTATTCACCCATTCTAGCCTGCTACTAGTTTAGAAATTGGATAACTATATTTATTGGAACTGTATACAAAATGAGCATGAAAAAGTTCTAAATGATTTCAAAATGTTTTCTTATGAATTAACATTAAAAATAGATTACAAAATTGGTGACATTCACATTTTTCACTGGTCATAGGCCTTTTGACCTATTTTCTGATTCTCAAATTATGCCATACAGATGAAATGTTACATTTGCATAAGCGTAACAAACACATGATTCATTTCATTCCTTCCCTCCACACCTATGGATAATCTACACAGCCACAGAATCCTCATCACAACACTGCTAAAAGTCACTGCCAAACCAATTTGACATCCTAGTTATAAAAGAATGGTTATAGTAACTTGGAGTCAATTCTTCATATAATCTTTATATTTTAGTTATCAAAATTATTAGCTTTTCATTATGTCCTTCTTAAACTACCTTTCTTATCCTGATGTCTAAGATAGTAGTGACAGAAATGAAATACTGCTCTTATGTAACAAATGCCTCTCAAAAACAGTCCTTCAATGAGCCGGGGATTTAGCTCAGTGGTTCCAGCGCCTGCCGCACAAGAGCAAGGTCCCGAGTTCGATCCCCGGTACCAAACAAAAGCAAAAAAAAGTCCTTCAATATAATGAAATCCACTCATCCAAAAGTAATTTAAGAAAATTTCCAGTTAAATGTGGCAGATGAACCATATGTTTCTATCTTTCTCCCCACCAACCCCACTCAAAGAGTTAAAAACTAATTTTCAGCAGATTGAAAGTGAATGAAAAACTCCTAAAGAATTCAGCACAGCTGTGGCTGAGCTTACAACCTCACAGACCTAAAGAAAGAAATGCTAATGAGAAGAAGCAAGCCTATTTTCATCCCCAAAATCCTGGAAAGAGTTCAGGGCTTAAACCAAAAGGTATATACAAATCTAGAAGTGAAGAGGCAGGACCAAAAACAGGAAGATTGGCTAAAATATCCCCAGATCTCCTGTTCCTCTCAATATAGCCAATAAAGAACCAGAGGTTTATTTTCTGGGGTAATGTGGGTTCAGACTGAACAAACTAAATACAGTGAATTAGGGATAAAGGGCATGTGTGGCTAACGAGAGAGTGTGATACTTATGCATAGTTCAGTGGAAGACCCCAGTCCACTTCCTCAGCACTGCTTTTTGAAGTTGATGGTAAGAGTTCTGGGATTTAGCTCAGTGGCACCACACCTACCTTGCAAGTACAAGGTCAAGTTCAATCCCGGTACTGAAAAAAAAGTTGTTGCTAGTAGAATTACAACTCCTCACTCCTTTCCAAAACAGAATGTTTCTCTGGAAAATTGAGTGACCGCTATAAAAGACTTCTAATTACTGACATGTTTGTATATTCTCCAACAACAAAGCAAATTTACAGCCTATCACCTAACGGTAACAGTAAGCCTAGTGTGTCACTTGCTACTTCTACATAGCATCAGATTTTTAGTGCCTCACCCTTAAATGATAGCCCAGAGCACTCAATTTTGAAAAGAAAGTCTCCAAAGTAAAAAAAGAGCCAAAACCATAAAACTTAGAAAAAACAAAGTCAATAAAGATTAAGAGAAAAAGATCAAAATTTTATAATCTATATCATTCTCAGAAGATAAAAGATACATATCTATAATCAAACAATGCTATGAAAAAGCAAAGACAATAACAAATAGATCTAGGAAATTTAAAAAATAGGATAGTCAAAATTAAAAATTCAGTTTAAGAACTGGATAAACTACTCTCCAAAAGTAGGACAAAAGATAAAAATAGAATATAAAGAGGGAAAAAGAGTCTATATAGAAGACACAAGTGAACTGGAGTTTCAGAAGAGAAAAAGAACAAAGACCAATATCAAAGAAATTGTCTAAAAGTTTTCAAGAACTTAAGCACATAAGTCTTCAAACTTAAAAAGTATCCGGTGAACATCAAGCACAATGCATGAAGAAATCCATACAAAAGGATATTTGCCCTATTTCAGA
Organism: Heterocephalus glaber; assembly: GCF_000247695.1. Next base: position 15,355,781 of record NW_004624788.1, on the reverse strand, counting down.
CGAGACAAAAACAGAAAGACCCTGTCTTCAAAACAGAAAGAGAAGCAGAATGGCACTAGACTTCCCAACACTAATAGTCCAAATGAAAAACAATGGAGCAATGCTTTTTAAAAAAATCATCTTCTACATATGTGTAAATACTGAATAGTTTCTCTAGTGTGAGAAACTGAAAATGTAATTAAGGATACACATGGATGAAATGGCCTAATAACATATTTCTCCGATTGTGTTTCCACTGCGTGTCATATGACTGTATCAAAATTTAAATTAGGCAGGGCCAGGGATTTAGCTCAGTGGTTCCGCCACCTGCTTCGCAAGTGCAAGGACCGGAGTTCGATCCCAGGTACCAAAAAAAAAAAAAAAAATTTAAATTCGGGAGAAGTTTGCCTTATGTGGAATCTGCTAACTAACTGGAGTTTTTTTCCAGATCATTATTTGTTCAATGTTGGTTTTGGGGACCTTTCTGAAATAAATCACATCCTCTGGTGTCTTGTTGGTGCTTGAGATGCTTTTTTAAGTTATATGGAAAAATGTTTAAGTGCTTTTCA
>NW_004624788.1:15336916-15355093 GCF_000247695.1 Heterocephalus glaber | reverse complement strand
CTATAGTCCCAGCTCCTCGGGAGGCCGAAGCAATAGGAACCTTTGAGCCTTGGAGTTACGTAGTGACAAGCCTGGGTAACGTAGTGATATCCTGTCTTTAAAAATAAACAAAAATAACTTCCTTATCAGAAAATGAGTTGATACTACTTAAAATGTGCTATGGTTTGGATGTGGTTTATCCCTCAGAGGTTCATGTACTGGATCACTGATCCCCAGTGTGGTGTGACAAATGGTGAAATTTTTTAAGAGATGGGGCCTAGAAGGTGATTAGGCCACTGCCCTTGGAAGTGATAAATACTGGTCTCACAGAATGAGTTACTTCCCACACAAATGGGTTACTGTTATAAAAGAGTAAGACTAGCAACTGCCTCAACATGTGATCTCGTCCACATATACTCCCAGCTTTGAGATGCTATGCACTATGAAGTTCCTCACCACAAGTGAACAGAAAGAGTGCCCTTGGACCTCCAGAAATGTAAGCTAAAATTAAAAATTACTTAGCTTTGACTATTTTGTTATAGCAATGAAAAATGGACTGATATAAAATGTATAAAGCAACAAATAGCAAAGCAATGAAAATTTATTATTTAGAAACTGGGAGTTTCAGGAGAAACAAATATTGAGGACTGGGAGGTTGGTCCAACAACCATCTTTTTTGCACCCTAACTTTTTAAAAGCTTTTGGTAATACATAATGAGCCAAGAGTAGTGATGTATGCCTATAACCCCAGAACTCTGAAAGGCTGAGACAGAAGGATCCAAAGTTCAAGCCCAGCCTGGGCAACTTTAACATTAAAGAGAGAGAACATTAACAATAACAAACTGCTTAAGACTCAAAGCCCAAGGAATTTAAACTGGTGGAGAAATCAAGGCAAAGGTAGCCTTAACTCCAAACATTCACAAAATGTACCTGGAGTTTAGGCAATAGCAACTTTTTCCAATAGGGGAAAACACATACACATACACATACACACACACACACACACACACACACACACACAGAGCAAGAGAGCAAGTGAGCAACAGCAACCCTCAGATCCAGAGTACTAAATGGAAGCTTATTGCTCTCAAGAGATTAAGAATTTGTGCAACAAATAAGCACCTGGGGTAGCCATTCAAAACACATCCTCAGACCAAAATAACTGCCAGATACAGTAAGAAACCTATTCCAGTAGTTGGCGCAGGTTCTACAAAGCAGCAGGAAACAGTATAACTCAATCTGTCTATGGAAATCCTAGTCCTAGCACATGCCAGTTTCTGTTCTAAGACAATTATTAGTAGTATTCCTAAATGCAAATTGAAACAGTGAGATTCCATCTTACTCCAGTAGGAATGCCCATGGTCAAAGAACTCCCAACACCACACAACACTGGGGGAAATGTACATTGATAGAAGTGTAAGACAGTACACACACTTTGGGAATAAGTACGGAGATTTCTCAAAAAACTAAAAATAGAAATTCCATTTGACCCAGCTATATATCTCTTTGATACCTTCCCAAAAGAGCTACAGTTATCCTATTACATACACACCCATGTATCCTGATACATACATATCCATGTTTACAGCAGCAGAACTCACAATAATTAAATCATGAAAGCAGCCTATAATCCCATCAGCTAATGAATGGATAAAGAAAATGTGATATAGGGCCTGGAATTTAGCTCAGTGGCACAGAGCCTGCCTGGCAAGCATGAGGTCCTGAGTTTGATCCCCAGTACTAATAAAAAAAGAAAGAAAAGGTGCTATATATTCACAATGGAATACTACTTAGCCATAAAGAATGATAAATTTGAGTCATCTGTAAGAAATTGATGGGTCTTGAGGCTATAATGCTAAGTAAAATAAGTCACAAAAGGATAAATACTGCATGGTCTAATACGAGACTCACTATACAAACAATTTAAAGAACAAAAAAAAAGAGCCATGTTAAACAGAGAGTCAGGCTCTGTAGAGATGGGAAGAAGATCTAGGGAAGGAGGAAGAGGAGAGAACAAAGGGCAAACATACTAATTAAAACAACAAAAAAAGAATGTTTGAACTTGGCACAGTAGTACACACCTTTGGTACCAGCTACCTGGAAGGCTGAGGTAGGAGGATCACTTGAACCCAGAAGTTCAAGACCAGCCTGAACAAGAGATCCTGTCTCAAAAAAAAATTTTGGATAATAGGAGCCTGAGTATGCTTACACATGCCAGTAGTCCCAGCACTCAGGAAGGTGAGGTGAGAGAATCACAAATTTTGAGGCCAGCCTGGACTACACCTTTCAAAGTAGGGTCCTCTTTGTTTTGGCTAACAAAGGAGGAATTCCTGCTTTATCATTCTCCCTCCACACCCATCCCCCACATAAAAATAATTTCTAGCCACACAGGAATGAAAACTCATTTCAGCTTTATAAGTAAATCAACCTCCAGGATTTCATAAATATAAATGAATCACCAGAAACCATGAGACACTTTTTCTTTAAAAAAGAAAAAAAAGAAGTAAAACAAGATGGCCAGTATGAATAAATATAACAAGTACAGGGCCAGGGATTTACCTCAGTGATTCCAGCGCCTGCCTTGCAAGCGCAAGGTCCCGAGTTCGATCCCTGGTACCAAAAAAAAAAAAAACAAGTACAATAAGAGACTCAGAAAAATAAATCAAGACACAGAAAATAATTTCAATCTTAAATACATATGTACAAACACAGAGGAATGTTCTATTCTAAGGAATATGCATTTGTTAAGAATTCATAATTTTAAGGGGCCAGGGATTTAGCTCAGTGGCGCTGTGACTGCCTCACAAGCAGAAGGTCCTGAGTTTGATCCCCAGTACCGAAAAAAAAAAAAAAAAAAATTCATAATTTAAAAGTCAAATATTTTGGAAGAATTTATGTAGAAAATGATTAGGTATCCAATACAAAAATATATACACTATTTACACATTCTCTCTCAAAAACTAGTGAAAAGTAATATACATATATATATGTTTAATATTAAAATACACATATATCATATGTACATATATATATATATATATAGCCTAACAACCACAGGCTGAAAACTAAAACAAAGCAACAATCATAGCACAATGGTTAAGAGAATGTGCTTTAGAGCCAGACTACTTGAGTTCATAAGGCAACTTTACCATTTATTAGCTTAACCTCTCTCAGCTTCAATTAATCCATAAAATGGGGTTAGTAGATGTACACAATTTAAATTGCAGTATTTTGTGTATTAATTTAGATGATATATGCAATGCACTGAAAAAATAACTGGCTAAAAATAATCACCAAATAAATATTGACTAGTGTCATTATTATTTGTGGAAAATAAAAATAGGATTACTAAAATAAATTCAATGGAAGTAACTGGAATAAAAGTTTGAAGGAATCTGTCAAAATGAAAGAGTAAGCACGGCAGGGAAATATATATATATGATTGATTACATATAAATATATATAAAGTAACTAAGGAAATTATTCAGAAAGATTAATTCAGAAAGAATTAATTCAGAAAGATTAATAAGATTCCTTCCCCAAAAAGGATTTTTTTTTTTGGTACCGGGGATCAAACTCGGGTCCTTGCACTTGCATAGCAGACGGCGAAACCACTAAGCTAAATCCCCGGCCCTCAAAAAGGATATTTTTAAAAGCAAACAAATAGGGCCGGGGATTTACCTCAGTGGTTTTGCTGCCTGCTGCACAGGCGCAAGGACCTGAGTTCATCCCCCATACCAAAAAAGTAAATAAATAAATATATAAAAGCAAAGAATAAGACAAAGCCAGAAATTTTTTAAATTTCAAAAATGAAAAAACAGAAGATTCAAAATAGATTACTGCCAATAAAGAAAATTATATTTTTGGAATCTGCAACACATGAGAGTAGAACACAGCAACTCTGAGGCTAAATTATTTTCAACCTGGAATTTTACACCTGGACAAATAAATGTTTAAGTGAATGAGGATGTCTTCCTAATGGTTTGTGACTTAGAAGGTGAAGAAACCAGCTGAGCTTGGTGGTATACACATGTAATCCCAACACTGAAGAGACAGAGGCCAGAGGATAGTCTTCTAGGCCAGAGGAAAGTGCTGTCTTAAAGCAAAACAAAACAAAAGGTGAAGAAACCATAAACAGTCAAAACCCTGTGCTTTTAAAAACCTTACCTTCATTAACATATTAACTGAGGTTCTACAATGACTTGCTTTCTTACCTGGGCCAAAAAGTAGGTTCTCTGAATTTGTCTAAAGTTTCCCTAAGGTGTAAAACAGAGGTGTGCAAAATTTGCATATTTGTTGGCATCTTTCTCACAATTTAACAAATTGTATTAGCTCATCCCAATAGCTACGGGGACAAACCAGTAGTTTGTAAAGTTAAAAGATTGCAGTTGAGGTATGCAAAGTACAATATTTAATATTGAAGTTCTAATCATTATTGAGAAAGCAAGCCTTCAATATCATGTTCTGATATTTTCTCAAGCACTGTTTTACTCTATTCAAACTTGAAGGAGAACTTCAATTTACAGTTTCAGAAAAAACTCAATGCAGTAGTTTACACGTTATGTTTAAAAATTAGAAATGTCTCCAAATAAGTCAAATAACCTTTCTTGAAACACAAGCAAAGACAGATTTTGCCTAATATTAACAGAAATTTGTGCTCAATCTGTTGAGATTTAGAAAGGAAGGAAAGAAATTCAGCAGAAGCCTCACCTCAGCCTCCAGGACCAAAACATATTCAGTGAGGGCTTATGCGACTGTTTCTTTAAATTAACACTAACATGCCCTGTTGTCCCTGGAAACTTAAAGCAACATCATTCCTGAAAAAACTAATGTAACCACTGTTCCCAAGCAACAAGACTTTAAGAAGCAGAAGCAGAAGCAGAAGCAGAAGCAGGGTTGTGGACAGGCACCGGCTGCCTGTTCTCCGATTGTCTGCCCCTCCGCCCGTCCCGGATCAACCAAGATATGCGAAGTGACTAACTCGTGACAGCCTCGAGTGCTGGACGCTGGCCACCACTTTCTGGTCCCACTGCTCCAGCAGCAGCCTGCCCCTGGACGGCTTGATGCCCTGATCTCACCTCTGGACCAGGGTTTGGTATTAGGAGGCTAAAGTGACAGTCCTGCGGGAAAATGCCCATTCCAAACTCAATCTCTCAGGTTACGATGGGAGAGGGGACCTCAGTTAAGACTTCACAAGGGGCCTGGATTTTCGGACCCACTCCTGGGTTGGGGTCTTGGATGGGTGGGAGAACTTCCGATATGGGTCAGCAATCACGCAACATTTGAGCCCCTGGCACTTATCTCATGCCAGGATCGGGCATTAGGGGAAAACTATGAGGTCACGATAGATCTGGCCATCCCAACCAGGGATGGAGTTTTAGGATGGAGGAATCCGGGTCAGTAGTTTCAGAGGACCCGGGCCGCCCTAAACGCACTCTGTCGGGTTCCGGAAGAGTCCTGGTTAGAGGTCAAAGATCAAGAAGCAATTTCTCCTAGGCCGAGGCCAGAGTCCAGAAGTGACTGGAGCTAGGAAAGAAAAGCGGCGGCCTTCCTACCTGAGTAGGAGCTATCGCCTGCTGGAGCTGCTGCTGCTGCTGCTCTTCGCTGATCTTCTGCCTCAGTTTCTTGAACATGATGTAGCGCGGAGTCCTGAGTGTGTATGAGACCTGAGGGAACTGAGCCTGGGGCGTCCCGGCCGCGGCGGCGAGGGCGAAGGCGGCTTCTTTACACCAGGCACCGCGGGGGCTGGGCCTCGCCACCTCCTCTTGGAGCTCGCGGGCGGACCGGAACACTCGGCCTGTGGGTGTCGGCGTCGCCGCCGCCGCGTCTCTTTCTTCTGGGTGCCACTGGCTGGGCTCGACCCCCCATTCAGCCCCTGCGGCGGCGGCGGCGGCGGCGGCGAAAACTGCAGCAGGTGAACGGCGCGTCAAGGGCGCTTGCGCGGCCGACGTGGAGCTCAGCGAGAGGGCCCTACGGAGCGCTGTAGAGGACAAGCACGGAGGCGGTGCCAGCACATACGCGCTAGCTCTGGTGCGCCCAAACGCGGGATCGAGAAAAACAGCGGTTCTCCAAGCAGTTGGTGCAGAAGTATCAGTATTACCTCAGGGTTGAAGGCAGGACTGACCTGAGTGTGGCACTGAAGCCCACGTGGGCTTCGGCTCTGCAAAGTCAGACGAGAAGAGTGTTTCTTACACTGAGGATGGCAAAGGGCGACAGGCCCACACTGCAGAAGGCGATCAAGGGAACCTGACGTCAATCCTGAGCCATAGTGTGCATGTGGTTAAATTTTTGTATCTTTGGCGGTGGGGCAGGATCTAGCTCTGTTGCCCAATGCTGGCCCGAATTCATGGGCCCAAGCGATCCCCCTGCCTCAGCCTCCCCAGTAGTTGGGACTACAGGCAGACACCGTCAGCTGGGTTAGAATTCTTTTTCCACTTCGCCTTTCTTGCTTCTTTCCCTCCTTTTGGGGGGTAATGTTTGCAGTACATAATGATTACATTCAGAATTCTGTATCTTTTGGGCCTGATACTTCTAACTGCTCCCCCGAGGCCCTTTTCCCTTCTCTGGATTCTTCTGCCCAGAGGTAGAAGGATTGAGAAAGTAGACCTCAGTCACTTGGCTTTATTCTTGGCCTCACTGACACGTTTACACATATTCAGTTGTGGAGGACCTGGCCAGGAGTGATTAAACTGATTAATATGCAGGACAAACACACATAAGCTCCATGAGGGGTGAATAATTAAAATTCGAGGCAAAAGCACACAAATACTTAAACTTCAAGGCAAAAGGCATGCAAGCTTTGTGAGAATTAACTGTGGGGCAAAAAGCACACAGGTTGTGTGAGAACCGAATGGTTAAACAAGAAGTTTAAATCGTGTTGTGTCTGGCCATGTCCTTTCCCTTTCCCCAAGAAAAACTGCTTAGCCTTGAGACAGAACCTGGCCCAAACTGCTTTTTGTCCTGGTTTTTTTCTCTTACACTGATATTCTAAATAAAATTCAAGAGAGTTCTTGGCTTGGGGGCTTTTTTTCTTCTCCCAAAGTCTACGTAATGGCTGGATGCTCTCAGTGGAGAAATAGACCCCTCTGGGCCTCTTGGTGACTGAACTAAGTCTTGTCTCTGAGTAATCTTTATGTCTTCCATGCAGCCCACAGTCGCATACTGTAACATTCATTCAAAAACTTTTTTTCTCATTCTAAGTGTCAGGGTACTGGGTACATTGAAAAGAAAATTTCACAGCCTAGTGGTATCCAAATTTACCTCTTAATACCTGCAATCATCCTAAGGGATATTCATGCTTATATGCCCAAATAATCCAACACCCCGAACATTGGCCTTCTGTGAATCCTCACACCCATGTAAGCAACTTTGGAATCATTTGAAACTGTTTACATTGCCTTACATTCCTGACAGACCATGTACTGCTATCCACACTTTAGCAAATTTTATTCAACAGCAATAATAGGAGCAAACAACAGTACTCTATACAATTCTAGCTCAATCTCAAAACATAGTAGAGCCTGCAACAATATCTTAAAACCTGGGCTAAGGCCTCTCAATTCTCATAATGAACTCTTACATAATTACCAAGAGTTTCTGTTTTTCAGAGTCCTTGTATTTCAGAAAATTCAAGTTCAGCAGGCTTTCAGCTGCTCATAGCTCCAAATGCCCAATATGCATCCTCATCTCAGCATTCACCAGTGTTGCACCCGGTGAGAAAGAACCAACCAGAGACCGATATTAAATCCACACAGGAGTTTATTACCGGGTAGGACCAAGCTAAGCATCGAACTCGGAGATTAACATATTTTATACACCTTTGAGGCCAGCAGTTTCTAGGCCCCCCCTATGGGTTAGAACTAGCAAAGCAAGCAAAAGGTACAGAAGCAGAATGTCTTGTGGTTAGAACATTTGTAAAACAATAGCTGATTAATTGTTGTTTCTAAGAGACTCTCTAAGGGGAGGAGGTTTCTAAGCTTCCTCCTTTTGAGTTCATCTAAAGGGCAGGCAGGTGGGTCCTTCAGCAGCAATATGGAGTCTGTCTTGATAACTAGGGTCCTTCATTCCCCACTGGTTCTTGTAACTTAATCAAATCTTTGATTTCTGTATTTATTCTTTGGATTTTTCCTCTAAAACATCTTCTAAAACCTCATAATTTTGTCTCAACACCATCAGTTTAACTGCATCAACCCTCTGTCTAACATATTTAGAGCATTTATAATACAAGGTCCCACGAGCAAAAGCAGAAGTAAGATAACTAAGGGGCCTGCTGTAGTAGAAAGTAGGGTAGTTAACCATGGGGACCAGTCAAATAGATTTTGAAACCAATTTTGATCCCTTGTTGAGCATATTTAGTCTTTAAATTTTCCCTGACCATAGCTAAGGTATCGCTAATGACACCAGACTAATTAGCTTAGAAGCAACAGGTTTCTCCTAGGGCTACACATAATCCTCCCTGTTTCATGAACAGGAGGTCGAGTCCCCTTCGATTTTGTAGGACCATCTCAGCTAAGGAATCAACCTGTTTTTTTTAACCTGGAGATCGAGTCTTTCAGGTGACCCAAATCTCTGGCTACTTGGTGGCTTAGAGCTTTAAAATTTGTGTCCTGAAGGATCAGGGAGGAAGTTCCAATAGCCGCTGACCTAATCCCATCAGAATGGGCACTAAAACAGGGGCAGCCTGTTTACTCCTATAGTGTTCAGTGGTTAATCCCAGATGTTTGCGGCCCCCTTTTTTATTACAATACAAGACTTGTGGAACAACATACACGGTGACACAAAATAAAGTGGCAGATTGGGTAGCCAAGACTGATTTGGGAACATATTTAGTCAAGTCCTCAGTGCAAGCAAACCAAGCATATCAGGACCAGGTCTCCTGGCTTGAAACTGTGAGGCTGGAACGTTGCAAAGGTTTTTTTCGAGCCTGCAGTATTGTAGCCTGGATTTCACTCTGAAGAATCTGTAAGGCTTGAAGAGACTGAAGTAAAGAGACACAAGAACTCTCTGTTATCTGCTCAAGGTTTAACTTAGGGAGGAGTGGCGGCGGCCTCCCATACAAGATTTTAAAAGGGGTAAACTTGTCACATATGGGGTACATCTAACTCTTAACAAGGCTGGAGGAAGCAGATCGGGCCACCTACCATCAGTTTCTAGAACATATTTAGTCAGGGTTTCTTTTAGGGTCCTATCCATCCTTTTTACTTGCCCTGAACTTTGTGGGTGATAGGCACAGTGTGACTTTCAATCAATATGTACTGCCCTTGCCAACAATTTGGATATCTGTGCCGTGAAGGCAGGCCCATTGTCAGACCCCAGATAACGAGGGATGCCAAATTGGGAACTATCTCCTGGAGCAAAACTTTAGTTACAATATTGGCTGATTCTCCATGAGTGGGGAAAGCTTCTACCCAACCTGAGTAGGTTTCAACCAATACCAGTAAATATTTGAACCTATTGCTGGATTTTATTTCGGTGAAATCAAGTTCCCAATGTTCCCCTGGCTCTCTTCTCTGTAGTCAATTACCTTTGTACCTTGATCTTGTCCTGGAGTTTACCTGTGTATGCACCTGACACCTGGAACTGATGTCCTGGACCATAGAGGTCAGTCCTGGGATTGAAAACTTAGAACTCTTTAGTCTTTTTAACTTTGATTTTCCCAGGTGAGTTAAGTGATGTAACTGATGAACAAGTTGTTGGCCCAGGGCTCCGGGGAGACAAATTTGTTTGTTTGTCCCTTTCCACCAGCCTGAGTCCAGTTTTGTACCCTCTTGCTTTTGGTTTTCCTCTTCCTCTTCCGGGGTATACGTGGGCCTTTCTGGCAGGTAGCCAAAGGGTCGGATGAGCAGAATGTCTATTGGCCCCACTGGTTCTTTGGCCACTCGTCGGGCTGCATCATCGGCCTCTCGGTTACCGTGGGCCTCGAAGCTGTCTCCCTTTTGGTGGCTTTTGTAATGAATAATGGCCAATGCCCTGGGTTTCCAAATTGCCTCTAATAAGGCCAAAAAAAATTTTTTTATAGTTTTCCCTTCTGATGTCAATAGCCCTCTCTGTCTGCAGATGTCGCCATGTACATGGGCAGTGGCAAATGCAAACCAGCTGTCAGTGTAGATGTTTACAGCCTTGTCTCGACCTAACAGGCCTTGAGTTAAGGCTATTAGTTCAGCCCTCTGCATTGAAGCCCCCCGGCTTAATGCCTGTGTCCAGTGCACCTGTTCTCCTGGACTGACTACAGCTGCCCCCGCATACCTGACTCAGTCTTCCACGAAGCTGTTTCCATCGGTGAAGAAGGTCTCATCTGGGCTTTGCAGGGGAACATCAGTCAGATCTGGGTGGTTGGTGGTGGAAGTTGTCAGAGTGTCCAGACAGTCACGGAGGGGCATGCGTATGAGTTGGAGTCTGGGAGTAAGGTGGCCGGATTGAGGGTCATTTTTCAAGCGAATTTGATGTGCGGAGCATCCAGCAACAGGGCCTGGTACTGAGTCAGGCAGGCGTTGGAGAGCCATCATTCTGGGGCTCCTCTCAGCAATGTTTCCACCGCATGGGGTGCAGTGATGACCAGGTCCCGTCCCAGACTGAGCTTATCTGCCTCCTTGACCAGGAGGGCGGTGGCTGCAACTGCCCTCAAACAGGTATACCATCCACTTGCCACAGGATCAAGTCTTTTAGACAGGTAGGCCACAGGTCTGTTCCAAGGCCCTAATGCCTGAGCTAGCACTCTTTTGGCTATGCCCCCTCGTTTAGCCACAAACAACCGAAAGGGCTTGGTGACATCAGGTAGGGCCAGGGCTGGTGCTGACATAGGCTTTCTTTAAAGCCAAAAAGGCAGCTTTTCCTTTTTCTGTCTGGAGGGACTGTCTCTTGTGCCTGGAGTGCAGCAATAGTGACTTTCCCCAGTTTCTTGGCTAGGACTTCCTGGAGGGCATCACGGTTATCATAAACTTTCTGGGCTATCAGGAGTTCAGTCCTACTCTTTCCCTCAAATCCCTCCAATTTCTATAATTTTTTTTTCTATGTCTGGGGCCAACTGGGAAACAAAGGCCAAATTTAAAGCTGCTGCATTTTTGGGAGCCTCTGGGTCAAAAGGAGTGAAAACTCTATAGGCTTCCAAGGGTCTCTCCAAAAATGCAGATGGAGACTCCGTTTTTCCCTGGCGAACCTCACTTACCTTACTCAAATTAGTGGGCTTTCTGGCCGCTGCCCGGAGTCCCCCTAATAGGTGCTGGTGGTAGGTCCCCAGCCTCCTCTTACCATCATCATCATTGGGGTCCCATTTGGGGTGTCACAATGGAACTACTGTTTCAGCCTTGGCTGGATGCCCCAGAGTTCCAGGAGTGATGCTGGGGTTTGGCCCCAGGGCCTCTTTGACTTCTTGTTGATAAATGCGGTCCCGCTCCTCAGTGGTGAACAGGATCTGTAAAAGCTCCTGGCAATCATCCCAGGTTGGCTGATGGGTATGAAAAACAGACTCAAGAAGAGATTAATGCCTGAGGTTTTTCAGAGAAGGGGGGATTTTGATGTTTCCAATTGTAAAGATCACTAGTTGTAAAAGGGACATAAATCAATCCTCCCCTGGGCTCTGTCTGTTTTAAAGGAAAAAGGGAGGAGGAAGACGGGGCTGATGGACCATAGTCCTGTCCTGATTGAGTGCCAAAGGTCAATTGGGACCTGTGGGGCCCTGACTCCCATGACCACATTCCAAACCTTGTGAGCAATGTGCACAGAATAAGTTCCTACCAGGGGCCAACTGACTCCGAAACTTGGCCATTCTGATTGACACAGAGTTCACAATTTGCCTTTAGAAAATTTCATGCCATATTCATCTTCTCTGTCTGTGGAATAAATTTTTTTGAAGTTATTCAAAACACAATCAAGTGGAGTTCCTTCTGTGGACTGTGAGGAACCTATAATTTTAGCCTGTGAAAACGCAAAAGGCACACAGAGCAAGCAGACAGACAACAATAAACAGAAAAAAACAGACTTTGGCCACATAAACCTCTGGGGCTGAATGGATTTGGACCCCCACACAGGGAGTCACTCTTCTGAGGACTCCGACCCAGTTGAGTCTGCTTGCTGTCATGAAGAGACTCTAGATAGGGGAAACTGCGTCACGTCTGGCTTCCTCCTACCTACCCACAGTGCACTAAGAATCATTCGATTCTTACCTCTAGAGGCTTTCCTGATAAACTCCTGTGGGTCAGTTGATTGGCAATAGGGCCTGACTGGGACTGGTCTACCCGGAGCCCCAGAATACCATCAGGGTGGCCTCTCCTTCCACAGACTGGTGTCCAGAGTGGCCAAACACTGCCGATGTCCAATCCTGGTCACTCCTAAAAAGAAACAAAGGCTCCAAGATAATAAGCTCCAGAGCAGCTGGCTATATCCCTGGGGCCTCCTAGAATGTTGTACCCAGTGAGAAAGAACCAACCAGAGACCGACATTAAATCCATACAAGAGTTTATTACCGGCCAAGACCAAACCAAGCATCAGACTCCAGCCCCGACTGGGGGAGATTAACATATTTTATACACCTTTGAGGCCAGCAGTTTCTAGGCTCCCCTATGGGATAGAACTAGCAAACCAAGCAAAAGGTACAGAAGCAGAATGTCCTGTCGTTAGAACATTTGTAAAACAATAGTTGATTAATTGTTGTTTCTAAGAGACTCTCTAAGGGGAGGAGGTTTCTAAGCTTCCTCCTTTTGAGTTCATCTAAAGGGCAGGCAGGTGGGTCCTTCAGCAGCAATATGGAATCTGTCTTGCTAACTAGGGTCCTTCAACAAGTATACATCAAAGATCACCAATTTTATACTTACATATATGTATGTATATATTTGTGTGTATACACCTATATAAATGTGGGCTCTGTCAAAGCAGGCTACAAGCTCAGTGGTAGAGTGCTTACCTAGCATGCATGAGCTCCTGGATTCAATCTCCAGTACCACATAAAAAAGCAGGGTATAATTTTTAAAAATAAAACCAAGTTATCCACGATATCACTTAAAGATCAAAAGAGGACTAATTATGGGGGGGGGGGGAGATAGTCTTACTGAGAAACAAAAAAGAGAGGCAACAGGATTGAAACACTCACATTCACATAATTTTGTTGAAACAGGCTTGCTGTAGGTAGCCCTGTTCTTCAAGTTTCTGTAAGTTAATAGTCTCTAATTATCTGTTCTCGATTAAACCTACAAGTTACTATTAATCTTCAGCCATCCTGGGTGCCATAAACTTGAGTATAAATCACCTTCTGCAGTCTTCCAAAAAAATTTGGTCACAGTCTGAGAACAAACTCCAGTGTTCCATGGGACTGACATACAGAGAGAGACAGAGGCAGAGCTGGAAAGGAGGGCGAGAGAGGGAATGGGAGATCCAAAATCATACAGAGTATAATTTAGTGGGGACTTACTGACAGAACATCGTCCTGCATGGCAGCAAGACCAATGGACACCCACAATTTGGGTCAGAAGGGACATATATGATGATATAAAATAACTTCATCCAAGCTGAAATGTACCTGGGATATCTTAAGCTAATATCAAAGGGTCAGTGATGCTAATAGTTCTAGGGTCCAGTTGTAAAACTCCACATACACTATTATTTATGGTGGGCTGGAAAAACTGACCAGGGTTACCCAGGGGCAATCTTGGCAGGTGAGGCCTCAAGATGACTGTGGTTAGGTCAGTGCTTCTCTCACCTCTTTTGGGGATTCTTTAACACCCACCCAATGCCACCCCCTACCACTGTGCCACCCCCACACACCCCCACTGGTGGAGTTAATCATGCTCTCCTCCTATACAACTTTATACTATAAACTATAAATAAAGAATTCCATATCAGTACATTTAGCTTCTTTCCAGTTTTAAGTTTATATATGTGTATGTCTCTATAGAAAAATAATAAATCTCTAGAAATGTAGTTAAAGGACCCATCTCATCTGTATGTTTGATACCAACTTGATCTCCAAAGTATATAATAATTTATATTTCTAATGCTCTTTTCCATTTTTTAAATTCTGTCTAATCAAAAAGATGACAAATGAAATTTTACTTCGTTTCATTTATTTACATAAAGCAAAGTTAAAATTTTGTCACAAGTATATATGTTACTATAGTTGGTTTTTTTTACACTGTATTATAAAACTCATGTAACCCAGTCTGTAGAACATGGGGAAAATTCAGTTCTCCTATACTCTCACAACACAAAATACTTCTGTGACCTCTAGTCACCACAAGCAGGTGGGAATTTCTCTCCACCACCAGCCAGTCAATCAGTTCTCTATTATGCACCAGACACCAGCTGGATGTCCTCTAATTCAATTCAATACTGACTATCTACCTTAAAATATCATCAGATCCCACCTTGAGAACTCAGTACTACAATACTGCCCCCTACCACACTTCCAATGCCAGTCATAAGCCCCAGGTTGTTTTACCTGTGCTGGCTATAACCTATAGACCTATAGAGATCTATACAGCTATAGACCTGCTGACTATAAATCAGTGTTCCACAATGCCCTCCTGGAATTTCCATGACTTTGTTGGAGCACTGCACAGAACTCAGGGAACCACTGTACTTACATTTACCAGTTCATTATAAAGAAAGTTAAAAAAGATACAGAAGAGATGCTTAGGGGAAGGCATGGCAAAGGAATGTCCTCTCTGGGCACATAGTCCCCAGGAACGTCCATGCATTCAGAAGCTCCTAGAATCCAATCTTCTGGGATTTACGGAAGCTTCATTATGTATGTGTAACTGATTGAATCATTATCCATTGTGATCACCTCAACCTTTAGCTCATCTTCTCTCCCAAAGCTCTAATCATGCCTTGATTTTTCAATGACCAGTCCCCATCCTGACACTACCTAGGGATGGCCAGCCATGGGTCAACTCATTAGCATATAAAAAGTCACATAAGTTTGGAGAGTCCAAGGGTTTCAGAAGTTACATGCTAGGAGCCTGGATAAAGGCCAAATATATATTTCACAATATCACACCCAGATATTAACTTTTCCTTTTCCCCTAAGGGACAACTCCCTTTAAGTATATCTGGGCAAATAGAATGTTCCTTGCTCTTTCAGGTTACATGTTCTTCCCAATGTCTCTTATTCTTGCTAAATCTTTACTCTGTCATGGAACACTTTATTTATTATTGATCTTAGCCTGGAAATCAAGACTGCAGCCTCCTGGTATCTTGATGCTATGCTTTTAAGGGACTCTGCAGGGTGGGAACCAACAGAGAAGGGGGGAATGAATTGAATTTGGGGTAAATATCATGTCTTTGTGGCCTCAGTTCTTCTGTTAAAACTCTACTCAAGATGTGCAGCTTCATCCAATTTTATTAGCTGACTGGCATAAACTAAAGGAATCAGAACATATTAAAGAATTTTAAAGTACATGCTAAATACAATTTTCTCATAGTTCAAGAAAACAAATCTTCAGAAGTTTGGTTTTTGTTTTGTTTTGTTTTGAGACAGGGTCTCGTTATGTACTTTGGGCTGGCCTTGAACTCATGGTGATCCTTCTGCCTCAGCCTCCTGAGTTCTGGGATTACAGGTATGAACCACCACACCTAAAAGTTGTATTCTTTATAGGATAGAAATTGAAGTCATCAGCTCCCAGACTTTACACTTGTTCCCTTGTCTCTGTCCATAGGCACTCTTCTACAGGAACATTCTAATTTCTACAAGGCAATTCTCTACTGTCCTTTAAGAAAGCTCCACTTTTCCCACAGGGTTGGTCTATCCTCTTCCAATCAGTCTTGAGGACTCAATATCTTAGCTGTACCTTTATCCTACTATGAGTTATTCAGGCAAGATTAACACCATATATGAAGGAAACTAGACTTCCAACAGTAAATTTCATGGTAGACTTTTCCATTTCACATTTGTTCTCCTCAGCGTCTCCCTTAAGAACCGAAGCTACTTTACTCTTCTCAGCATCCAGAAAACCTTTTTTTAAAAACCATAGAAAAAAAATCATGTCATACACAGAACAACAAAAATAATGACTTTATGCAACAACATCTTTACTTTTTGTATGTGTGCATGTGTCTGTGTGGTACTAGGAATTGAACTCAAGGTCACATTACCACTGAGCTACATTCCCAGTCCATCTTTATTTTTTAACTTTTGAAATAAGGTCTCACTAAGTTACCCAGACTGACTTCATACTTGTGATCTTTCTGAGTCAGCCTCCCAAATAGCTGAGATTACAGGCATGCAGCAGTAATGCAGGCTGGCCTCAAATTCCTGCCTCAGCCTGCTGAGTGCTGAGATTACAGACATGCACCACCATGCCCAGAAAAAAAACAAAAAAAAAAACTGCCAGTGAAAATATTCTTCAAAAATGAAGCAAATGGGCTGGGGATTTAGCTCAGTGGTTCTGCTGTCTGCCTTGCAAGCTCAAGGACCTGAGTGCAATCCCCGGTACCAAAAAAAAAAAAAAAAAAAAAAAATGAAGCAAAGGCAGGCATGGTGACACATCATGTAATCCCAGCTACTCAGAAGGCTGAAAAAGAGGATGACAAGGGCAGAAATCAATGCAATGGAGAGTAAGAGAACAATACAAAAACTCCATGAAGCCAAGAGTTGGTTCTTTGAAAGAATCAACAAAATTGACAAACCCTTAGCCAACCTTATCAGAAAAAGGAAAGAAAGGGCCCAAATCCATGCAATTAGGAATGAAAAGGGTGAAATTACAACAGACCCAGCAGAAATCCAGAGGATCATCAATACCTACTTCCAGAACCTATACACCAATAAGATGGACAACACAGAAGAAATGGACAGATTCCTAGATACATGTGAATTATCAAAGTTGAATGAAGATGACCTAAAAATTCTAAACAACCCAATATCAACCAATGAAATTGAAAATGTAATTAAAAACGTACCAACTAAGAAAAGCCCAGGTCCTGATGGCTTCACTGCTGAATTCTACAAGACATGTAGAGAGAAACTACTGCCACTACTGTTAAACACTTTAATGAATTGAAAGCAATACTCCTGAATTCATTCCTGGAAGAATTCGTCACCTTGATCCCCAAAGCAGAGAAAGACCCAACCAAAAGAGAAAACTATAAGCCAATCTCACTAATGAACATGGCTGCAAAAAATCCTTTATAAGATAATGGCAAACAGAATGCAGAAGATCATCAAGAAGATCATACACCCTGACCAAGTGGGATTCATCCCAGGGATGCAGAGATGGTTCGACGTATGCAAATCAATCAATGTAATACAGTATATTAATAGAACCAAGGACAAAAACCATATGATCATTTCAATAGATGCAGAAAAAGCATTTGACAAAATCCAACATGCATTTATGATAAAAACCCTACAAAAAATTGTAATAGACAGTCTCTACCTCAAACTGATAAAAGCCATCTATGAAAAACCAATGGCCAATATCATACTAAATGGTAAAAAAACTGGCATAAATCCTTCACACTAAAGTCAGGAACAAGACAAGGATGTCCACTATCACCACTCCTATTCAATATTGTCTTGGAAACATTATCACAGCAATTAGACAAGAGAAAAAAATAAAAGGAATAAAGATAGGAAACGAAGAAGTCAAATTGTCATTATTTGCAAATGACATGATACTCTATACAGAAGACCCCAAGAACTCCACCAAAAGTCTGCTAGACTTAATAACCAAATTCAGTAAAGTAGCTGGATACAAGGTCAACACACAAAAATCAAGAGCTTTTCTATCCACAAAAAAACAGACTCACTGAGAGAGAAATGGGGCAATCAATTCCTTTCACAATAGCATCCAAAAAATTGAAATACCTTGGAATCAACCTAACAAAAGAAATGAAAGACCTCTACTCTGAAAACTATAGCACTCTGAAAAAAGAGATTGAAGACGGTATCAGAAAATGAAAAGAAATCCCTTGCTCCTGGGTAGGAAGAATCAATATAGTGAACATGGCCATACTTCCAAAACTGGTATATAGATTCAATGCAATCCCAATTGAAATCCCAGCAGCATACTTCACAGACCTTGAGAAAACAATTCAAAAATTCATTTGGAACAAGAAGAGATCCAGAATAGAGAAAGCAATACTAGGCAATAAACACAAGGTAGGAGTATCACAATCCCCAACTTGAAACTATACTAAAAAATTACTGTGATAAAAACAGCATGGTACTGGCAAAGAAACAGACCCGAGGACCAGTGGAACAGATTAGAA
>NW_004624788.1:15303716-15333111 GCF_000247695.1 Heterocephalus glaber | reverse complement strand
AGAGAGAGAGAGAGAGAGAGAGAGAGAGAGAGAGAGAGAGAGAGAGAGAGAGAGATTGATGTTATTCTGTGCATTCAGAGCACAGGCAAGGTGGTGCATGCTTGTAATCCCAGTACTTGGGAGGCTGAGGCAGAAAGATCACCACAAGTTCGAGGTCAGCTTGGACTACCTACTGAGACCCTGTTTCAATAAAACAAAACAAAAAGAAAGTACAACTGCTATATTGTTTCTCACATACCAGATTGCCCAACACCTGTATCAGGGAAAAAGATATATCTATAGTTGTGTCTGTCTATCTGTGTGTATACACACACACACACACACACACACACACACATATGAGAGAAAGAGAGTTAGAAAGATGGGGGAGGGATAGGGAACATTGCTTTTGTTATAGAAAATGAAGATCTGGAGGAGAAAAAATACTTGTATTATGGTACTACATTATTTTAATGTAATTCATTGGAATACTTTGAAATCTGTTTTTAATATTTGCTTTTACAAGAGAATACTGTAAGTCTCCATAAATTACACTTACAAATTGTTGGAAAACCTCCTGTGGTAGAATGGTCTACACATCAGAGTCTAAACTTAGACCATGACTCTCCTTGGAATTTAGCCAACTTTTCAGCCTGGAATGACTTATCTTTAGAGATTGTTTTCTTCACTTTTAATTTAATTCCTAAGTGATGAGCTCCATTACAAACAGTCACAAAGAATAGCAAAAACAACAAAAACAACCCAATCCAAACAAAACAAGACAAAAAACCCTCTTGCCCAAAGTCATATGATCAAGGCTGCAGAACTGGAAAATGACTGCAGGCTTTATGCCCTTTATCTGTTCTCCAAAGATAATATGTTTAATACCTCCTTCCCTTCTGCGAGACTCACCCTGCTACATTTTTTTAAGTTTTTAACTTTTAACATTTTGTATTTGTTTCCATGACAAGTGTCCTAGGAACAACTGATGACTCAAAAATATAATGAGACGAATCATTTGATGGGAGAAATCCAACACTAGGCTGAAAAATAAATCTCATTTCAAGGAGGAGGTCTCTCGCTAACAAAGAGAAGGGCTGATGAAATGGAGGGGAGGAGGTGTCAAATCCCTTGTTCCTTACTGAATAACTACTTGGTAATCAGACTTCTAAATAAATATTTGCCCTTGCAAACATTTGGATACTGTGCTTGTGTTGTATTTAAAGGAGGGGTGTGCATGTGTTTGCCTCAAATTGATACTAGGCTTCCCATATAGAAAGACAGAGTAAGTAGCAAAATGGATCATCATAGTAACACTAAAATCAACTAAGTTCAAATCCCAGCTTTGCCATTTATTACCTGTGATTGGAGAAAAGTACTTAATTTTTGTATGTTTCAGTTTCTCAATTATGCATGTATGTATGTATGTATGCATGTACGTATATATTTAGTTTTTGAGACAAGGTCTGCCTATGCTGCCAAATTGGTCTCAAACTCAGGCACTCAAGTGATCTTCCCATCTCAGCCTCTAAAGCTGCTGGGACGACAGGCTTGAGCCACTGTGCCCAGCTCTGTTTCAATTTCCTTATCTGTAAAATGAAGACCTCCACAAAGTTTCTGTGAAAAGTAAATGATCATTTGGATAATAGGTTATTTTGAAGGATTCATTTCCCACTCTTAAGGACAAATTTAAAATAGCAGAAAAAATAGTGGGTTTCTTATATCACTTTGGAGTACTAAAGGCCTAAGTATAATACAAAATCCAGAAACCATATAAAAATAGTTTCTCAGTCAATAGAAAAGATTGTTTTTAATTGTGCATTTAATTGTCAAAAAATGCTATAGAGTATAAGAAAACAGTGTGATTCATTGTTCTATTAAAAGAAGATATAGGTAAATCCTACATAATATTAAATAAAAGAAGACAACCAAAAAGCATATACTATATGATTCCATATAGGCAAAACTAATAGATGATGTTAGAAGTCATGGAAATTATTGTCTTGAGGTGTAGCAAAGGCATGTCATAGTGATGCGGATGTCGGGAGGAGATCCTGGAATACTGGTTAGTATCCTGTTTTGGTTTGTTGGAGGTTGCATGGATCTGTTTCCTTATTGTGGTGGTGAATGCACACATATAAATGTACACTAATACTCATAAAACTGGGCTGGAGGTGTAGTTCAGTGATAGAATATCAAACATAAGTCCCTGGGTTTGATTCCCACTATGCCAAAAACAAACAGAACTCGGTGCAGTGTTGCATGCCTGTAATCCCAGCATTCAGGATGCTGAGGCAGGAGAAGAATCTCCAAGAGTTTGAGGTCAGCCTGAGCTACATAGTGAGTTCAAGGCCAGCCTGAAATACATAGTGAGAATCTGTCTTTAAAAACCAAACCAACCACTGCCTGCCTAAGGTCCCAAGTTCTATCCCCAGTACAAAAACACCCCCCAAAAAACCAAACCAACCAACCAACAAAAACTCATAGAATTGTATATCAAAAATAAAGTTCATTTTTACTACATATAAATTTTTAAATAATAATAGCCAGCTATTTAAATCATAATAATTTGCAGGCACAAAGTAAAGAAATAACTATGATAAGGATGTGGAAAGAGCTCAAGATTTATTGTTAGATGAGAAATCAATATGCACTGCAATGTATACAGTATGCTACAAGTAGTCTGATTAAAATTATATTAATATATAAATATTGTTATGTTGAATATCATGAAATTGCTGGGGGGTTACCTCAAAAATGGCAATTTCATATTTTTTAATATCTCTGTGTATATATATTTGTAAACAAAGATATTATGCACTACAAATGGAAAGATACATGAGAAGCCAGTTACAGTGGTTACCAGTGAAGGAGGCAGGCAGCTGGGAGGATCAGCATTGAGAATTGCTTTTGTATCCTTCATACCTTTTTAATTCATATCCTAAGCATGTACTAACTATTCAAAAATCAACTTTAATGTTTTAAAGAAGAAAGAGGCACTGGTGCAATGTCTTTAAAATTTTAGAGGAACCAACATTGTCAAAATGGCCGCACTTCTAAAATTGTTATACAGATTCAGTGTAATCCCAATCAAAATACCAATGTCGGGGGTGGAGTGGGGGCCGTGGGGGCCGCCCCGCCCAGGTGATGACGCAGAATCCCGGCGCCGCCCGCCCCGCCACCGCCCGACGCCTGGTGGCCTGCGGCCTCTCCGTGCCGTAGTGGCACGGGTCTCGTGGGTACCAGAGGCAGCGATCGCAGAGAACCCGGGGTTAGGGGCCCGACGCTCGAGGAGGACGATACTTCCAAGCCGAAGCTGTCTGCTGACTCCCGCCGCAGACCGAGGTGCGCCCGGCGCGGGGAAGTAGGAGGAGATTTGAAACAAATCTTTATTCATGAAGAGTGACTCCATACAAACCACAATATGTCAAGAAAGAAAAAAAGATCCAATAGAAATTCTTCATTCTGGGCAACTGGTAAAAGTCTGTGCCCCAATGGTTCGATATTCAAAGTTGGCTTTTAGAACGCTAGTGAGAAGATACTCTTGTGATCTGTGTTACACGCCAATGATAGTTGCTGCTGATTTTGTCAGATCTGTAAAAGCCAGGGACAGTGAATTTACCACCAACCAAGGTGATTGCCCATTGATTGTTCAGTTTGCTGCTAATGATGCAAGACTTTTATCTGATGCTGCTTGTATAGTGTGTCCTTATGCGAATGGAATAGACATTAACTGTGGTTGCCCACAGAGGTGGGCAATGGCAGAAGGTTATGGAGCTTGCTTAATAAATAAGCCAGAGCTTGTTCAAGATATGGTGAAACAAGTAAGAAATCAAGTGGAAAACCCCAGATTTTCAATTTCTATTAAGATAAGGATCCATGATGACCTTACAAGAACTGTAGACTTTTGTCGAAAGGCTGAAGCAACAGGAGTTAACTGGATTACAGTCCATGGAAGAACTGTTGAAGAAAGACATCAGCCAGTCCACTATGATGCCATTAAAATAATAAAGGAAAACATGTCTATACCTGTGATTGCTAATGGAGACATCAGAAGCTTAAAAGAAGCAGAAAATATGTGGCAGATTACTAGGACAGATGGTGTGATGGTTGCAAGAGGACTCTTGGCAAACCCAGCCATGTTTGCGGGATATGAGCAAACACCACTGCAATGCGTCCAGGACTGGGTTGACATTGCTCTTGAACTTGGAACTCCTTTTATTAGTTTCCATCAACATTTAATGTACATGATGGAAAAAATAACTTCAAGGCAGGAAAAAAGACTATTTAATGCTCTGTCAAGCACATCAGCAGTTTTAGATTACCTTACAGACCATTATGGCATTTGACTGGACTTTCCAAATTATTTTAATATATATTTTATCTTATACCTACAATAAAATCATAAGGTCACATCTTAGTTTTCACTTTAAATCAGTGGCTCTCAAAGTTTAGTATAAAAATAATCCCTGGGAACATTTTTTGAAAATAAGACCTGACTGCATCCTCAGATTCTGACTCAGTGAATCAGGTGGACCCAGAAAGTTATAGTTTTAAAGAGGAGTCAAGAGCTAGAGGTATAGCTCAGTGATAGAACCCTTGCCTAGCATGCAGAAGGTCCTGGGTTCTATCCCCATCACCACCAAAAACTTAAACTTTTATAAAAAAGCCCAAGTGGTTCAAACATCCTGGTCATCCTAGGTCCAAACATATCAAACTCTGCTCTGGATCTTGGTATAGATTGGAGGGTGGAGGCAGTAAGGGTTTTTTTTGTTGTTGTTTTTGTTTTGTTTTGTTTTTCCTTTCCTAAAGGAATCATGGTTTTAACGCTTTTAAATAAAGCTTATTGTAATAGTAAAAAAAAAAAAATACTAGGCTGGGGATTTAGCTCAGTGGTTTTGCCGCCTGCTGTGCAAGCGCAAGGACCCAAGTTCGATCCCCAGTACCAAAAGAAAAAAAGAAAAAAAAATACCAATGTCATACTTTACAGGTCTAGAGAAAATAATCCTAAAATTCATATGGAGCCAGAAAAGACCCAGAAAAACAAAAGTAATTTTGAGCAATAAGAGCAAAGTAGGAGGCATAGCCAAAACCCAACTTCAAGCTATACTACAAAGCAGTAGTGATAAAAATGGCATGGTACTGGAACAAACAGAGACACATGCATCAGTAGAACAGAATTGAGTATACAGAAACCTCTCCAAACATACTCAACTATTTTAGCTTTGACAAAGGGGACAAAAGCATATATTGCAGGAGAGACAGCCTATTCAACAAGAGGTCTTGTGAAAACTGGTTATCTGCAGAATGAAATGGGACCCTGATCTCTCACCATATACTAGATTAAAATCAAAATGGATCAAAGATCTACAAATTAAACACTAAACTTTCTGGAAAATAAAATAGGTAAAATACTTGAACTTATAGGTGTAGGAAAGGATTTTCTAAACAACCTCAATCGCACCTCAAGAAATAGCAAGAATCAACAAATGGGATCATATCAGACTAAAACGCTTCTGTACAGCAAAAAAAAATAATAATGAGTAGAGTGAAGAGATGACCTACAGAATGGGAAAAAAGTTTTGCCAGCCACTACTGAGATAGAGAACTGATATCGGCAGTATACAAAGAATGAAGAAAAAAAAAATTAAACAACCTAAAATTAAAGATCCAATCAAGAAATGGGCAAGGGAATTGAACAGATCACTTCACAGAGGAAGAAATACAAATGGTCAACAAATAAATGAAGAACTTTTCTACATCTCTGCCCACTAGAGAAATGCAAATTAAAATCATGCTAAGATTCCATCTTACTCTGGAAAGAATGGCAATCTTTAAGAAATCAAACAATAACAAATGCTGGCATGGCTATAGTGAAAAAAGAAGCCTCTTGTATTGGTGGGAATGCAAACTAGTATAGCCATTATGGAAATCAGTATGGAGATTTTTCAAAGAACTGAAATTAGAAATTCCATATGACCCAGCTATCCTCCTGCTAGGTATCTTCCCAAAGAGCTTAAGTCATACTACAGCAATACATGCATACCAATGTTTATAGCAGTACAATTTGTAATAGCTAAAGCCTGGAAACAGCCATTTGCCCACCAAAAGACTATTGGATAAAGAAAATGTGGTATCTATAGTGGAATACTACTTGGCTATAGAGAATGACAAATTTGAGACATTTGTAAGAAAATGGGTGTACCTGGAAAACATAATGTTGAGTGAAATAAACCAGACACACAAGCTTATGATACCTCTCATTTGAAAGAGGCAAAATACAAACAGAGAAAATGGTAAAAGATGGATAGAAAGGGATATAGAGATGACTCTTGCATTAGAGAAGTGTTCCAAGGGAACAAGGGTGAGGGGTGAGGAGCAGGGGAAGAGGAAATAAGAACAATATATGTATGCCATGTACTTGGAACCTAATAACTGCAATTAATGTAAGCATTACACCCTATAACATGAGCTAAGACAATATCAACAAGTATGAAAAAGGGGATAGGGGAATTGGAGGGGGAGGGGGGAAGGAAGAAGGGGATTAAAAAGAAAGAAACAAGCTATAACATGTAACCACTCCCAAGATTATTGTAAGCCGCATGAATTGCAAACATACTAATAAAAAAAATTAGAATTTTAGAGAAAAATTATTTTTAGCTTCAATTTTTTTTTTTTTCATTTTGTAAGACAGGATCTTGCTATGTAGTCAGCCTGGCCTTGAACTCACTATGCAGGCCAGACTGGCCTAAAACTCACAGCAATTCTCCTCCCTTAGCCTCCCGAGTGCTGGGATTACAGACATACATTACCACACACTCAGTTTAGCCTCAGTTCATTTTGATCCAAGTCATCAATCAAGGGTTTATGTGTCCGTAAGTGCTTAGGATCCATTGAAGAATACATGCCAAACTAAGATAGATCAACTCTGAAGATTATAACGAACCAAAGCAAAAAAGAGGGAAAACTTTTATTTTTTACTTTATGTGCCTCTGTATGTTTTGAAAATTTATAGTGAGAATAAAATACTTTTATACAGCCAACAAAAAGCTGAGCTCCAAAGATAGGCACTGTCCCCTTCCTGCCTCAATCTCAGAAAAGGAACCAAATTAGGAATTTCAGAATGTTAACAGGATCTGCAAAAGAAAGCAGATTCTTCCACACCGTATAGAAAAAATCTAGAGTTTCTAGAGTCTAAAATTTCTATGATTCTGTAATTTCTATAATTCACACTGTATCGTGCTCAGTAAATTTTTCACCCTAAATTTTTCTGAACTCATGCAACACTTCGCACTGCCCTCTTGGATTGCTGTCTTAATCCTCCTGGCCGACTTTAGCCTTTTCTACCTGTCCAAGGACTTTGGTCTCTCTGCCTTTGCTTTCCTGAAGCAGAGCTTTCCCTGCCCCATCTCTCCAATCCTGCTTTTCTACCTACACCTATCACTTAACCTCAACCTAACACGCAGACAAGGCAATCATCACAAGGAAGTTGCCAGGAAGATTTTGCACTTAGCAAACAAAAGATCCCTTGGACTGTATTATTAGGAGGAGAGAAGCATATTGTAAACAATTCTTTTTCTATTATCAGTTTTTAAAGGGTCACATTTATAATTCAAGAAAATTTAAACTGAAAAATACTCGTGAACTGAACTTTTCCTAACCATGGACGTTTGTTTTCAACAATAAGCTAAAGATTTTTATCTTTAAAAGGGTTTCTCAGTGCTAGGTTCCTATATGAATAAGGGAGGAAAACTTAGGGAATTGAGACATTATTTAAAAAATCAGGTTTGGCTTTTCAACCCAGGAAGGAAGGAAAGGACAAGTTTGGGGAGTTTGGGTTGGTCATGGCTCCACCGTACAGACCTTCAGGGAAGGAGAATGTGTGCCCTCCTTTTATCAGGGTCCACTCCTTCTCACAGCTACCCTTGATGGTTGCCATGGCAGCCAGGAGAAGAGCGTGAGGTCACCCTCTCTTCACACTGGGCAAATAGTAGGGTCCTGTGCCTCAGCCAGAATCTCAACCTGCCCTACCCCCATGCCAAACTGCCTCTTCAGCATTCCTTCCTCTGGAGCGTATTCTCATCCAGATTGCTACCCACCTACCAGTTTGGCAGCTTCCCAGGAGGACACACCCAAAGACTGGCAGTTCCATATTCCACCTGCGGAGAAATTGAGAGGCACCTGGAGTAATGACCATCTTTACTTGTAGAACATCTTAGCTTCCACATTGTCTGCACTTCAAACATGGTACAGTTCTCACATCCTGTTGATCCTGGGGCATTATCAGGGTCATGGATTTTAATCTACATTTGCAAACACTTGTGTAAGATTCTAAATAAATACATTTTATTTATTTAGACTTCCAGGCTTATATTTTATTACAGAATTAGCTTGTGAAAATTTTACTCAGCAAACTGCCATCTCTAATGAGTCCAAAAGTGTATGATTCCAGAATTCTATTATTTCTCCATTCAGAGTGCACTGACCTGCTACTGGCTTCAACAGTCTCTGCAAGAAGAAAAGATAGTCTCTCTTGTATCTTTTTCTATCACACATGAAAGAATTGCCTGTCCTTCCAAGGCCAAGGGACAGACGTCACAACTCAGCAGCGTTGTCTGATTGTGAAAATACTGACACTTGAGAGGAGGCCCCAGCCACAAACTGTGATGACTCAGCAGCTGCCTCAACCCATGCAGGTTACGAGCACAGCCAAAAGAAATTGTCCTTAACTTGTTCGTGGACAAAGATGTTTCTGTTCTGGAGCAACTCCTCTCAGCTTCATCCCAATTAGATGACAGCACTGAGTGATTTGTGATTTATTGACAACAACCAGAAAGAATTGCTCATGGGAGGAGAAACAGGTTATCCTCTGTAACCTGCCTTTTTCTCTCTTCATAAAACTTCCCCACCCCCACCTCCCACACTACAGTGAGGACATCAGCTGTCAAAGCAAACTGTTGTTGAGGTGATGCCAATACAAGAGCTCATGGACAATGCACTGCCATTGTCTCCTGGTCTCCATTAATTTCCCTAGGGCATCTGAACTTCAAAATAGAATTTGTCTATTTTGCAAATGTTCTCCCTTCTTCTCCCCCTCATTTTCTACTACCTCCATACACAGGTAGGAAAAACATAACGTAAAGGAGGTTTAGGGAAATTGTTACATAGGTGTTGGAAAAATCAAAGCCAAGTGGGATGATGAACTAACCTGGAGACTGGCAAGAGCAGAGAGTTGCTACCATGGGGGGCGGGGGGGAGAACAATAGCAGCAGTAGCTGCTGCTGCCGCCACCAGATCCCAGGAACAGGATGGGAACCACAATGGTGGGGCTGTTACGATACAGACACTGCCTCTCCCACTCTTGACCTTCTACCAGTGCTTCCCACCGGCAGCCCCCAGTTGCAAGGGGGCCTGAAAATGAACTTGTGGATTCAGTGCCTTGCAATATTAAGAATGGAGGAAAAAAAAAAAGAATGGAGAGTAGAACTGAGAGCAAACTGGAAATGACCAGCACACTATGAAATACCATATCTGCAACAAAAAAGAATCAAAGTCCTATACCAGGTGACTCTGTACTCTATTTACCTGTCTACCCAATGTAGTGCAAAATTCATGGGGGCAGGGGCTGGGGATATAGCTCAGTGGTAGCATGCTTGCCTAGCTTGTGTGAGGCCCTGGGTTTGATCCCCAGTGCAAAATTAAACAAAAAACAACAACCAAAAACTCACAGAACAAAGAGCCAGTCACCAATGTGAGATGATCACCTAAGGGGCTTGGAAAATATACCTTGGACGACAAAGACTTACCCAGCATATGATTGAACTTTCTGTCATTAAATGGAGACAATACGATCTTATATGACCAAATTATTTCATACTTACATTGTGAAGATAAATTTGAAAAAAATATATTCTTCATAGATAAGTTCTCAGTGTAGAGATTCAAGTAGGGAAAGGCTGATTCCATCAACACCATAGTACAGGTGGTTCTGAGGGAGTGGAGCAGACTGCTGTCCAAGAGACCTCCTAGGTGGCATTTAATTAACTTTCTGAATTTATCAAAGCTATCATTCTTGCAGGCTCAGAAACTGTTGGCTCAACACACCAAAA
The DNA here is from genome assembly GCF_000247695.1 of Heterocephalus glaber. The sequence goes on along the minus strand of NW_004624788.1, from coordinate 15,323,023 downwards.
GTAGACATCTCTCAGAAACAAGTGTATAAGGCTGGGTATGGTGGCATAAGCCTGTAACCCTAGAACTCTGGGAGACTGAGGCAGGAGGATCATGAGTTCAAGCTCAGACTGGGTAAATTAGTGACTGAGCAAGACCCTGTCTCAAAATAAAAAATAAAAATGGGCTGGGAATGTAGCTCAGTGTGAGGCCCTGGGTTCAGTGCTCAGTACCATTAAAAAAAAAAGCATGTACAAATTAGTATCTCAAGGTTAAAAAAAAAAAAAAAAAGTAAAATCCATTAACTACAAGTGCTGTTAGATATATGGGTCATTATACCCTTGTTAATTTATTCAAGAATGTTCATTAATTGCCTATTATATGCTGGGCCATGAAACAGACCTAAGACCCAACCAGTGATAATCCATGTCCTCCCAGGGAAATGATACACAAGTCTCTTTCTGTTGGCTTTGTTAAGCTGAGAGTATGTGACTTGTGGGGTGCTGGGGGGATTCAAGGTACTGTAAAGCCTGTGAGCAGTAAGAGAATGAGACTAACATGCTAAGAAAAACAAAGATAAACTGTCAGGGACAGGATGGAAAGAGTCCTATTGACACTGAGTCTATGATTCCAGTCTGTGAGGGCCTGGATTCTGTAGGTATTCTTCCCATCTTCTGAATTAGTCTAGGACTATTCCCAGTTATCTGAAATGATGAATTCTTTTTCTGCCTAAGCTTGTTTTAGTCAGGTTTCTGTTTCTTGTAGACAGATGGAGTCCTGACCTATACACCTGGAGTGCAACCTGCCTGGACCAGGACAAATGTGAAGTTATTTAGAGCAGCTCATACTCACAAACCTCAGGATTCATGAATCTTTACAGGGAAGATGAAAGAGATAACTAGGTAGGAAGATTTTTCAAGGCCCATGGCTGTAAAATCTGAGAAGAGGAACTAAAGAGAGGCATTTCACTCCATAGCTTGACAAAATCAACCAGCCTGTTTCTGTGAGATTCTGCCCACAACTAGTTTTCCCATGTCCTCTGCTGCAGCCCAGCCTCCTGCTCCAGGCCCAGTGAGTCTAATAAACAAAGTATTTGACTAGCTCTTGCTCCACAACTAGGTATCAGTGTGGATAATATGACTCCATTCTGGTTATAATGACCCAGTTCTGACAACTGAGCTCTAATCTCAATAGGATCACATCTTAAACAATTCTATGTGTTTCACTTATTTGGCTTCTTTCTTATCTCTATTCTTGAATTCTTATTCTGGTATAGTGCCTAGTACCTCATTCCACCTTTAGGAAGTAAACACTTGTTTCTTCCCTGAGGTCAATGGACAACCTTTGGCCCATCTCTTAGATTTTGCTCATATTAAATTCTTATCTTTCTGCCATGATTATTGCGGTAGTTTCAGGAGACTCAATTAATGACCTTGCACTCTTCTTTAGAGTTTTGAATCAATTAAGAGATAAAGATGGAAGTCAAACAGATGGAGGACAAAGTATCAACTTTATAACTGATAAGAAAAATATGGGAGTATATAGCATATTCCGTGGTTCATGTACTTGCTAATAATTTTTACTCTGGAATTAAACTAGTCATTCAGCTGACGTGACATGTTCCCCAGTCCCTGCCTCAATGACAGTGCTAGGTTTAGGCTAGGCAGCAGGCTGCCAGCATTATGTCCACATCTCTAAGACTTCGTCTTGTGCTTTAGTTGGGTACTCCCAGAATCAGATGCTGAGACAGTGACTCAAAGGGAAGTAGATCACTTAGGAGGCAAAGAAGACCAGTAGGAAAGGAAGTGACATAGTAGAGGAAAGGCAGACAAATAAAGGAGCTAGGGGCAAGCCTATCGCCTTTGGAAAAACAGGAGATCAATTATGATGGGAAACTGGGAACCTGTGTAGGTTAATGCACAGGTATCCCACCCAAGAGATGAGGAGCTCTGGTATTCATATACTGACTTCCATTAATGTTTGGTTGAAGGATAAGGGGTAATAATTCTTGGACACCAAAAGATTGCCACACAGGTGAACAAAGGGGGCTTCAGTGGCCAGAGAACAACCCTTAGGCAGAGGTGTAAGCATCAGAAGTTAGAAGTTGGATTGGTGTGCACTGAGGGAATATGAAGAGAATGCCGTCAGGGTCATCTAGCTTCTGGATTCTATCCTTGATGCACAGAGAAGACTCTGAATGAGAATCTTGTTTAGTTCCTGCTCTTGGGTGATAATAACTTAGATTCATGGCCAACTCATCCTGTAACCCTTCACCTGCCTGCAAGGCCTCCCTACTTGAGAACAGAACAGTGTGGACCTGACATGAGCTAGACCCAAGCCAGACAAGCTGTCCTGGCAGCAGCTATTGGAAGCTTATGGAGGGTGAGATCACAGTCTGTGTTATCTGAAGACTTTCCCCAGGCAAGGAGTAATCTCTTATCAAGGAACCAAGGAGGAAAGCAGAGAAGTGGCAACTTGTAAAGCAAAAAGAAATATGTCTAAAGTAGTAATAATAATAATAATAATAAAACAAATTTTGATCAACTATGCAAGAGGAGAGACCAAATCATCTATTCTCTTTAGAGAAGATGGGACATTACAAAATTATGTCAGATGAAGAAGTAACCAGAGTAGGCAGAAATAAAATATAGGAAAATCTATTATAGCTCATTGAGCACTTAATAAAAATTTATATCCTCATTTTCTTTTTTGTGGGACCAATGGCTGGAGGAGAAAGTTCCAACAGCAGCTTCCCATTCTATCTAGACTCACCATCTGCCAACATTCAAACACCTTTTTCTAGAACTTATTTATTGGATCTTATCTATTGGACTCTTTTAGAGTCTGCCGTCTGATCCTCCATTGGTCTTCACTGCACTGTGAACATCTCTGGAGTGCCCTGCTCATCAGGTCTGTTTATACAGTTGGTATGCGTCTGAACCCTAGAGACAGGGATTAAAGGTACTGCTTAGATGCAATCCCCAGGGATTCTGAATTCCAGGGCAGATGGCAGAGAAAGGATGTTGCCTAACAACTCTAGCAGAAGCATCACCTTCCAGCTCAGGCCTGCTTAGACACCGTGGGTAGTGGTCACTATTGGTACTCTGCCCAGATTCCTTTACGTGAGGGTGAGTTTGTAGCTGCTGTGAGTGCTGTGGCTAATGTTGCCTGTGAACTTCTGTGGCCACTTAGCACAGGTATGTAACTAAAGAGATGAACTTTACATTTTAATTTCTTCCAGTTAATTAAATTTTAAATGGCTATATGTAGCTAGTGGCTACCATACTGGACAGTGCTCCAGAACCTGCTTCCCATGGATCCAAGCAAGGCTAGACTTGGCCTGAGACGACATCCTTGCTCATCTCTTCTTTTTTTCCCCATCCTGTTTTCCCCTCCTCTACAGGATTCTCCTGAGAATATGACCTCAGTAAATCACCTACATTCGAACTCTTATCTGAAGCTCAATGTCTAAGGAACCCACTTGAGACATGATGTTATAATTCTTTAATAGCAAATTACAGAGCTTAGATCCTGAGTCAAAAGCACACACACAAACTCAATGGCACTCAGAATGTTTTAGCAGCAACCTTAAAAGCATCCCATGCTTATCAAGCTTACACAGCAAGGAAATTTATTATCCTGAGGCTGAAGTCCAAGGACAGGACACTCCAGGGTTGGATAATTCAGAGATTCAATGACATTCAAGGACCAGGTCTGCTGCCCACCCCCCACCCCCGCTCTGTCACACTTGCCAGGCTTCACCCCATAGCACTTAAATTCAATAATTTTTTTTTTCAAATAGCAAAGGTCTAGATCTGATTTGGAAGGCTAGCTTCTGCTTCACTGTCACAAGGTGGCTGTTTTCAGGGCCAGGCTTCCCAATGGAGGCAGTATATCTAGAAGAAAAGCTCATCTTTTCCTGTATATCTTTTGTTGGGAGCAAGACAATATTTCCTGGGAGCCACCTGCAGACTTCTCAGTTACACTGGTCAGAATGACATCAGATATCCTTCTGTAAGCCAATTCCTATGAAGGTAAATGGGAAAACCATGACTGCCTTAGAGCAATCAGGACCTGCCCCCTAGGCCTGTGACCAACCTTTCCCGAAGCACAGGGCTGAGCAGAGAAGGGTGGATGGCTCAATACAACGTAGCACGTTGTGAGTTGGATGCAGTAAATGTCAGACAACTACAGTATCGATTACAGGTTTCTTTTTTCTTTTGGCACTGGGGATCGAACTCCGGACCTTGCGCTTGCAAGGCAGGCAGTGGAACCTCTGAGCTAAATCCCCAGCCCAATTACAGGTTTCTTGAAACCAGATTTTCCAAACCTGTGTTCTCAGAAAATCATTACAAGGCCTGTTAACATGCAGATTTCAAGACCTAAAGCATTATCTGATACATGATAGGAATTTAAGGAATATTCATTAGAAAGAAGGGAGAGAAGCCTTTTAAATTAGAATCGCCCTCATTTTTTTTTTCCCCCGCTCATTAGTGCTGGAGAACCACTAACTTTAGCCAAAAAGTAAATATTCACTGCCAGTCCCTTCATTACCAGTGCCCCTGCAGAGAAGGATGTTACTATCTTGCCACCTGTGCACCCCTTTGCTCTAACACTCGATGATGTTACGTTGAAAAGAACACCTATCAGTTGTACTTAACATCCATTATTAACATGGCTTTCAACTTCACTTGCTGAATCCATGATTCCTATTACAGCACTTCATGAAAAATAAATGAGTGTGATAATGGCTTTCTCTTTGTGGAGTAATATATTGAAAACACATCTAAGAAGACATATGCGTGAAGTTTGTGGAAAGCAGCATCTGGTGCCATTTTTTTTTTTAATGCAGTTAGAGATCTGGGGGATGGCTTCGGCATCTGGAAAACAGCTGCCACCAATAGGAAAGACTAGCTGTTTACCTTTTGGACTCTGAATGGAGTCTGACAGAATACTAACTCTCCTATTAACTAAATCAATTGCCAGGGGAAAGAAAGCCTGGGAAGTTCCAGACAGTATGCCAAAAGACAGACCTGTTGCTGAAAACTCAGTCATCTGTTACATTTTTATTTTTATTATTTATTTATTTATTTTGGTACTGGGGATCAAACTCAGGTCCTTTCACTTGTGCAGCAGGCGTTGAAACCGCTGAGCTAAATCCCCAGCTGTTACATTTTATTGACTGAATAACTTTATTCTTTTTGCCAACTGCCTGCTTAACCTCTTCACTGGATAGCTAAAAAAAAAATTCAAATAAATAACTTCTGTTTGACAGTACTAAGGAGCAAACCCAGGGCCTTTCATATGCTAGGCAAGCACTCTACCACTGAGTTACATCCCCAGCCTTTTAAATTTTATTTTACTTATTTTATTATTATTATTTTTTGGTACCAGGGATCGAACTCGGGACCTTGCGCTTTCGAGGCAGGCAGCGGAACCACTGAGCTAAATCCCCGGCCCTTCAGCCTTTTTTATTTTGAGACAGGGTCTCACTAAATTCCCCAGGTTGGCCTCAAACTTGTGATCCTCCTGGCTGAGCCTCCCCAGTAACTGGGATTACAGGTGTGCACCACAGTACCCAGCTAAACAAATAACATTTCAAGCTTAATATATCCAAAATAAAAATTTTGATATTATAGCCTTCATTGTTAATGTTCCTGTCTTTGTTTCTCTTGTCACTCCTTCACTTCTGCTCTGCAGATCATGTCCCTAATAAATTGCTTTGTACCCATATCTTTGCTTTAGGCTTTGCATTTAAGGGAACTCAAACACAGGTCACATGAAAAGAACAAAGAACTTTTTCAACTATCACTAGAACACACTCAAAGAAATGATGAGTAGAGTATATGTATGGCATGATTGACATTTACACTGAATATCAGCCATGATTAAAGATGGATAAGAAACTGATAACTCCCTTATCTCAGGGATGAGAACTGGAACTAGAATGATGAAAAGAGAGCTTAATTTTCACTGTGACCTTTTGTAAGTTGAATTCTTTGGCCTTGTTAAAAAATAATTACCTGTATTTAATATAGACAGATGTAGTGACTTTGAAATCAATTACCCAGTCTGAACCCTAATGGTAAGGAATTTGTGTCCTGTGTCTGCATTCAGAGTGAATTCAATGCTAGTTGCTCCTCTTCTCTGGAATCTCTGCTTGATGTCATACTGTTGTTTACACTGCTTGGTCAAGAAAGCCCAGCTATGTAATGACCTACTGGATTCAGAGGACAGAGTAACCAATGAGAGAGGACTTGTTGCATATAAAGCTTTGTGGAAATAGGAAAAGAAGTCTAGTCCATGAATACATAGAACAAGGGGCGATGAACACAACAGATTTCTACTGTGGTTTCCACTGTGCAGTCTCAGTGCTCTCAGAGTTTTAGGTCTTCCATTCAGGAGTGGCCAAGAGGATGACAAGATGGAATTACTGTGAAATAATGAGTCTTCTTCACATCAGAGTATATGATGCATGTTGTATTTTCCCAAAGGTTGGTGGAACATAAACGTCTCTGGGGGTACATGAGATGATTTTAGGTGGTCCCTGATCTCTCCTAAATATAATCTGCCTTTCTTGGTGATCCTTTTCATTCACTGCTCTTTGGGGGAAAGGGTTTGCCAGTTCTGGACAAGTCTGGAAGAGAGAAACACACTTACAGAACTGCTCGCAGTGGTGGCTCCTTCTGGTGATGGAGGCTTGGGGAGAGAAGGCTGTGCCTGGCACCTGAATCAGGGTCAGAGAGGAGAGGTAAATTACCCCACCCCAAAGCCTGTTAGAGGTGCGAACACTGGAGCTGATGGAAAAGGGATAAAACATCATGCTGACTACCTCCCCTAGGTTTGATGCTGAAAGTAAGCCTTCAGGTGGATACATGGATACATCACCCTAGAGGATGAGTTAGGACAATTCTCAAAAACAGTTCTCTACAAATTACAAAGTTCAAAGTAATCACACACCACTCTGTGACTCATTTAAATGACTGAATATAGGTTGAATACATTCCCTAAATTACTTGCAGATACTGCCTCACTACCTGTGGAGGTATCAAAAGACTCAGGGCGCCCAGCTACTACGCTGGTATCCTTGCATTTTCTATAGGGTCACCCACATTGCCTACTCAACCACCTGGGTTCCAGGCTGTCTGCTTATTTCAGCCTCAGGTGTTTGTTAAAGCTAGACTCACACTCTGGAGCCTTGGCCCTCAGGGCTTCTCCTGGCCATTTTCAACCAAAACTACCTGTGTGGTGTGAAAAGGTTGAAAGCAAAAGTATAGAGTTATCAGACAGGGGTAGTATGAGCTAGTTGTTAAGAGGTGAACAATCATCAGATATATAAAGGACAGGGAAGTTGAAGGTCATCAAAGAAACACTCACCCAGACTGCAGATAGCAGAGCATAGAGGTCTGGATTACACAACACAGTCTAGATTCAAAGGGAACTCAGGAGGCTAGAAGTAAGTCCAAAATGGCAACATGAAGTTTTCAAGAAATAAAAGTGCTTTTGCTTTTGGTATAACTATGACATAGCATTGCTGGAAAACATTTGGCTTGGGAGCAGTTTTTTTGGTGAAAAACATCTTGGCATTTACATTAGCACAACCTGAGTAAAGCCCATGGTATTAAGGCTGAACTAAGGAGAATGGGATTTAATGGCCTCCTTGCATTCCACACATTAGACCACATCTACACGATTTGAGTCCTGGCTTGAGTAGAAGGACTGAGATAGGATATTAGAAGAGGGTGTATGGACCCCTTTTCCTGGGTATTGTTCCCTAACTGTGTGTTTGTTGCTAACACTGCTGCAAATTGCCCTTGCCCAGATGAGAATTTCTTCACTTAGGAAGAATACCCTTAACTCCCATCATCTCTGGAGCCAATAACTGAGTGACATTAGAACAAAAAAGAAAGGGCCTGTGTGATGGTGAATGCCTGTTATCTCAGTATTCTGAGAGGCTGATGCAGGAAGATTTTAAGTTTGAACCCAGCCTGGCAATTTAGCAATTTAGAGAGACCCTGTCTGGAAATAAATAAATAAAGGGGCTGAGGATTTAACTCAATGCAAAGGCCTTAATTAAGTTCCCAGTACTAAGGAGGGGGAGGAGGAGGAGGGAAGGAGGAGACAAGGGAAAGGAAGAGGAAAAGGAGAAAAGAAGGAAGAGGAGGAAGAGAAGAAGAGGAGGCTGTGAAGGAGAGTAGGAAGAAGCAACAAAAGACAGAACACTTACCTCTGGATGAGACTCAGTGGTGCAGTCCACACCCCAGGGTCCCCCTGGGATCTGGCTGCCTTTGGTTTCCCGCTGAGACCACCTCCTAGTTTAGCTCCGCCCCCTGCCCCGCGGGTCTCCCGCAGGCCACTCTCCAGTCAATCACTCGCACCAGAATCCCTGTCTTAGACACTGCAGCACGACAGCCCTGGGTATCACATCATTTAAGGAGAGATAAAGGAGCTGAAATAGTCTAGGAAGAAAAAGGATTGGGGAAATAAGATAAGCAGCTACCTTTAGTTTAAAAAGAAGGAAAAGAAAGTAAGAGAGAAAGAGGGGAAGAAAGAAACAAAGAGAGGCCAAAGGACAGAAATTGTACTGAGGCAAAATTTGGTTTAGTTCCAAAAAATACAATAATCAAAGCTTTAACCGTAAGTACGGTCTTTTTTTTTTCCTTTGTTTTTTTGAGATAGAGCTTCACTGTGTAGTTCAGGCTGTCCTCAAACTCTCCATGATCCTCCTGCCTCAGCCTCTCGAGTGCTGGGGTTATACCAGGACTGGTCACCATGTCCAGCCAACCATAGGTACAGTCTTGTAAAGAAATTAACATCCTGTCGTTGGATATATTCACCCAAATCCTGGAGACACTTAACCTTGGTCTTTCATCGGACCAAAACCACTGTACTTGTTATTACTCTAAGTGGCCACAAGATGGCAGCAGCAGAGGATTCCTAACGGATGATTCAATAGAAAATTCTAGTTTTCACAGATTTAATTCGGATCTTTAGCTGTTATAATAGGTGTTGCGTTTACCAGTATAAGCCTTTATAGGCTTATGGCCACAAAACTTAGAAAATTAAAACATTTTCCCAAAAGCATATACTATGGTAAAAAAAAATCTAGTAGAAAGAGGTAAATTTATCCTGGGTATGAAGTTTGCTCTGAATCAAAATAAACATACTTTTGGGGCCGGGGATTCAGCTCAGTGGTTCCGCCGCCTGCCCTGCAAGAGGAAGGATTCGAGTTTGATCCCTGATACCAAAAAAACAAAAATAAAAATAAAATAAACGCACTTTTTATATGCTGATCACCATGTTTCTTCCATCCACTTACATGATTTTTCGGGTCTAACCACTGTATACTTTCCAAGGGAGTGAGTCTGCGTTTGAAATAGCTTCAATAATGAGGGTACATGATAGGGCTCAACCTACGCTAGTTTATGCTTCTCTCACACACAAAAAATTGTCCATGTCGCTAGGCTTCTTTCTGCACCAACCTCAGTCTACAGAAAGATGTGCCAGCGCTGGAGGTCTGATGAACAACTGTACTGGGAAACCCAACTATATCGATGATTCCATGAGGATTTTTATAACAGAGTTCCCTTCCCAACACTGAGGCCGATCAGTCCCACCAGGATTCACAACCTGGCCATGCTTGGCCCCCATTTGTGGTAGTCCGTGTCCAAGGCAGCCACCCAATAATCCTTTTCTCCTGCTACCTACGCCTTGGTACTGTTCCTGTCCATACTGAACCATGGCTAATCTGTGTGACTGATAGGATTTGTGCAAGTACAGTAATGGCGTCTGTCTTCCGAGGCTAGTCATTAAGAACACTTGCAGCTTCTGTCCTGCTGTCTCTTTGATCATGCACTCTTTTTTGTTTTTTGTTGTTATTTCATTTTTTGAGACAGCGTTTCATTTGCAATCCTTCTGCTTCACTCAGTGTTTGTTTGTTTTTTAAATTACTAAGTTTAGGGTAATTTGTTATTCAGCAATAGAAGACAATGCCCCAAATATCAACTTCACAGGCCATATCTATTCTCTTCTCACATTCTTGTCTATATTCTGACTCTTGTCCTTATCTCTTTTCTCTGACCCATTCTTCTGCCTAGAATCCTCTTTGCCTATATATTGAGGATTGATTGAGTTCCTGATCTTCTAGTCTTCAGGAGACCACATCAAGAAATAAAAAAAATAGCAAATACTGGCAAGGCTGTGGGAAAAAAAAGAAATCCTTCTACCTTATTGGTGGGAATGTAAACTAATACAACGACTATGGAAATCAGTATGGAGATTCCTCAGAAAACTAAAACTAGGCATTTCATTTGACCCAGCTATTCCCCTTCTAGGTATTTTCCAGAAAGAGTTAAAAGACATCATATTACAGTGATACATATATACCCACATTTATAGCAGGAGCACAATTCATTATAGCTAAATCTTGGAAGCAGCTTATATGTCTATCAACAGATGAATGGAGAAATAAAATGTGGTAATTATAGGAGGACTACTCTGCCATAAAGGATAAATCTGAGTCATTTGTGGAAAAATAGATGCCCCTTGAGAACATAATGTCAAGTGAAATAAATCAGACATAGAAGCTTATTATCTAATGTTTTCTCATTCATGAGAAATCCAAAACATAAATAAAAGGTAAAATAAAAGACAGACAATAGGAAAAAGGGAGATAGATCTTTTGCAAAAGAGAAGGGGACTGAGAGATGGAGGGAGGGGGAAAAGAGGGGAGGGGTGGGGATGAAAAAAGAATTATGATGTGTTATGTACATGAACCTGCTCCCTAAGAGGCATGTAATCACTGTGTATGGCAAACATGTACCAATAAGAAAAAAAGAAAGAAAAGTAAAAAAGAAACAAGCCAGAAAGACTTACCAACATTTTGCTCCTTGCTCTATAGTCTCTCTCTTGAGATTACCTGTTTATCTGAATGGAAGGGAAAGGTGGACATGTCAACTGGAAAAAAAAACCCAACCCTCTATGTTATTATCTTGATGTACTTTTTTTTTGGTATCGGGGATCGAACTCAGGTCCTTGTGCTTGCGAAGCAGGCGGCAAAACCACTGAGCTGAATCTCTGGCCCTATACGTTAGCATCTTAAACAGTATCTTGCTGTATCTGCATTTGGCTCAAGTAGAAATTTGTCTTGGATTAAATTACACAAAATTGCTAAATATCCATGTATATTAGTGCACCCTTGTAACTCCACCTATTTGGGAGGCTAAGGCAAAAGGATCACAAGTTCTAGGCCAGCCAGAGCAACTTCTCCAGACCATCAGAAAATAAAAACATAAAAATAAAGGGCTGGGGATGTACTGTAGTTGAGCAGAGTGCTTGCCTACAAGGTCCTGGGTTCAATTCCCAATACCATAAAATAAAATAAAATAAAATTCTGTAGAGGCAAAATTACTGGCTCAAACAAAAGCTGCCTTTGACTATTGAAAGGGGACACTCTGGGTCAAAAGGATCAATTTTCTGATGAATCAGTGGACAATTCTGAGTAGAACTACTCAGGCTTGTGTTGTGTCACCCTTTATAATTCATAGTGATCTGAAATCTGATCACTACCCCCCTCCCCAAACGACTGTCAACCTCCTCCTCCCACTTTTCTGATATACATGCAAATATACTACTTCTGCAACCACAGATTGGAAGCAGCACAGGATGCAGAAAAGCACAAGTTAGGGACAGGAAGGCTCATAGAGATGCTAGAGTCTTTCCGGACCTGAAGGGAAGCAAAAATGTGAGAGGATGATGGCCAGTGGAAGGAATTTAGCTCTCCCTACCTCCAGGGAATCACAAAGGTCTCAGGGAGACATAGCCCTGGGTAACAAATGAACTCCCAGCAAGGCAAATTCCTGCAGGGTTAAAAGATGGGGAGTATTTCTAGCAACACTGCTAGTTACTGATGCCAAGGGACTAGGAAGGGCGATCAATTAATTTTCTCCTCAGAATTCCAACTGATGTTATCCCACAAAGCATTGGATTGTATTTCCACAGCCATGTTAGTTCAGGCCTGGATCAGCCATTACATTAGTTAAGGTTATATTGGTTTCTGGGAACAGAAAAGGACTTTGTCTGACTTAAACAGTAAGGGGGATTATTGGAAAGCTCCCGGGAGCTTTTCGGATATTGGTGATACCTGATAGCTGGATAATGACAGTTGATCAAGAAACTCAGCATGGAGGCTCAGAATTGTGTTGTCATCCACATAATTCTGACCCAGTGTGCCTAAGTTTTCTGATTCTTTGGGATAAGGAGATATTATAGGCTCAATGATTTAGCTCAGTTCCCTAAAGGCAGAGGGATTCTGGTGCATGTGGAGGAGTGGGAGAAGCAGGAGACAGTTTAGCAAGCTCAGCTTCAGCCTGATCCCTGGCAGGAGATAGAGTGAATGACACTACAGTCATCTCCCTTTGAAGCAATGATGCCTCCAGGGGAGTTGAGAATGACTTCTCAAGCATTTTTGGACAGGGCAGTTCAATAGGAAGGGGCAGCAGTGACCTGTTAGCAGCCAATGTTCACAGCAGCAGTCAAGATCTGGACAGAACGCCAACTGCATCCACTGCACCTGGCCTGAGTAAGGTGTCCACCTGTGAGCAATTAGCTAGAGAGAGAGCAAGAACAAAATTGTAGAAGCCTAGACATGGTGGCAGGGGCTGTTTTCAGAAGAACATAAACAGAGTGATGGGCAGCTATGCTAAATGATGTCCAGGGTCCCCATGTAAATTACTTCTGAAAACCCCGGTGTAGTCAATACCATTCTCTTTCACTTACTTGTTTATTTGCTTATATTTGTACCAACATCACACTGCCTTAATAAATATATTTCTATACTAAGTTTTAGGGAGCCAACTTGTCCCAATTTGCTTAGGACTTTTTAGTTCTTAAAAGTGAAAAGTATTGCCTCCCAAGAAATCATTCAGTCCCTGGCAAACTAGGACAGTAGTTCACTCTAGGAGTTTACACAGCTGGTGTCATAGGTCCTCCCATTTTGTTTTTCTTCCTCAAAATTGCCACAACCATTCTTCACCCTTCTCTCTCTCTTTTTTTTTTTGGTACCGGGGATTGAACTCAGGTCCTTCCACTTGCGAGGCAGGCAATGGAACCACTGAGCTAAATCCCCCGCCCAAAATGATACCATTTTAAACATTTCATTTTCTTTTTGTTGTTTTGTTCCCGGTATAGGAGGAATAACATGAACTTTTGTACAGTGACCTTCATCCAATGACATACTGAATTAACTTATTAATTATAATCGTTTAGAGACATGTACACCATCTACAAAAAAACTACTGTTTTCTTCCTTTACAATTGTATGCCTTGTATTTCTCTTTGTCTTATTGCGTTGGCTGAAACCTCTAGCACCATGCTGTATAGGAGTGGTAATAGTAGTCACACAATTATGGGTTTTTTTCTTTCTTTCTTTTTCCTTTTATTTTGTGGTACTGGGGATCAAACCCAGCAGTACTCTATCACTGATATATATCCCTAGCCCTTTAAAAATTTTTTCTTAGGGCCAGGGATGTAGCTCAGTGGTGCCGGGCCTGCCTGGCAAGCACAAGGTCCTGAGTTTGATACCTGGTATCGAAAAATAAATAAATAAATAATTTTTTTTTTTCTTTAAATTTTGGGACAGGGTTTCACCAAGTTGCCCATGCTAGTCTTGAACTTGTGATCCTTCTGTTTCCGCCTTCCAACTAGCTGGGATTACTGGTATGGGACAATGTACCCAGATACACAATTATGTTTTAACTTCATCTCCAGAAAATATTCTGTAACTTTTAAAAAATTATTCTGAGGCTAAACATTTTAATCTCTTTGACCAATGAATAATTTTATGGCAGATGAGTTTAATTGTGCCCCCTCCTTTTACAAAAGTACGTAGTATAATAAAAGTACCTCTAACCAAAGTCCAATAAAATGATATCTAATGTTCTTCCATCTGGTCCTGAAGATGAAATTACAACCAATGTTTCCCAACAAACTTTGGTTTTCATCTGCCTGACATCCCTTACTCCTTATTGCCACTTCTTTGTTTCATCTCTATTCTATCCATGGGATTCCATTGTGGCTACTGATAACACAATTCTGTCCTCTTAGCTACAGTATCATAAACTGTTCCTATCAAATTTTCTCCCTCAAATTTGAAACTCCAATAGAAGGCTCCAGATGTCTCACAGATGTGCCCTGAGAGCAGACCCCAAATCTCCTCCCCAAAAGGACCAGATTTCTCTTCAGTTTTCTGTCTTTCCAAAAATCATGATGTTTTGCTCTTCCCTCAATTCTGAAAGTACCCAAGATCCCTCTTTCCAATAAACTCCCCATTCCCACTAACCAGGGTCACTTTCTATTGTATATCAATTAGAGAATTTATAGACTCCCATTCTCTTTAATTTGCTGCCATCATTGGGCAAGCTATAACATTATTGAGTATTGAATTGTATTCTATTTATTTATATTTTATTAGATTTTATAAATAAGTTTTTAAAAATTGGTTTAAAACAAGTTACTGCATGTTAAAACCATAACTTTGAATTTCTCATATTGTATATGCATCATTTGAGTCCACGTGTTTCAGAGTTTTTCATCCTAAAAGATAGCTAGCAAGTTAGATTTTTTCCTGTCCCTTTGCATTATCTGGCCTAGAGATAGGCAAATTTTTCTATAAAAATGCCGGATTGAAAATATTTTAGTCTTTTTAGACCACATGGTTTCTCTCATAACTGCTCAAATGCTATTATAATCATAGACAGTACATAAACAACTGGATGTGGCCATGTTCCAATAAATTTACAGTGAAATTTGAATTTCATATAATCATGATCTATCATAAAATATCCTCCTTTTTATTTATTTTTTATTTTTTACTTTTTTGGTACTGGGGATCGAACATGGGCCCTTGTGCTTATGAGGCAGATGGTAGAACCACTGAGCTAAATCCCTGGCCCTCTTCCTTTTTATTTTTATTTTATTTTTTGTGGTGGGGGGATTGAACTGAGAGTCTCCCTCATACTGGACAAGTGCTCTCTACCATTGAACTATATTCCCAGCCCTTTTCTTTTGATTTAAAAATTTTTTTTGGTACTGGGGATTGAACTCAGGACCTTGAGCTTGTGAGACAGGCGGCGGCACCACTGAGCTAAATCCCTGGCCCCATAAAAAATGTTTTTTAATATCAAAATAATTCTTAGCTTGCAGATCATACAAAAACAGGTGGTGGCCAGATTTGTTCCATGGGCCACAGCTGACCGCTACTCTAATCTTCTAATTAATTCTACATTATTGAACAGAAGAAATATTGACTTAGGGAGTTGAGTATATAAAATAATAAGCATTATTTATAGAATACAAAGTAACTTTCTGTCTCTTAAATTGATAAACATATATTCGAGGATATTCCTCTAAAATATTAACTGGATAACGTTTTCTTATTCCCAGGATTTCCTATGTAACATAAGAAAATGCAGAATGATCTTAGCATACATAAGATTCTCTGTGGTTGTTTTATGACTATCTAATTTTATAATATACTAATTGGATATTTATTGCTCACATAGGATCAAGGAAAATAAGGGGCTTTCTGATGTAAATCACTTAGTCATAGTAATAATTACTTTTGTACAGCATTTGATAGTTCACAAAAATTATTGTTCCATATATTGTCTCTTAGAATCTTTGCAACAATCCTGGAGGTGTACAGGCAAGGTATTATTACCCTAATTCTAAAAAGACGGACCTGCCCAAGATTACACAAGGGACAAGGGAGTGGGAGGAATATTCTGATACACCTCTGAATCATAGTCAGAGTTGTTTCCATAAAATATAATGATACAGTCATGCAATTCAAGAACTGGGTAATGAGTAAACTGCTTTACCTGCTGAGGAACACATAATGTCTCTCCATAGGGATGTGTTTGGTTTGTTACCTCAAGCTCCATGTGCCTAATTATGAGTAATCCCAAGATTTCCTTCTCTCCTTTTTCTTAACCACTGCTGTTTCCTCTGGAAGGTGTTACCCTAGCAGCAGTAGAAGTTGGGAACCTGGTGTCACTGATAGTTCATAATATTCCAAAACAATAGTCTTGTCAAAGTTATACTCTCAAGAAGCAAATGCCCTTGTCAACTTTCACTGCCACCCATAGGATTTGAACACAGTATCTTTATGTCTAATAAAGTCCCAGTCTGAAATAATTGCAGCCCCTACAGATTTAATGCAATAACAATCTAAATACCAATGGCATTTTTCACAGATCTAGAGAAAACAATCCTAAAATTTATATGGAACCAGAAGAGACCCAGATTACCAAAAGCAATTCTAGGGGCTGGGATGTAGCTCAGTGGTGTGGTGCCTGCCTGGTAAGCACAAGGTCCTGAGTTTAATTCCTGGTAACCACCCCCCCCCCAAAGCAATTCTGGGTAACAAAAGCAAAACATGGTAAACATTATCCTGTGTTACTCTATCCTATTACCCAAGTCCAATTTCCACAATACAAAATTCTGATGAACAAGACCACAAAGGAATGATTCTGATCAGAGTTGTGTTTATTAATAAAAGCTGGCTACTCCACTGCATGTGCAGCTCCAGGATGTGAGAGTAATTTCAACAACTATTCATTTAGTTTGGTTTGATAATCTGCCAGTCTTATGACTGATTTCAAGCACATGCTAGAACAGAGAGTCTTATGTTTTGTGTCCAGGGACACAGCAACTATAGGAGCCACCCGGAATTCCAAAATAATGGAGTCAACATTCTCTTTACACTAGTCCCCTATAGTCTGTGGCAAACTTTTAATTAAAATGTTAAAAATGTTGCAAAAGGTAGACCAAACATCAGGTGGAAAAGATAACTTGTTACTATAAAAAGGAAAGGAAATAGTGAAGCTGAAGAGAAAGCAGATATATCTGTAGATACATTTTCCAGATTCTGCATTGTGTAAATGTCCCAGCAGTAGATGTACTTAAACTGATTCACTGCTTTCTGCTTCTGCAATGGTTTCCCAGGCCTCTGAGCAGCCACCCTGCCTCAAGGGCACTGAGGGCAAATGAATAGGTTTCAGGCAAACTGACAATAGGAAAAAATTATAAAGACAAGAAACAACCTGCAATAGCAGGTGGGAGTGTCCTGGAAAGTGATGTGCTGAAATACTGACCCTTCTAGCTGGTTAACTTTTATACTCATGTATTTACTTTTTTGTGACATTCATGCATCAGTGAAAACTGAATCCATGACAGCCTGTTGATTTGGGGAAAATGAGGCATTGTACATGAAATTGGGAAAGATTCAAAGTAAGTGCCATAAACCAGGCATGTGACACACACCTATAATCCCAGCATTAGAGGAGAGCTCAGAGTCTGAGGCAGGAGGATCACAAGCTGGAGGCCAGAATGGGCCATATATGCACCAAGTTTGAGGCCAGCCTGATCTACATAGTGAGACCATGTCTCAAAAACAAAGCAAACAAAACAAAACAAAGCAAGTGCCATGGCATTACTAGCTTCTTTTGAAAGCTTAAGGAAACAACAATGATTAGATCTTTGAATTAATTGGTGTAGGAGGCATTATTTTTTGACCATCAATATCTATTTCCTTATTTGGGAGAGTACTCCATTTTTTTCTCCTGGGGAACCATTCTTGTAGCCCATGTTCTTTTTTTCTTTTCTTTTTTTTTTTTTGCTTAAATTCTTTTCTTGGTACATTTTAGGTATACAATACATTTACATTTATCATTGGGTGTTTGTACCTGTACATGATGCATCTTGGTCCTTATTTTTCCCCCATTACCTGTGTGCCCTTCCCCATTTACATAGACTTCGTTTCCATTTTTTTTTCTCCTTTCATAATTTTTCCTTTTCATTCTTTCCTTTCCTCATCTCCTCCCACCACCCCTACCCCTTTGGACCTTTTCCTATTTCAAAATATCAATTATTAGTTATTAATCCTTTTAATCCTTATTTACACTTTCAGTTTCTTATACTAGAGAAACTATTCAGTATTTACACATGTGGGTCCTGTTTATTTCACTTAAGAGCATGGCCTCAATATGCATCCATTTAGCTATAAATGACTCTAGTTTCTCATTCTTTATGGCTGAGTAGTACTCCATTTTATAAGAAAACCACATCTTCTTTATCCAGTTTCCATTTGATGGGCACTTGGGCTGTTTCCAAGCTTTAGCTATTACAAACTGTGTCACTATAAACATGGGTGCACATATATCTCTGTAGTATGATTCTTTTAATTCTTTTGTAGCCCATGTTCTTTGGGTGAACCAGAGGTGAAGCATGTCTCAGATTTGGTCAGTTACACAGCCCAGAACTTTCCTAGCTATAGTGATATGCTAAGGGATGGGATGGTAATCCATATTGGTTCCTTTGAGTACAGGGACAATTTTGTAGGATCTCCTGCTTGCTGTACTTGGATATAAAACAGTGGAAGTAAAACTGGTTACCAAGAACTGTCTTGCTACCATATAAAGCCTGAATATAAAGCCAATATGGAGAAGAGCTGGTTTGGTTTTTTTTTCATATTCTAGCAAGCTCTCATTGATTGTTTGACCCAAAATGGGCATGAGTTGCAAGAGATTGAAAATTCTCATTCTACGCATTTTTTTACAGGTCACCAAGAAGTATCTAAATTAAATATCTATACGTGATGCTTTAGGAAAACAAAGGAAACGAAAAGCCCTATATTCAAGTAGTTTATTTTATCCTATGAACATTGTAAATGTCCTCTAGGACTATGGTATTATAGTGTATCAAAGAAAATCTTTCCTCAAAACACATAAAATCTGCTTGGGAAGACAAGACTATCCATATCCTAAAAACAAAGTCTTCTTCCAGCCTAATCTTCTAGATCTGCTTACCTTCCAAAGTCCAGTTGATGGATGGCAACCTAATCCTTCCAGTTGTTCATGTCTAAAATCTTAAGTGTTATCTATCAGTCTTTTTCTCACATTTCACACTTTTTTTTCTTTGTGGGACCGGGGATCAAACCCAGGGCCTTTGCACTGAGCTACATTCCAAGCCTTTGAAAATTTTAAAATTTTGAGACAGGGACTTGCTAAATTGACCAAACTGGCTCTGCAATTCTCCTGGCTCAGCCTCCACGTGCCTAGGATTACCAGCATATGCCACCATGCCCAGCCTCAAATCTATTCTACAATCCATTCTTGCTCTCTGCTCAAAATTTATTCAGAATCTAACTACATTACTTCTTACTACCTCCACTGCTACCTGAGTTGCTGAAGGAGCCTAACTTGTCTTCCTACTCTTAGTCTTGTTCCTCCTACTCTATTTGTAGTTATAGAAGCTAGAATACACCCCCCCC
>NW_004624788.1:15287703-15298056 GCF_000247695.1 Heterocephalus glaber | reverse complement strand
AAAAAAAAAAAAAAAAAAAAAAAATTAAAGCACCATGGTTTGAAGAAAAAGGAAAGTAGGGCCACAAAGACCAGAGTTCAAAATTAGGCTTTTCTAGCTTTTTGTTACCTTAGGCAAGTCACAATCTTTTGGAACCTCAATGCCTTTGTTACTACAATGGGTCTAATAATGCCCATATCTCAAGGCTAGTCCTAGTACTGTAAGAGAGGTGCCAAGCACAATGCTCTTCAAATGGTAGGTACTCATTAAAGATTAGTTCCTTCAGTTTTTCCAAAAAGACACCATCTTAGTTACTTTTTTCATTGTTGAAACAAAATATTTGACACCCAAAGTTAAAGGAGAAGTTTATTTGGCTTGCAGTTCATAGAGATTTCAGTCCATAGTTGGCTGGCTCCCAGGCAGAGAGGCACATGGCAGGAGGGGCATCGAAGAGGAGAAACAGTTCATTGCAGGTAAAAGACAGCAGAAGCAAGCAAGGGAAAAGACAAGCCTCTTTCTGTCCCTTATATTGTATCCAGGCTACTGGGAATTAGGGTGGTGCCAAACCAATCAGTGGACTGATTTAGTAATCATCCACCCTTAATCCTAGCACCCTTCATCCTAGCATTGCACCATGAATCAATCACACACTCTAGATTTAGCCACCTCTGAAAAAGCCCCATCTATGACTGCATGAGGCTTTAGGGGGACATCTAGACGCAATCTACAACACCAAAAATACTTTTTTTTTTTTTTTTGGTACTGGGGATCGAACTCCGGACCTTGTGATTTCGGGGCAGGTGGTGGAACCACTGAGCTAAATCCCCAGCTGAAAAATACTTTTGAAGTTTGATATAAGCCAAAATAATTCACTGGGGGAGGGAAGATGAAAGGGGCAAGAGACTATAAAGCTAATATCCAATCTTTCCATTAACTTTGAAGTTAATGTTTAATAAACAATAGTTTTATTAGTATTACTCATAAACCATATTACTATCTGAATAGATCCTTTCCCTTGAAACAGGGCTTTTTGTCAATTGATTTAGCAAAGGATAAAATTAATCCTTTTATTTGTATTGTTATGTCCAGGACAGCTGACCACATCATGTCACACTGTGCCACTGCACCATGCCACTGCTCTGCTGAAAATGCAGTTCCAGTGATCCTAAACTCAACACCAGTAAAAAACTAAAAAAAGGCAAAGTTTAGTATAATAAAAGACAGTTTATTTGGGGAAAAAAGATGGAAAAGAAAGAGGATAGACAGCTACTGGGAGGTGGTAGGGGCCATCAGAACTAGCCCTCAGAGCTCTGATCCCTGGCTCCTTTTACTGGGGACTAGTGTCTCTCGAATCCCCCCAGGTGGGCGCTTGTCCCTGTCTGATCTGTTCCCTTGGCTGTCTTTGATCCTAACCTAGGCCTTCTGGCCATTCAGTTTCTTTCTATCCCTTTCTAATGAATATGTGAATGGGGAGGGCCTATTAGGAAGGCAGCATACTTAATGATTAAGTAAAGAGGACATGTGTACATGTGGGTGTCTGGTGCAATATTATACTGATGTTAAACAGATAACATACATACATGTGTACATGTCTAGGTATGTGTGTGTGTGCATGCATATCTTGCATATTAAATAAGAGTCCTTAGGAGGCTGTCTCTTATCACTCTTGCATTTTGTCAGGTGGGTGAGGGGAGCTGGCTTTCCTGGTAATTGTGCAGCTTGGTGCCTCTCCAAAGTTTAGCTAACTTTTCCCTCCTTTGTCTTTCTAATTACCCTAACTGCAGAGTCTACCTGTGAGGGCAGAAACTGCTTTTAGTAAGTTTTCTCATTGATCTTAATAAAGGTCAATGAGGCCTTCATCCTGTCTTTCCCTACCTACAGGGGCCCCTGCCCCTACAATATCATGACATAGTGCAAAATGTTAGGAAGATCAAGACCTTCTGGAGCCCAAGTAAAAATCAGTTGTAATGTGTACTCCTGGGTTCAAAAAAAAACAGTGACAGAGAAACAGTGAAAAGTTAAATACTCTCAAGGCACTGAAATAGCCCTTGGAAAGCTTTAGAGATAAGATCTTAACATGGAATTTGTAAGTGATAGGTCTCCCACTACCTCAGCAGCTATTATGTATAGTAGCTGCCCTCTTCCTATCATGCCTTGCCCCCTCCCCTGTGTGACATCATGTCAAGATGGTTGTTACCACCAAAGAATAAACCCTTCTTCCCAGCATGTCCTTGTTCCTGCCTAGAAAGTAACCTAATACTTCCCTCACCTCCTACCACCTATTGACATCACCTGCGCCTCCATTCCCTAGTCACTACCTCACTCAGCCCCACCTCAGCCCCTACAAACCCCACTCCAGTCTCTATAAAAGACTCTCCCTGCCCCGGCCATATTGCTTTTGTCTCTCCTTTGTTCAGAGACAGCCCGGCAGATCTATTCCCCTAATAAAGGCTTGTTGTGGCCTGGTCTGGTCTTGGTTTTTGGCCCTTTTACCTGACAGTAAGCTTATTCAGGGGGTTCTGGAACCTATAATCCCTGTATATGAAGTTGTGTCTAAGAGCGTTTCACTTCTTTTTTCATCAGGAGGCTGCTCAACCATCACTTCCTCCCAGAAGTCTTCTCTAGTCATCTTATCTAAACAGAGGCCATGCCCACAAAATCTCGTGTTTCCTGAAGAGCCTTACTAGAGTCTTCTTTTGTTTAAATCTATGGCCTCTACTAGAAGGCAAGCTTCAGAGGAGGAGGATCTGGTCCCTCCTGGTGCCTTGAATCTGGTGGGCTTAGCCAGATACTTCTGGAATGAATGACCAGTCCGCATCTATCAGATTTTTTTTAAATTTTTTTTTTTTAAAGATAGGGTCTCATATGTTGCATAGGCTGATCTGGAACTCCTGCGCTCAAGTGATCCTCTTGTCTCAGCCTCCTCAGTAGCTGTAGCTAGGGGCACGCCCACCTGTCAAATTTTTAACAGACTGGAAACTCCTCCTTTAGCCCCACCCCACCAAGTATTATTCTCAGGAACTCGTTTTAAGAACCTGCACATTCATTTTGGAAACGGATTGTAGCGATGAGCCACGCCCACTCTCACACACTCTCGTCCTAGTCAGAGCGCCGCTGAAGCCCACGTACCCAAGCCCACCTATGCTGATGGTTTAGAGGGCCAGGACAGGTGCAGCAGCGAACTGGCTCAGGTGCGGATGCTCACTGCGGGACCGGGGGAGGGGATAGGCCGGCTGGTGGGTCTTGGGGATCCGCCTTCCCGAACCACCCTGTGCCTCCGCCCCATCGGCGCTTGGGGCCCGCCCCACCGGCGGCAGCCCTCCAGCGCCTTGTCTTCTTCTCTCCCGCGCGACCCCAGCGGCTCGTAGTGGCGCAACAGGGACGCAGGCACGTAGCTGCCCAGGGCATCTCGCCTCGGACACCTCGCCCGGCCAAGCTCTCGCCCAGCCGCCCGGGTCACAAGTGCTTCCGGGTGAGAGGGTCACCGACCCCGTGGCCCCGCCCCTTCTTCACCGCCTCCGCCCGCAGCTCGGGCTGCGGCTTATCCAGGGGTCTGGTTCCCGCTGTCCCGGCCTTGGCGCTCGGGACTCACCGGCGTGACTGGCTGGCTCGTCGCCGACGCTGGGAGCCACCACATCCTTTCGGCCCGCCTGGCTGGGGAACTCGGGCCGAGGCCGGCCACAGCGCCGCTCGCCCTTCGCCTCTCTCCGGCGAGAGCTCAGCGGGCCAGCCGCGCTCCGGCCCTTCCCGGGCGGCGCCACAGTCCGCCCCGAGACAGGTAACGGCCGCTCCTCCCGCCGGCTGGGTGGGAGCGGGGCGCCGGAGCCCCTTCCCGGCCTCGCAGCCCGGAGAGACCCAGCTGCCGCCGACTCCGCCTGGGGGCCCGGGCCTCCCGGGGACTGGCCGCCCCCTGCGGGTCGCTCCGGGTGCGCCGTTAGCGGGCATCTTCCGAGGCGCGCCTCCCCTCCGCGCGGGGGAAAGCGTTACTCCCCTTGTGGGAGAAATTACAGCGGGCCGCTGTCCCTGTGTCGGGTGCCCGAGGCGCCCTCTGTTCCTGACGCCACGCTCCCTCCGTTGCTGTCCGGGTAGGAGCGCCCCAGGGAACGGCTTCGGGCCGGTGGAGGGCGTAGCATTTTTATGGGGTTTTCTCTCCTTCCTCCTTTACCCGTACTGAAGCGCAGCTTGAAAGGTGCTTGCTTGTTAGGAGGTACAGGGGTAATGCTTGACTAATATGGGCCATCGTTTACACCTACATTGTAGAGTTGTATAGCTTCAGTCGGGCCTGGATTCCCACGGAGGATCGAAGAAAAGCCTACTTCTTTTTCTTTCTTGGGGAGAAAAGAAGTTCAAGTGTTTGCCCTTATTTTTCCCACGGTGGGAAATGCAAATATCAAACTGCTGAGACTTGCCTAGGGGAATATTGTATTCTAAACTTTTAAACTTTTTGTAGCACTTTTTCTTGCGAGTTTTTATTTAATGACTCAGCATTTCTGTCATAAACAGAAAAACTGTAGATTGACTAAAGGAGGTATGTAAAGATAACAGAAGAATTTTTTTTAAAATGTTGCCACAGTGGGGAGAGAATGTGGATACAGGAATAAGACGGGGAGATGAAGAGGAAGGTATGGATAAGTTCTTAGTGTTTAAAATAACATTTTTTCTAGAAATAACATCTCATTTTGGGGATGAATATATGAAGAGATTAGGTTGTTGGAGAATGCAGAGTGTTGCAGGTAGGATTAGTTGGCAGGGATTTTAAGTTTATGGTGGTTTGAAAGCCTTGTAGAATTAACCCTATTTAACCAACACCATGCTCTGTTTAACAAATACAGATGATGATCTAGTATTTTAATATACTCATATAGCATAAGAATTTTGGAAAGTATGACTCAGGAAGTTAGGTCATTCAATTTGTGAATCATTGATATGGATTTTAAAATTGAAATAGAGGAAAGCTAAGTTGTGTTTCTGCCTATCAAATTAGAAGCTTTTAATCATTTTTTTTTTTTTTTTTGGTACCGGGGATCAAACTCGGGACCTTGCATTTAAGTAGCGGAACCACTAAGCTAAATCCCCGGCCCTGCTTTTACTCATTTTATAGAAAGTGTTTAATGTTTTGTTAGGTTTGTTGCTGGATGCTTGTTATCATGAAGTATGATAAGGAAATAAATTGAAATTTTGCAAGAATGCTTGGATTTAGGATAGTTTGTTAGTTACTAAATGGATGGTTGTGATTTTACATTTTGTCTTTTTAACCAGATGTGGGAAGATAAATGAAGGAGTCTAGAAGCAAGATAAATGTCAGGGGAAAGGAGAGCTACCATCACTAAGGTATGAAAAAGTTCACTGTAAGAATTGTATTATACAAAATACCGGTAGTCTTTTGAGTGGAAAGCCTCACACATTTTGCCATTCTGTCCTTAAAAATGTAGAATTGCTGACTTAATTAAGTTCTGTCATTGAAGAAAGTGTGTGTTGAAGTTGTGGTTTATTTTTGGAATGGATTAGTTTTAAACTACAAATAACTTTTTATTCCCGTAATGTAATTTGATCATTTTTTGGTTTTCAGACTGTTGTTAAACAAAATAACCTTGAATCACAGAGACCTTGTTGCTTTTACCCTTATTTTTCTTTTCCTTCTTTTTGGAATTCAGTGTATTTTACCTTGATTTTCATTTATAAAGAACTTAAGTTAATTATAAAATGATGGCAAGTTTATCCTGTTTTGCTTATGAAATTCCTTTAATTCTTCGATGTCTTACTTTGAATATCTATTCTTTTTTTTTTTCCAGTATGGGGGAATCAAACTCAGGAGCTTGCTCTTGTGAGGCAGGCGCAGCACCACTGAGCTAAATCCCCAGCCCTGGATATCCATTCTCACATTCAGAGTGTTCCCTAATGTTGTTTTTGATTTTTGCCCTGCTAATAGTGACTTAAGAGTTTCACTTCCCTATGAACAAAGATTCCCGTTTGGAAAATCCCTTGTAGAAACCACCATAACAGGGCCCGGGATGTAGCTCAGTGGTGCCATGCCTGCCTGGCAAGCCCAAGGTCCTCAGTTCAATCCCCAGTACTCCCCCCCACCCCAAAGTACCATAACAGAGTCTGGATAGGTAAATATGTAGGGAAAACCTTAGGTCAAGATTAAGCATCTCTGTAATGAATGAAAAATATATTTGACAAATATCTCTGTTTTTCAAAATAAACAAGAAATCTTTACTAGAACTGAATTTAGCAAGATGGAGGGAGTGATTACTTGCATAGCTCTTTGTGAATTATTTACCCTGTTGCTTGGAGAAAAGGAACAGAGTTGATAAGGTATAGAAAAGGAAATGTTCTCCTTGCAATCCACTGGGAATGTTGAGGATCATTTAAAAATATTTTTTTCTGTCTTTCCCTGGATGTGCTATCTATTGAACCTACAAAATAGGGGATACTTTCATAGCCTTTTCCATTTAGGTAGTTGCTTTCTCTTGGGAGAATCTGAGCAGAGATGATTCCTTAACTGGGAAAATGAACTATCTTACCAGTTTGCAGATAAAGAATAGACTCCATACCATTATAAAAGCTCATCTTTTAAAAACTTTAGAAAGAAGCAATTGAGCAAAATTTGCCTTGTAAGATATCTTAGTCCTTTTCTCCATCTTTCCCTTCTATGGTAATAGAATGGACATTTTAGAAATGATTTTTTTGGTGTTAAACTTTGTAGTTTCACTATTAAAACTTTTTAGCCTACAGTAAATTAGGGTAGACTTAAAAAGAATCAGACAGTATGCTAAAATCTGGCTTTGTCATATGTAATACTTTTTTATGTGTTCTATTACTTATTTTGGTAGTGATGGTGGTGGTGGGAGGGCCAAGAGAGAGTTCTGTTTCTTAGGGAGTCTCTGAGACTTGCTATGTATGTATGCTTTTGTTTTAATCTAGTGATAGGGAAAACAGTTGGTGAAAGTAGAGATAGAGGAAAGAAAAAGCATATATATAGATTTATATATACACATGTATGTACACAGTGCTGACTTCATGGGTTCAATAGACATTTGTGGGACTTTAAAAAATTAATGAAATATTTAAAAAGAAAATGTTAATATGACAAAAAGCATGTTTATTTTCTTCCACAAACTCCTAGCTCCTTACTCCATTCTCTAATCTAAGCCACCACTGTTAATGGTTTCTTATATCTCTCTAAATTTTCTTTTACATATGTAATCACATGTTTAGGAGAGATATCCTACAGCTTTCATACTTATTTTTGATACATCTTAGAGCTGTTTCTGTATTAGTATATATGTCCTTCTCATTTTTTATAAGACTGGATATCCTTCCAGGTGTAAAGGAACCATAACGTGTTCATTTTTCCATAATTTACCATTCCCTGTTAATAGACATTTAGATTGCGTTTAGCCTTCCGCAAACACTTCTGTAATGAATAACTGGTAAAACAAATCTTTGCATTAGTTCATGTATATGGAGTATATTTTCGAGTGTGAGACTGAGGTTTTGGGACTTAAATTGTGAAAATTTAAAACTATTTCAATTATATATTGGCCTTTTTTATGATAAAAATTAACTTTTTTTCACGCTTATAGAAGAAATTTCTTAATCACTTTTTTTTTTTTTGGTGGTGATGGTGCTGGGGATTGATCCCAGGGCCTTTGCACTAAGTGACAGCCCTTTTTAAATTTTTGAGACAGAGTCTTGCTAAATGGGCCAAGGTAAATTGCCCAGCGCAGACTTAAATTTGTGATCTTTCTAGTTTAGTCTCCCAGAGTGCTAGGATTACAAACTTGTGTCACCAAGCCTGGCCCATTTGCTTTGTATTCTTTACCCATTTCTCCATTTATTTTATTTTTTTCCCATTTCTCCATTTAAAAAAATATTGTGAATGTATTTCATAAGTCAATTCAGGTCATTTTAGAGTATCAGGTCATTAATTTAATTTGAACTAGTAAAAGTAGAATTATGTAGTTGAAGTCTAGCATGTCATATAAGACCATTCATATTTGGTAATAGTTACATGGCAGTATCTTGTAGTAGGTTGTTTCAGAATTTTATGTTCCATGTCAGTTAAAAACATTGTAAAAGTTTAGCATTTTGCCCTGCTGAAGTCTGCTAATATTATTAGTTATAAGAGAAAAAAATAGCCCACCTTCTTCTCTTCTTTTATTTTCCATATCCTAGTCTATTCATAATAAAACAAGCCTGTGTGGATCCTGAGATCCAGACGTTCTTTTGCAATCCAGAGTGCTATTGATAGATTAATTTCTCAAGGCAGGTAGGAGGTACAGACTTGGTCTTCATTCTACAAAGTGTTTTTGAGCAGAGTAAGGTGTCAGTTATTCATTTCAATGTTATATGGATCATTTATGGTCAGGAGGAGGTACAGGACCCTTTGTCCTTTTTGAAATAAGAGAAACTGGAGAAAAAAAAATTAGTACTGTGAGTCTAAAAGTGTGATGAAGTTGGAACCTTGTGAGTGGCAGTTTCCTTGGCTGGTGCCCAGGGCCTATTTTTGAGGCCTTGTCAAAGCTTGCCTGATAGAAACTACCACATAACTCTAATCTGGCCTGGCCCTACTGCAAGTCAGGAAGGGCTGTGGTTTAGGAAAAGTGGCAGCCACAGAAGAGGGAGTTATAAGGAACATTTGCCTTCAGATGATTAAGGCTAAATTTTGAGGTGAAAATCTGCTTAATGTGTACATATCCTAGGATCCAGGTTTTGTCCTTTTTTTGGTACCAGAAATCGAACTCAGGACCTTGTGCTTGCAAGGCAGGCACGGTGGTTTTGTCTTTTTTTAAGGAAAGAGGATGATTAAGGAGGAAAGATTTTCTTTTTTTTAGAAAAATATGCACAAGGAAGAGCATGGAATTGTCCTGGCATTGATATTATGTTCTAGTTATATGAGAGTGTTTGCCAAGAATCAGTCAACTGTTTATAACAGGGAAGAAACATTACAATTGCTATCCTAGGGAGGCCATACCCCAAGTTGAAGTAGCAGTTCTATCCATAGCTTTCATTTACACTTGTCACTTGGTCACAAAGGCTCTTGAAATGATGAGCAGGATTATTTTGATTTCAAATAGGCAAATTAGCTTCTTCCCAAATTCTCATTCTGTTTTTTTTCCCCATAGAACTGTCCTGTAGAGTACCATGAAATTAAATGTTTTTGTTTTGATTTGGTTTTTTTGAGACAAGGTCTTACTATGTAGTTCAGGTTGGGCTTGAACTCAAAATCCTCCTTCTTCAGCCTCCTAGCTGCTGGAATTACAAGGTGTGTTCCATCAACACCCGGCTGTGGAGTTATATGTTTAAACTGTTGGTTATTACCAGCTGCTGTTTCTCCACAGAATTGTCTCCCAGGACCATGTGGTCCTGCATGAAAACTTTGATGTTTTCTCTATGTAGTGAATGAAACTCTAAAGTTTAAAGTTCTTTAGCTGATCTCACTTCTTAGGCTAGAAAGCTGTTAAAACTTATGCTCTACCTTTGACCAAAGTTCATGTCAACATATTTAACTGCACCTTTGTACAGTGTTATAGTTAAGGTTGTTCGAAGAGTTCAGCATTCAGACTTAATTTACATTCACAAACACTTCCTTTTCTTTTGCTTTAAATTGGGTTGCCACTCCAGAAAATTTAGGTTTTTCTTACCTTCAAATATTTGGATTGTTAACATTTTATGATGATGATGTATTTAGGATTTAGTGTGAGGAGAAAAAATAAACTAGTGTTACTCTTTCTTCCTTTCTATTATGTTTTTTTTTTTCTATTATCCCTTCCAAAGTTCAGCCTTCCCTTCCTAGAAAAATAAAAAATGAAAAGTGAGGTGGACAGAGTGGTTAAGAGGGGGAAAAACTTTAGAGGGCATATGATTGTGTTTTTATTTTTTCAGACGGGGAATAATAAACTCTCTGTTAAAAGAATCATGTTTTGTCTTTTTCTATTATAGTATTTTCAGTTTGAAACCTTAATATTTTTTCCTTATGAAAGCCAAATTTTTAACTAGTTTCTGATATAACAATATTTACTACTTTAGAAAACACGTTTAAATTATTGTTCTGAACATTTTGTTATTCTTTTTGCAGCCCCACTTTTTAGGTAGAAATATTTTAATAGCTAGGAGCAATCTTCTAACTTCTCAATTTTTTTTTTTTGGTGCTGGGGATCGAACTCAGAACCTTGAGCTCGCAAGGAAGGCACGGTGCCACTGAGCTAAATCCCCAGCCCTTGGAGCAATCTTCTAACTTAAAAAAATTTTAATGGGATATATTGTCTGCAGAGATTTAGGATGTTAAGATATTTATTTTTCTGTTAAATGGCTTAAAATCATTTACATCTAACAACAAATTGAAAGTAGTTAGCAAACATATGTGTT
>NW_004624788.1:15238964-15276728 GCF_000247695.1 Heterocephalus glaber | reverse complement strand
TTTCTTTAAAAATTACTCCATCTTTGGGCAGGGGATTTAGCTCAGAGGTTCCGGTGCTTGCCTTGCAAGCGCAAGGTCCCGAGTTTGATCCCTGGAAAAAAAAAAAAAAAAAAATTACTCCATCTAACTGACCTAAGAATTATAGGATTAAAGATAGAAAAAGATTTCAGTTTTATATGAAATTTTTAAAAAAATTGTGGATAACACTGTATCTAGGTGGACAAAGAATTGAAAAGGTCATGTCTTCCTTGTCTTGCCAAATTCATCCTTTGTGATCAACCCAAAGTATTTTATTTTTTAACTATAGTAAAATATAGATAACATTTACCATCTTAACCACTTTTTAAAAAACTGTGGTAGAATATACACAACATAAAATCCATAATTTAAGCCTTTTATTTATTTTTTGCTGTGCTGAAATTGAACTCAGGGCCTTTTGCGTGCCAGACAAGCCCACTACCATTGAGCTACACCTCCAGCCCTTTAAGACCATTTTCAATTGTACAGTTCAGTGGCATTAGGTACAATCACATTGTTGCAAACATCATCACATCTATCTCTAGAACTTTTTATCTCAAACTAAAACTCTACCCATTAAATAATAACTCTTCACTTCCTGTAGCCTTTGGTGGTCACTTTTCTCCACTTTTTGTCTCTACAAACTTACCTACGCCAGGTACTTCAGGAAGACTCATACAATCTGTGTCTCTTTTGTCTGACTTATTTCAGGTAGCATAATATCTTCAATACAATTACAATTGATATGTAATATAAATATATTTATGATGTAGCATGTATATATCACACTCTTCATCCACTCATCCATTCGTGGATATTTGGGTTTTAATCTTTTGGCGGTTGTGAATGATATTGCTGTGAACATGAACATACAAATATCTGTTCAAATTCCAGTTTTTGGTTTTTTTTGGTACCAGGGATTGAACTTGACCTTGCGCTTGCAAGGCAAGCGTGGTGCCACTGAGTTAAATCCCCGGCTTCAGATTCCAATTTTAATTCTTTTGTGTATATACCCAGATGTGAAATTGCTTGAATCATATGGTAATTTTATACTTAAGTTTTTGAGGATATACCATACTGTTTTCTACAGTAGCCGGCCCATTTTACATTCCCACCAGAATGTATAAGGGTTCCAGCGTCTTCACATCCTTGCCAATGCTTGTTATTTTCTGTTTTTTTAAAAAACATTGTTTACTTATTTTTTTGAAAAGTCGCTTTAATGGGTATAGAGTAGTATTTCATTGTGGTTTTGATTTGCATTTTCTAATGATGAAAGATGTTGAGCATTCAGTATCATTTGTGTGCACTTCTTGGTCATTTGCATCATATTTGGAGAAGTTTCTATTTATGTCCTTTGCTCACTGATAAATTTTTTGTTAGTGAGATTTAATTTTTATATATTCTAAATATCAATTCCTAATTATGTATATGATTTACACATATTTTCTTCTGTTGCATAGTTTGTTATTAGTGTTATTTCTTGTTAGTGTACCCTTATGCACAGTTTTAAATTTTGATAAAATATTTGTCTCTATTTTTTCTTTTGATTGTGATTTTGGAATCACATCCAAGAAATCATTGTCATATCTGTTGTCTTGAAAGTTTTTCTTTGTTTTTTCTTCTAAGAGTTTTATAGTTTTAGTTCATATGTTTAGGTCTTTGATCTATCTTGTGTTAATTTTTGTGAACGGTGTAAGATAGGGGTCTAACTTCATTTTGACTAAGTATGAGTATCTTGTTTTCCTATCACCATTTGTTGAAAAGACTATCCGTTCTCTATTCAACGGTCTTGGCCCTCTTGTCAAAAACCATATATATGGACTGGGAATTTAGCTCAGTGGTGCTGCTGCCTGCCTCGCAAGCGCAAGGTCCTGAGTTTGATTGCCAGTACCAAAAAACCCACAAAAAGCAACCCAAAAAACCCCTGTACATATGAGGTTTTATTTCTGGACTGTTATATTTTGTTGGTCTACATGTTTGGTTTATGCCAATAAAATTGCTATAATTTCTATAGTTTTATAGTAAATTTTGAAATCAGGAAGTATGTCTTTCAACTTTGTTCTTTTTTCAAGATTGTTTTGGCTATTCAGGGTTCCTTGACTTTCTATATGAGTTTTAATTTTAGTACAGGGTTTTACTATTTCTGAAAAAAGTCCCTAGACGTTTTGATAGGAACCTCATTGAATCTACAGATTCCTTTGGGATAGTTTTGACATTTGTCTTAATTATTTTTCTCGTTGCTGAGACAAAGCACCTGGCACGCAAAGTTAAGGGAAAGATTTACTGTAGCTCACAGTTTGTAGAAGTTTTGGTTCATAGTTGGCTGGCTCCAAGACAGGATATCACGGCAGAGGGGCATCACAAAGGAGAAACAGTTCATGGCAGGCACAAGGCAGGAAGGCAGCAAAGCAGTGAAGAAGTAGCAAGGAAGCAAGTGACCAGCCTCAAGTAACAACAGTCCCTTATATTCTACCCAGAGTGGGGCACCCTTAATCCTAGCATCTCACTGTGAATCAGTCCTAGCATCATATCCTTAATCCCAGCATCACACACTTTAGATCCGGCCACCTCTGAAAAGCCTCCCCTATAACCACATGGAGCTTTGAGGGGACATCCAGATACAAGCTATAACAACATTTTAATGGTATTAGGTCTTCCACTTTATGAATATGGAATCTTTTTATTTATGTCATTTTAATTTCACTCAACAGTTTTTTACAGTTTTAGTCTATGCATCTTTTGCCCCTTTGGTTAAGTTTATTCCTAAATACTGATTTTGATACTATTGTAAATGGAATTGTTTTCTTAATATTCTTTTTGGATTGTTGATGTGTAGAAATTAAACTGGTTCGTGTGTGTGTGTGTGTATTGATTTTGTGTCTTCAGACTTTGCCTGATTTGTTCAGTTTTAAAAGTTGGTGTATTTGTTTTTCTGTGGTATGTAACTAAACAAACTCAGCAGCTTAACACGTTGTATATTTTATTGTCTTGCATTTTTTGTGGGGCAGGAGTTTGAGAATGGCAGAGCTGGGTCCTCTGCTTAGGGTCTGTGGTCAGTGTGTTGAGGCTGTAATTAAGGTGTTGACTGGGTTTCTTCCCTGGGAGACTGAACTGGGGAAAAATCAAACAAGATCACTTAGGTTGTTGATCTTTTCTTATAGTTTTTAGCACTGAGGCTCCTTCGTCACCAGAGATCACTTAGTCTTCTAAGAGGCAGTCTTCAACTTGTAAAGATTGCTGTAGTTTTTAGAGGCAACCAATTGTTCTTGGTCCTGTGGTATTTCTGAAAATGACCATTTTATAAAGCCATTAAAGTGAGTTCTCTACAGTAATCTGTTAGCAAGGATATAATGTGATACAATCATGAGAATGACATCCTATAATCTGCCATATTCTGTTGTTTAGAAATCCACATACATGGGCAAGTACTTACACAAAAGTATGAACAATGTAAATGGCGATTGGGGTGGGGAGCCACCCTAGAGCTTATTTGGCATAGCTGATTACAAAATAGCACATATTTTATATTTCTATTTTTGTTTAAATAAATATATATACTATTAAAATAGAAGTATCTCTAGATGGTAGGAATTACTGGTGGCTTTATTGTTATTTTGTTTTTCTTCATTATACTTCCTACTTTTCCTCCCTGCAGTAGTCCAGTTTTGAAATTTTAAGTAAGCGGTGTTTTCATTATAACTAAATAAATATTGTTCACTGCCCAGCCAAGTAATATATCATGATTGTTTCTTTTCTTTCTTTTTTTTTTTTTTTTGGTACCGGGGATTTAACTCAGGTCCTTGTGCTTGCGCAGCAGGTGGTGAAACCACTGAGCTAAATCCCCGGCCCTGTTTTCATAGTTTTTAAGGAGGCTAAAGTTCTTTTTAAAAAATTTGTAGTTTTTATTCACCTATTGTTTTCCCCTCAAAATGCTCCAAAAGATTTTTTAAGAGTCTGCTTTATCTATATAATTTATAATGTATGAATTATAAAATTTATTTTGATTAAAAACAGTTTGTGAAATACAGACAAATACAAAATCAATAACAATTTTTGGAAGAATAGAGCAAAAGTGGTCTCACTTCAAGGGCAAAAAAGTACACATGACAATCATCTTAGAAATTCCTTCAAGATACCCTTTAATGACCTCTTCCGCTCCATGTAATCATGATCCCATTTTATTCCTTAGTCATTCTTTTGGGTCCATTCCCTGTCAAATCCTGCAATTGTCTTGACTACACATGAGAGTGTTCTTAACTAATGTGTTATTTAATTTTGAGAAACTGAAAAAGCTTTACTATCTTTGTATTTGTTAGGGCAGGCTGTTTATATATACTTATATGTATGTGTTTTATATATCTATATAAATAGATGTTGATAAAGATATAGCAGTGCTGGGGATTGAACCTATAACAAACAGTCCCTAGTGTCAGTAGTTTAACACAGTGAAAGTTTATTTCTCACTCACTGTGACTTGGAAAGTAGTGATGGAGTGGTTCTCTGTTCCAGAGTCATTGAGGAACTTAGGCTCCTTTTATCTAGTGCAGTGATGGTGAACCTTTTAATAATAACAAGTAGCCTGCTGTGTACACATGCCATAGGTTTGCCACCACTTATCTATTTACTGACATACTGGGCCTCAGAGACTTTCATTGAGTACTCTGCTTCTGGCTGGGAGATGCCAGGGCAAAGTGAAGAAGTGTGGTAGCTTGCATGGAAAGTTGATGGATCAGGCCTGGACATGGTATATATCACTTTTGGGCACATTTTACTGTCCAGAACTCAAGTCAGATGGCTGCACTTGACTGCAAGGAAGGATGTGAATATACAATAGCTGTGGGCTTCAGGCAATACGTTAAGCAGCTTGGTGAACAAAAAGTCTCTGACATATGTGTACCCTTAAAGAATATATTGTTGGTTTTGGAAAACTGAAGAACAATAATAAACCTAGCTTTGTACGGGAAGGTCCATATTACCACTATTAGTTGAAGGCTCACAGGAGAAGATTATCTGAAGAGAATCTTCCTTGAACACTTTCTTGGTAAGTTATTGGGAAAGTTTGTTAATGAGTTCTGAGAAACACATGGTTCTCCACAATCAGGGCATCTGTCAGAGCTGAAGCATTTATAAGGTATTAATAATTATCTGGCAAAATATGATTGTGGAAATAGACTGCTCTGTAATGTTTTTCCTTCTAAGCTCATTACATTCTCAGGAATAGATAAAAGCAATCACTTCTGTGCTGTGAAGTAAATCATCAGCTGCAGGGAAGGGGCAGCAGGAATAGTGTCAACATGGGGTCAGGACCAACTAAATTTAATGAGAATCTGGCACGTCTCATGTTAAAAGGAAGTCCTTGGGCTGTGGGGATTTTGGTGACAACAGTCTCTTGAGTCACATTGCTTCAATCTGTGGCTTTTTATTTTTATTTTATTTTATTTCTTTTTTTCTGGTATGAACATTTTATTTTAACAAAAATGCGCTTTAAAAACTGATTTTACGTACTTACCTGGCAGGGGAGATACCATGATCATGAAGGTGGTTTTCCGAGGGCGAGGCTTATCCATTGCACTCCGGATATGCTGACCCCTGCGATTTCCCCAAAAAAGAAAAGAAAAGAAAAGAAAAGAAAAGAAAAGAAAAGAAAAGAAAAAACCAAACAAACTGATTTTACATCCTCAAACTCTCAAACTTCCACTTACTTAAAAAGTGAGAGATAAGGCATTCTACACTCAATTTCAGGCATGAATAAACTAGTACCAGATTTTTAAGCTATATAAGCTAGCTGTGGTACCATTCCTTGTTACGATGTGCTTCTGTGCACTA
This sequence comes from Heterocephalus glaber, assembly GCF_000247695.1. Next base: position 15,270,884 of record NW_004624788.1, on the reverse strand, counting down.
GTAGGATTTTCAGCTACTTACTTTTATATTCCTTGTATGCTTCAATTCCTAATCACAATTATTAAAAAATTATTTGTGTAATTTGATGTTCTTAGAGTTGTGCTAATGGACATATATGTCAAACACATAGATGTTTATTGAGGTGAGACTGTTTTTACACAAATATGCCCCATGTGCTTTTTACAGGTACTCCTGAAACAAGTTAATGTCACTATTTTTATGGTACTGTGGCTTTTTATTTTGAGGTACCCAGCATCTTGCTGGGGAATCCTTTGTGTACTTTATGTATTAGAGTTATTCTCCATATGCTCAATTTCAGTCACTCTTGATTTTTCTCTTTTACTTGAAGAAGTATGTCTTCTGTTAGCTTATTGAAAGTTGTGTTTTAGACCTTACATGTCTGGAAATGTCTTTAGTAATCAAGTAGGAGAATAGCGTGGTTTGACTGGGTCAAGACTACTTGTTTATAGGTTGCCTACAGTTTTCCTTCAGGAGTTTGAAGGTATCACTCTTGTTTCCAGAATTACTATTGGAATTCTAATTGTTAATCCTTTACATGTGACCTTATTTTCCCATTCTGGAGGCTTATAAAATCACATTTGTTCACAGGGTTTAAAATCATTATAACTCACTGTGATATACTTTGGTGTGAACTCAAGACTTGTGTTGAATATTCTGTGGGGCTTTTCAGTCTGGCAACCCATGTCCTTAACTTCTGGGAGGCTATTCATGATTCCTTTTGTTTTGCTTTTTTACTAGTTAATATGAATGTTGATCCCTCTGGATTTATACTTTAACCTTATATATATTTTTCTGTCTTATTTTCCATCTCTTTATTCTTCTTCTGTTTTCTTTGAGATTTCTTAAACTTTATTTTCCAGCTTTTCAGAATTAAAAAAAAAATTAATCTCCCCTCTTGTTCTTCAGTGCTAGCCAGGGTCTTGGTAGGCAAATGCTCTACCATAGAGCTGTATACCCACCATCTTAAATTTTTTTATTGAGATAAATTCACATATCATCAATATAAACACTCGCTCATTTTTTGAGACAGTTATGCTATATTGTTAAGTGCAGCTCTCTGTGTAGCCCAGGCTGGTCTTGAACTCACAGTTCTCCTGTCTCCGCCTCCTGAGCTCTGGAATTACAAGTGTGTAACACCATACTTAGCTAAAATTTATCCCAAAGTGGTACTCCCTCCAGTGGTTTTTACTTTATTCATAGAGTTGGCCAACCAGCACTAGTAATTCCGGAGCATTTTCATGAACTCAAAAAGAAACTTTGCATGCACCTATTCACTCTTTCCCCTAATCCCTGGAAAACACTAATTTATTTTATGTTTCTGTGGATTGCATTTTCTGGACATTTCACATAAATGAAAGTGTATGATATATAGCCTTTGTTTCTGCCTTTTAAAAAATTCCCATTATGATGCTTTCAAGGTTTATCCTTATAGCATGAGCCACTACTTTATTCCTTCTTATGGCTGAATAATATTCCTTTGTATGCATGTAACACATTTGTTTGTCCATTCATCAGTTGCTGGACCTTTGAATTGTTTCCACTTTTAACTATTATGAATAATTCTGTTCTGAACAGTTGTGTTTAAGTTTTTGTGTGAGGATTTAAAAAGTTATCTTTAAGTGTATACATAGGAATATAATTTCTATAATTGCTGAATCGTTTTTAATTTTTACTATCATATTTTAATTTTCAAGATCTTGTTTGGTCTATTTTACAGTTTACTGTTTGTGTTCATGTTTGCAGTGTGTTTTCTGAATTCCACGAAGATACCAATGGTAGTTATTTTTTTTGGTTTTTTTGGTTTTTTTTGGTACTGGGGATCGAACTCGGGTCCTTGCACTTACCGAGCAGGCAACGAAACCACTGAGCTAAATCCCCGTCCTAGTGATAGTTATTTTTGAAGTTTTCTTCTCTCTGCATAGTTTATTTTTATGAAGTTATTCTCTTGAATTAGTTGCTTTTCACAGATTTCTTGGTTTGAGAGTAGGTAGAGTTAGTAAATTTTGAGCTTCCTAGAGCAGAGGTATGTATTGTGGGAGCAGGATTGATAATTTAACGGGAGGGGACTAGGACAATCCACATTTAAATATATAGACTTTTGCCTATCCACTGTCACTCTCACTCTCACTCCTACCCCATTTCCAATGTTTCATTCTTCTTTTTTTTTTTTTTGTAGCAGGGATTGAATTTAGGACCTTACGCCTGCAAGGTAGGCGCGGTGCCACTGAGCTAAATCCCCGGCCCTCATTCTTCCATTTTTTCAGAGTCTTTAGGAACTTCTAGCGTCCTGGGGAATAGGAGATAAAGTTAGACTTGAGGTAGTAGCTTAATTATGGATAGGGGACTGAGAGGTACAACTGTTTACTTGATACAGCTTTTTGTGTGTGTGTGTGTGTGTGTGTGTTGCTGGCAGTTGAACCCAGGGCATTGAACATGCTAGGCAAACACTACTGCTGATTTACAGCCTCACCCCTTTTTAAAAATTTATTTTGAGGGCCAGGGGTTTAGCTCAGTGGTTCCGGCACCTGCCTCGCAAGCACAAGGTCCTGAGTTCGATCCCTGGTACCAAAAAAAAAAAAAAATTTATTTTGAGACAGGGTCTGTAAATTCTTCAGGCTGGCCTTGAACTTTTGGTCTTCTTGCCTCAGCTTCCTGAGCAGCAGCTGGGATTATAGACATGTGCCACCACACCTGGCCCTAATATAAAATATTTGAAGTGGGGTTGTTTTTATTACCTTGTCCTGTTCTTAACCGTGTAGAGATAATGCATACTTCTTTAGAAGTAAAATGATGTTTTTCTTACTGGATTCACTCTTCTAGAGGTACTTAGGTTATAACTTTCACTTCTCTGCTTTTTGTTTTGTTTTGGGTTTTTGTTGTTTGCTTGTTTCTTGAGACAGGGTCTCACTGTGTCATTTGGGTTGCCCTTGAACTCAACTATATAGCTGTGTAGTTCAGGCTGAGCCTGAACTTGCGGAGATGCTCCTACCTCAGGCTCCTGAGTGCTGGGATTGCAGCTGTGTGTCCACGCCTGGCTTCCACTTCTTGGCATTGTTAGTTAACTTTCTCCACTTACTTTTATAAATGGGATAGTATTGCCAGGCTTGGTGCACATCTATAATCTTAGCACTGTGGGAGGCTGAGGCAGGAGAATTATAAGTTCAAGCCCAGCCTGGGCAACTTGGCAAAAACCCTCTCTCAAAACTAAAAATTTAGAAAAAGGGCTAGGGTGAAGTTCAGTGTGAAGGCCCTGGGGGTTCGATCTCCAGTACCTCATAAAACAAAGAAAAAAAATGAAGTGTGGTATTTACATATAACATCCACGTACTCATATATTTAAAATTATATCTAGATTATAGTACTTATCATACCTAATATGTAAATACTCTGTAAATAGTTGTTGTGCTGTATTGTTTTCTGAATAATGACAAGAAAAAAATAACTTTTTCCCCCAATGTTCTCAATCCACAATCAGTTGAATCCAAGGATGTGGAACCTGTGGATAGGGATAGGGAGAGCTGCTGTATCTAAAGTGTAACTCAGGGCTGGGAATGTAGTCTTGTGGTAGATTGCTTGACCAACATGCTCAAGGCCCAGGGTTTGATCCCCAGCACTATAGAAAAAAAAAATGCATGTGTTTTTAGATTGAGAGTGGTGCTTCAATAAACTAGTCACAGCTAAATTCTCAGCTGTGTTCCCTTCTGTGATTTTTTCCCTCACAAATATTGTACTTTTATTATTGTATTATATTTTACTAGCTTCTTCCCTTTATGCCCCTGATTTATATCTTGTCTACTGTTTCAGGGGATTACTTTGCCCTAAGATAAATTTTAATTACACACCTGACCAACACAGAGAAGTGTTGGTGTCTTCTTTTGTTCAACAAAGGTACTTTGTGTTACTGCTGTCCTCCACCTCCTACAAGGAGTGAGTTGTGTAGGTAAAAGGAATCATTGAGGTCTCCAGGAAATATTGAAAATTTCAAATGACTTAGTTCTGATAACAAAAATTTATAGACTTGAAAGCTGGTGTTTTTCTTCCAGGATGTTAGAGGATATCGATTGTTGTTTTTTGGTTCTAATTTTGATCTGTTTGATTCTTGAGTTAGATTTCCTAATATAACATTTTTAAGGTTAATCTTACGGTGATTTTTTTAAATTCAGAATTTCCAGTGTGTTTCTCATTTACTTGGAATTCCATTATGTGATAGTGATGGTTAATATGAAATGTCAGAAAATTATGATTTTTCCTGAGTTGATCTATAATAAGCTTTTATAGTGCTGTACAATTGCTTTGACAGACTAGATTTCTCTCCTTATCATTTTATTGAGACAGTTTCAGAATTGGTTATTCTTACAAGTTCGTGTTTTCATACTATGAATAGTGCCATAATTTTTTTTTTTTTTGGTACTGGGGATTGAACTCGGGACCTTGTACTTGCAAAGCAGGCAGTGGCACCGCTGAGCTAAATCCCCGGCCCTGCCATAATTAGCTTTTAATTTGACATTTTAAAAAAACTTATTTTTGATAAGGTGAATTAAGAACAAGTTAAAAAATTGTATTTTCTTTGTCATTATTTGTATGGTCAAAGTTTTACATATTTGCCATCGTGGGTTATATGCCATTTTGTCATTTTTTCTACCTAACAGGCATATGAAACTTGTCTCTGTTTTCTTGCTGCTTATCACTTTTTTTTTTTTTTTTTGGTACTGGGGATTGAACTCAGGGCCTGTGCTTGTGAGGCAGGTGGCGGCACCACTGAGCTAAATCCCCGCTCTCATCACTTTTCTAATGCTGCCATTATGTCATACTGACTGGCCTTGACTTAATAAAGCTATTGTTGTTAATTTGGGGATTCTCTGTATTTTGTTTTATTATAGATTTAAAAGAAATTGGGATGAGCATGTGCATTCATGGCTTTTTTTTTTGTTGCACTGTATTCAAAATTTTATTTTTGTTCACATTAGTATATAGTTACTATGAGTATTCTGTTGATACAGAATTCATCCTGGATGGTGTGGAGAGCCTCAGCTATAAGGCTCTTTTTCCCTTTGGACTTAAATCTGGTCACTTCTGTTTTGTTATTAATAGTAGGGCTTAGTTACATGACTCTGACAAGTTTGTTTTGATTTTTCAGTAGCAATTCCATATACCCCAGAAACAGAATGTATTTCTGCAGTTCAGCAAGAGGATTTCCAGTTCCTCTTAATGTTGTTAAATACCTAGTTAATTGGAAATGGTAAATGCCTTCACACTCAGTATGCAGGTATTTGTTTTTTGAAAATATACAATCCCTGATATGCCCTTGGCTTAATTGAAGATTAAATTTAGGCATGGGAGTTTTCCTTTGTCACTTCCTTTTTGCCTCTGTGATTTCAGGGCTTTTGTTTTTTGGTATTGGTGGTATTTTTCCATATTTTGATCTTCAAAATGACCCTGTTATATAGGAGTAAATTTAGTAAAAGAAGTGCAAGGCCTGGATGTTGAAAACACAAATGTTGTAGAATCAAAATAAACAAGATCTAAGTCATTGGAAAGAATCCATCTTTATGGATTGGAGTCTTAATATTAAGATAGTTATACTCATATTGATCTATAGATTTTTTGGTAATTGCTATCATTATCCCAGCTGCCTTTTTCTTTTTCATTTTTTCCCCCTGAAAAGTGATGCACGGAACCTTAAATTTATATGGAAATGCATGGGATCCAGAATAGCCAAACAGTCTTAAAAGAACAAGAAAAAAGTTGGAGGACCCACTTTTCCCAGTTTTTGAATTTATTACAAGTCATGTTGGGCCGGGGATTTAGCTCAGTGGTTTCAACGCCTGCTACGCAAGCGCAAGGACCTGAGTTCGATCCCCGGTACCAAAAAAAAAGAAAAAACAAAGTCATGTTAAGAAGGTATGGCACTGGCTTAATAGATCAGTGGAATAGAATTGAGTGTTCAACCCCTTTCCCCTTTTTTCTTTAAATGATCCTGGGGCTTGAACCCAGAGCTTTTGAATTGAGCTACATATCCCATCTCTTTAAAAAATTTTAAAATTTTCAGACGATTTCTTGCTAACTTGCTAAAACTCCCAGGCTGGGCTGAAACTTTTTTTTTTTTGGAACCAGGGTTTGAACTCAGGTTGAGGCAGGCATCGGCACCCCTGAGCTAAATCCCCAGCCCCTAGGTTGGAATTTTTGATCCTCCTACCCTAGCCTCCCGGAGTGCTGGGATTATAGATGTGTGCCTTTCACCTGGCTTAAACTCTTACTTTCATGGTCAGCCGATTGTTGGTAAGGGTTACAAGACAGTTCAATAGGAAAGGAGCAATCTTTTCAACAAATGGTGCCAGGACAAGTAGACACTCATATGTAGAATGCAGTTGGATCCCTGCTTCCTACCTGATTCAAAAGTTAACTTAGAATGGATCATAGACCAAAATTAAGAAGTAAAATTGTAAAATGTTTAGGAGAAAACATAGAAGTAAATTTTTTTTTTTTTTGGTACTGGGGATCGAACTCGGGACCTTGCGCTTTCGAGGCAGGTGCTGGAACCACTGAGCTAAATCCCCGCCAGTAGAAGTAAATTTTTGACTTTGGGGTAGGCAGCGTTTCTCCCTGAAAGAAGCAACAAAAGAAAAAATGATAAAGTAGCTTTCCTCAAAATAAAAAAGTTTTTTTATTTTTACTTCAGAGGACAACATGAAGTATTTATAGAGATAGTATAAGTACCTCTTTCTGATCTTTTACCTCTTTTATTTTCCCATTGTTTTCTTTTACTTACTTGCAAGGCAATCATAGTGTTATGTAAATTGTACCTTCAAATTCTCAGTAGATGTTTCTTGAAAAGGGAAAAATTATAGGTATATATTTTGTTTTTGTTTTTGCTTTTTTTGGTACCAGGGATCAAACTCAGGTCCTTGTGCTTGTGAGGCAGGCGGTGGAACCACTGAGCTAAATCCCCAGCCTATAGGTATATATTTTATTTTATAAAAATTTCCTAATTTTAGAACTTCCATATTATTTGCATTTAAAAAAAATTAAAAAGTTAATATATTTTCTAGTTCTTCAGTTTTGGTTTCAGCTTTATGTTCTGTGTTTTCTGGGTTTACATTGTTCATCCTTGACCTTCTGTTCTTTTCATATTTTCTGCTTTCTTTGACACTTTTAAGTCTGTCCTGTCTTCAGCAATATGTAATTTTCTCTCTCCCCTACTTTCATCCTCTGATTGTATGTTTATGCCTTGATGAGATTATTTTAAAAGGCATTGGGAAAGAAGGCCATTTAAATCATCCTAGACAGTGGTTTGTTACTCAGAAAATACTGAGAATGCAATTGTTAGTAAAAATACACCTTACTAATTTGGATTCTCTACAGTTGATGCAGTGGTATAAACATTGTCTCAGATATATAACTCATCAGTGTTCGTTTATAGAGTAACACGGTTAACAAGGAAGAAAGTGCAACCACTGGCATGCCATTTTATGAAGAGAGGAAATGAGATTATCAGTAGTGTTGGGCATAGGAGAATAGTGTGTGTTCAAAGTAACAGATTTTAAAAATGTTTTCTGGTGAGTCTTAGGACAACTGAATGTGAAAGTAGTAAATGTGATTATAGCCTTTGTAGGCATTATGTTATAAAATATGAATTTAACCATTATAAGTTCCAATATTCTTCAGAGTTTAAGTTTGTGTTTAGCATCTACTTTCCTTGGTTCTGCAAAGTCCTGCAGTTTTGCCACATACTTTTTTTTTTTCATTTTATTTATTGTCTTAATTTCTGGCTGTCCCTTTTTTCTGTAGGTTTTGCTAATGATTTATTAATTTTATATAATGGTCTCATCTAGATTTTTGTAGAATTAATGACTTTAATTATAACCTCCCCTCACCCTTCTGATTCAGAGATTTCAGCTATTCTATCCTTTGTCCATAATCTTAATTTTTTTTTTTTGGTACCGGGGATCGAACTTGGAACCTTGTGCTTGCGAGGCAGGCACCAGAACCACTGGGGCTAAATCCCCGGCCCTTAATTTCTAATGTATATATAGCTGTTTGTATTCTTTAGTGGTGTAATTATGTCTGCCTTCTTTTCTTTGTTCTTTTTATATAGTGCTGGGGGTCAAACCCAGGGCCTTGTGCAGTGCTTAGGCAAACATTACACCACTGTGCTCCTCCCCAGTGCTGCCTTTTTTTTTCTTTTTCAAATCAGAATTTTTAAAAATTGCTATTTCTAGTCTCCCCTCCTTCCCCAGGATTAAATCTAAGGCCTTCACACTGTGGTACATCCCGAGTCCTTTTACTTTTTATTTTGAGACAAGGTTTCACTAAGTTGTGCAGGCTGGGCTTGAACTTGCAGTCCTTCTGTCTCAGCCTCCCAGAGTGTCCCATGTCTTTTGTCCACCTAATCTAACACTTCTTGACCAGTTAGTTTTTCTCCCCAACACTTTATTGTAAAATTTTTCAAACATACAGCAAAACTGAAGTTGTACATCTATGAAGCTTCTATCGTTTCATCTTTTGTTGTTGCATTTTAAAGTAGCAGCTGTTAATACATTTCAACTTTAAGTATTTTAACATGCATGTCATTGCTTAGACTTTAATATTTGTGTGATCTTTTTTCTTTTGAGATAAAATTTACATAGAACATTGCACATGGATTTTTAGTATATCATTTAGTCTGTTGTCTTCTAAGTCGATTGTGTTCTATCATGGTGACTGAAAACGTACTAAGGCTATATACTCTCAAAACTCTTGTATTCTTTGGAGTTTCAAAAATAGACTTTGAGTACTATAAAATATCTTAATTTTTTTCCTTTTGTCTTTATTATATTATAGTACAGTTAATGCTGGTCTGTACAATTAAACATTTGGTAATTATTCATAAATAAATGCAAGTACAATAATCTGGAATGGTAGAAGTTGTTGCCACTGGACAAAATTTTAAGTAGGAGGATCTTAGTTCACTTGATTGCACTACCACTTACTTGCTCTGTTGTCCTGCCCACAAGACTGCACTTCTTCATCTACAAGGTAGAAGTGATAACTGACCATCTATGTAACATGGTTAATGTGAGGTTCAAATGAGTTAGGACAAAATGCAAGGTGTTTAATAAGCTATAAAGCACTCTATAAATATGTAAAGTACTTTTACCCATAATCACTTCTTTTGTTTATTTCTTTTATGAAATTGACTAAAGGACAATCCTTGCCCTTACACTTACGATTTTATACTTTTTTTCCAGTGGTAGGGATGAAACCCAGGTCCCCATATGTGATAGGCAAGGGCTTTACCAATGAACTACATTTCTGGACCCCTGGTCAGACCAGCATTAACTGTAATTATAGCTCAGATGCAAAGATGTACCACAATATTTTGCATTCTCTGTGATGATATATTGGAACTGTATCTGTCAGGATCCAGCGAGGCACAGAACTGTGATTTATTTATTTATTGGTCTGCCTGTCCATCCATCCATCCATTTATGTATGTATGTATGTATGTATGTATGTAGAGACAGGGTCTCTCTATGTAGTTCAGGGTGACCTTGAACTCATTATGTAGCCTAAGCCTTGATCTCATGGTGATCCTCCTGCCTCAGCCTCCCAACTGCTGGGATTATAGGCATGTAGCACTATGCCCAGGTTTTTTTCCTCTAAATGTGCTATATTTAGAATGCTGTATACTCATAGTGCATGCATATTCTGTTTTTTTAAGTGAACCATAAATCATTATGAAGTGCCACTTAAATGTGGAAAAATAAATGTTTCAGATATATAAGAAGCTCATTGGAGAAGAGAAAGCCTTATTGATGAATCTATTTTGGAAGGTGCCTTCTTTATTTTCCCTTCACTGAGATAAAAATCCTGACACCCACAGCTTAAAGGAGGAGAAGTTTATTTGGATTCATGGCTTCAATCTGTGATTGGCTAGCTCCAAGGCAGAAATGGCATGGTGAGGGAAAGCTGTTCAACCCATGGCAGCCAGAAAGCCAACAGAGAGAAGGAAGGAGCCCGGAACAAGAATATACTCTTCCAGGTTATGCCTTCAGTGTCCCATCTCCAACCGGGCCCCACCTCCTAACAGCACATTCATCTTTTGAACTCATCAATGGATAAAATCCATGGAAGAGTATGGCACCCCCATGATCCAGTCACCTTCCAAACACATGAGACTTTCAGGATACATTTTGATCTAAGCCATTATAGAACCAGTCTCTCCCTCCCCCTCCCTGTTCTCCTCCCCCTTCTTTCTCCCCTTCACTCCCTTCTTCTCTCCCTCCCTCTCCCTCCCTCTCCCTCCCTCTCCCTCTCTTCCCCTCTCTCTCTGACCACCATACCTTGATTATATTTAGCTCTTCAAGTTGACTGATACCACTAAGGAGTAGGTGAAAAATACTAACATGGCTTGTGAAAGAGTAGTCTTGAGAATTCCTCCTTAGATAGAAACTAGTCCTTTGGACCAAAAGCTGGAAATAATCTATTTGAGATTGCTTTGAATCTGGGTCCTTATTTTTGCCATTTTGTTGAAAAGTGCTTTTCCATTGGCTGTGATAGGAATCATTTCTTTTCCTCCATCACTGGTACAGAATGTTTGAGTTACTGCAAGATAGATGCATAGGAACTAAAAATCTTTAATTTTTCTATTACTGAAAAGGATGACTGATTGATTATAGAATACAAATAATATAATTCTTTCAAAAGCATTAGATTGTTCTTTGAAATAGCTAATGGTTGATACACCCTATATGCAACTGAAAAGGCTAATCAGTCTAAAAGATACCTAGAGGTCCTTTTTAGATAGGAAAGGCAAGGAGATGGACAGGAAGTGGTTCCTATTTCTTTGCTATCCTGTCTTTGGGTCCCTTTACTGTCATCTTTCTCTCAAAGTGTAGAGCTTGTTAAGCAGTTTTAAGGCAGTTTTGAGGGAGTTTTAAGAAAGGATAATTTTTTATATAATCTGTGGGCTAGTAGTATCCTGCCAAGTCTAAGGCATAGGCAATGTTAGTTAAGGAAGAAGAAAAATAGATTGTAGGGAGAGGGGAGAAAGAGATACGTTTGGAAGAATACTATCAATAGCAATTTCAGATAGTATGTCTCAGTTTTCTGACATTTGTGCCTAATATGAATGCAATTCACTTTGAAGCCAGTTTATTAATATGGTTCTAGGTCTAATTATTTTTTTAAAAACGTATTTTCTTTTCCTCAATGCTGTTGAAATTTCAGAGATTCAAGAAGGAAAAATCCCGTTCTCCTAAAAGGTTCCGTTTTCCTAAAAAAAAAAAAATCAAACTATTTGATATTCTTCTAGCCAAGTCTGTTTTTACCTTCTGTAATTATTTTTACATGTCTAGAATTAGAATATGTTTACATTTTTCCCTTTTGGTTTTGTGAAATGATTTTTTTTTTTTTTTGTTTTGGTACCAGGGATTGAACTCGGGTCTTTGCACTTGGGTAGCAGGCGGCGAAACCACTGAGCTAAATCCCCGGCCCCTGTGAAATGATTTTTAATGTGTCCTTGGAAAGCTGGCTGAACGACAGATATTGGATGGTTCCACAGTGCATTAAATTACCACTCCAGTCTAAAAACGAATTTTATAATGCATGTCGCTTGTTTCTTAGTATATAGCCAATATTTGTATATACTATTCAGTGAATAATCTTTAAAATTACACAGAAGCTGAAATGATTGGATACTTCTGAGAAAATTCTGCTCTTTGGGAATTGTCCTGATTTGTGTCTTAGATTTATCAGCTGCTCTTTTCAGATGTACATTTTTCCTTGCTTCCATTTGAATGAATTCTTTTCTTAATGATCATCTTCATATGAAGTAAAAAACCATCATCAGTCTTCATTCTGTTTGACACATGTAACAAGGTAACTCTGAGTAATAAAAAAATGATATCAGATATGGTGAGAATGGCCTAAATTTTGATTGGAGAAAACTTTTTTGGGTTGTAGTGGTTCTGCTTCATTTTGCTTGAATCAAGTAAATTCTAGTGCTTTAAAGTCACTTATAGTTTTAATATAGTTTGTTCTTTTAGGACAGACATGAGAATTTTTTTTTTTTTTTCCCTAGAGCTGGGGATCGAACCTAAACCTTTTACATGCTAGGCTCACATTCTACCACTGAGCTATATTCCCTGTCATGGGAATTTTTAACATCAGATACCATGTGTTAGAAAGATTAGATGGTCTTTATCATCTTTGTTATTTAATCCTCACCAATAAGTTTGCCTTTTGTAAAATAGGTCCATTTAATAATTATAGTTATATAGATCCATAGATGTGTTCTTAATTGTTAAGCTGCATCAGTTTTGTTGATCGCTTTTATCTTCAGCCACCTGTAGTACCTGGCAATGGCAGGTCTCATATTGATTCCAGGAACAGTGTTATATCTTCTTTCTTCAATGCTGCAGAAATTTCAGAGATTCAAGAAGCAAAAAATACATTCATAGTCCTGTTCTAAAAAAAAAATCACCAGGCGTGGTGGTGTACACCTGTAATCCAAGCACTTGGGAGGGTGAGGTGGGAGGCTGAGGCAGGAGGATCCCCCTGAGTTGGAGGCTAGTCTGGGCTATATATTGAGACCCTGTCTCAAAAAGCAAACAAAATCATGCTAAACTATTGATATTCTTCCAGCCAAGTCTATTTTTTCTTATGTAAAGTGGACCATTGACTTACGAACTCAATTTCTTTTCGAGGGCTGGTTGTAACTTAGGTTGGTCATGCTCTACACAGCCTTCAAAGTCTCCTGTATATAGGCAGATCTCAGTGTCCTTAGAGAGACATTTGCCCAGGATTTCTCAATTGACCCCTCACAGGAAAAGGTGTTGTAATGTTCCTTCTAGAACTCTTTAAGGGTTAAATCTGTATGTGAGATCATCTGGAAGCACAAGCAGCTGGGATTTGGGTCATAACTCAGGACTTTGGTCATAAGTTAAAACTAAAATTCTGGTCGTAATCCAAGTTGTTTGTGTGTCAGGCTGGTTGTAACTCAAGGAGTCACTGTAATTATTTTTACATGTCTAGAATTAGAATATGTCTACATTTTAATTGTAGGATAATAGGACTTCATTTGTTCTTTTATTGTGGTTGTGATTTAATTGGAATTTTTAAAAATTACACTAAAAAGCAAAGTTACTATTGTCTACATTTAAGGCTGAATACTATAACCTCTTAAACATTGTTCTTCTAAAAGTTTAGGCTGAATGACATTTCTGAAATGTCTTTCAGGGCCGGGGATGTAGCTCAGTGGTTCTGCTACCTGCCTCGCAAGTGCAAGGTCCCAAGTTCCATCCCTGGTACTAAAAAAAAAAAAATGTCTTTCACTCTGAAATGGAAATAGATTTTAGAAATAGCTGTATTAATTTTAAACTGTGAAAGAGCGTTGCTGCTTAATGCAATTTTTTGTGATAATATAATTCATAGTTTGTTGTGATAGCTCAATGAAACTAACAAGTTAGTTATTAATACAAATTTAAATATTCTAAAATCTTTTGGGATAATTTGGAAAAGGTGTTTGGTTATTAGTTTCTCTAAAGAGAAATATAATTCTCTGTTAAAATTGAATGTATTAAAGAGCATTAAAGCTACACAAAGAGAAACATTCTAAATTGTGTTTCTATTTATTTCAGGCCTGAACATAAAGTGAAGTTACTTTCATATTTAAAAGACTGTTAAGAACACAAGATGGGGACTCCTGGTTCTGGAAGGAAAAGAACACCTGTGAAAGATCGATTTTCTGCAGAAGATGAAGCTTTGAGTAACATTGCCAGAGAGGTGTGTGTGGTAAACTCTCTTTGAATATTTCATTTGTTCAGATGAGAGCATCATACAAATGCTGAGGTGACAGATAAAAATATTCACTGAACCAATTTCAGAATGTTTACTGTGAATAAGATGTTAGTCTAGCCTCTAAAATACCATGTTAGAATAAAAAAAATACTTGGATGTTCATTCATTTCATCTAAAAGTAATTTTTCATCATATTTTTGTGAGTTACTTGAATTCCATTATTATAATTTTCAGAATTTAAACTTGGGGTAGAGTGTTGGAGATATAATAACTATATTATAAAAATGGTCAGTGGGTTATGCAGTTGTTTTTCAAAACATTGCAGTGGAATTTTTTTTTTTTGAGATAGGGTCTCACTATATAGTTCAGGCTAGCTTTGAACTTGCAGTGATCCTCCTGCCTCAGCCTCCCAAGCACTAGGATTACAGGGATTAGCACTACCACGCCCGGCTGCAGTGGAATTTTTAATTTTTAACTCTTTTTTTTGGTACTGGGGATCAAACTTGGGACCTTGCATTTGCGAGGCAGGCGCCGGAACCACTGAGCTAAATCCTCGGCCCCTAATGTTTAACTCTTGATTAGTAACAGCTTTTGGGACTTTTTTTTCCCAGTTTGTTGGCAACTCAGAAAAATTTTTTTAAACAAGGGAAGTGATGTAATCCACCAAATCAGTAGCAACATTTCCTGTTATATATTGGATATTTGGGGTAACCTGCAGCTGGAATTTCTTTTTTTTTGGTACTGGGGTGGAATTTCTTAGTGAAGTGCCAACTTTGTTTCACATTCTAACTCTGTCTCGACTATAAACCAGTCTGGTAGAAGAATTTCTTAGACCATCATTAAATTATTTTATTTTAGTGAGAATTATTCCCTTATTCTTAATAAATAAGTCATTTAAGACTTAGCACCCTTTCGTTTTGACATATATCACAATCTTTTGATTCAGCTTGTTACATTTTTCCTCTTGAAAGCTAGTTTTTGAATTAGACATCAAATCTTATGTAGAAGGGTATTTGAAGCAAAATTATCTGAACACTAACAACAGAAGTGTAATAATGCTTTAAAAGATTATTTTAAAACGCAAATGAGATGTTTTTAGAGAAAAAGGTGTAAAAGATATTTTAAAATGCACAAATGAAGCATTTTGGAAGCCACATAGTTTAGATTGAAAATTGAAACTATCCAACTTGTTTGCTTCCAGAATTGGTGGAATTTATCCAGCTTTTTGTAAGGAAAGAAAGGGCCAGCATCTTCTGTGCTTTTTTTTGTACTATCATTAAGTATTTGAACATTTAAAAAAAAATGTGATGCTTCTTTTAAAAAATTGGGTAGTATTCTAACACTCAACTTTGTCAGGTGTTTACTATGTGGCAAAAAATATTTTAAGCATTTTACATGCATTAATTCATTTAACCCTTAGAAAATTCTGAGATTGGTTTTATTTTAGCTCTGTTTGACAGATGAGGAAACTACTGCATGGAAGTGAAGTAACTTCCTCAAGCTTAGGAACTAGGAAATACCAGAGTTTGGGTTCAGTCACATAAAGTGTGGTTGCAAAGTCTGTGCATTTAACCAACAACTATGCTACTCAATCAGTATTTTCTGACTCCCCATTAATAGCTTTTTAAAAAAATAATTTTCATGCCTTTGAAAGTATTTTCCTATCTTGAATCTCAGAAAAATCTTGAGCTAGCCAGGGTAGGTATTATTATTAGCCTTTTCTATAGATGAGGAAACAAATGAATTGGAGAGATAACTGTTGTAAAGGTATGAGAACCTAGGCTCCAATTCAGTCGCTTAAAGCCATTTTTAAAAATTCTGCTCTGCTGTACTGCTTCCAGGAGAGATGGGCTTTGGAGAGCTATAAGCATAGCTTTAAATTCTGCCTCTGTTAGTTGCTGGTTGAGTAATTTTGTTAATTTCTCTAGACTTCAGTTCCCTTATCTATTAAATAGGAATAATACTATCTTTCTGTCTCATGGGATGTTTTGATGACTAAATGAAATAATGCACATGAACCTTACTGTTAGGCTTGCAGTAGGATATTTTATTGCTTAAAAAGTAGAAATGGCTAGGCATGTCTATAATCCCAACTACTCAGGCAAGAGGATCACAAGTTTGAAGTCAGCCTGGACAACTTAGTAAGATAATATCTCAAAAGAAAAAAGGGCTGGGGAGGTAGCTCAGTGGTAGAGCTTATATGTGAGCTCCTGGTGTCAATTCCTAGCTCTTGGTGGTGGGAAAAAGATAGAAAGTTAGAAGACTGGTAGAGGGCTGGGGATTTAGCTCAGTAGTTCCGCCACTTGGTTTGCAAGGACCCGAGTTCAATCCCCAGCACCAAAAAAAAAAAAAAAAGACTGGTAGAAAGGGAAAACAGTCTGCTTTCATAAAAGAAAAATTTAAAGAAGAATGTTCTAAAACATGGTTGGTCATCACAATCTTCTAGGGCAATGATGGCGAACCTTGTAGAGCTTTCAGTGATAAGAAACAGCTGGCTGCAGTGCACATGCCATAGGTTTGCCATTGCCATTCTAGGAAGCTTTATCATTGTAAATTCCCAGACTTTATTACTTTACTTGCCAAATCTCCATCCTGGCTGAGCTTAGAAAAGTTTAAATTCTTTTCTGGTTCCACCTCTCCTTTCTTTCTCTTCCTCATTTTCTCTCCTTCTGGGGACTTCTGGTGGCCAGTCAGGTTTGAGAACCATAAATCAAAATATATAGGTGGTCCTATTGTGAGTGTTCCGTTTTTTATACTTACAGGTTATTTTCTTCCCTGTATGTAATTATTTTGCTATGAAATAACTAAGTTTAATTCAGTTATTATATTAAGTTATATATAATAAACTTTATTACCATAAAAGGAAGTCAAAAGCCAGTATTTCTAGTTTTTATTTCTATCTTCAGAGTCTGAATGTGCATATAACAACCTTTTTTGTTTAATTTTGGTAGTACTGGCAATTGAACCAGAGGGCTCTGCCACTGAGCTTCATCCCCACCTTGTATCTGTTAACTTTAATAACAAAGTCCAGAAGGCACTGCTTTCATCTGATACATGAAAGTGCTAATTTTTGTTAAGATCTGAGACTTTGTTTGATGAGTCCCTGATATGTGACACAGTAGTTTTAGAACAACAGAGGAAATATGTTTAGTAGTTTTATTATTTCATATGTCTTTGTAATTTTTGTCTTTATAGCTATTTGCATATTATCCACTCATGTACTGGAAGATTGGCATTGATAGTCCCTAATCTTATTTTCTCCAGGGGGATCAAAAATATTACTTTACATTAGAAACAAAAACAAACTCCCTTTAACAACAAAAATGACAGTTTAATCTTTTTTTGTTTTTTCTTCAGTTAAATTTGAAGCATTTCCTCACTTGTGTTTTGAAGTGGACAGGGAGGGAACACCATAAATAAAAAGAGCATCTTTTGCTTCTCGGTTATATATTTAGGTTTTCATGCATGCTACTTGGTGAAAAAGGAAACCAAAGAGAATGAGGTCTCTTTTTTTTGGTACCGGAGATCAAACTCAGGACCTTGAACTTGCAAGTCAGGTGCTGGAACCACTGAGCTAAATCCCCGGCCCTAGAGAGAATGAGAATGGAAAGAAACAAAGGACATAAATTCCACAAATTGAGTAATTTGCATGCTAAAAATATGGAACTGAGTGCACTTAAAAATACACTCAAATACACATAAAATTTGTCCATCTAACAACTAGTGTACTATGGCATTAAGTATATTTACATTGTTGTGCAACCATCACCACCATCCATCTCCTAAAGTCTTTTCATCTTTCAAAACCCAAGTGCATTTTTAAAAGATGTTGAAATGATTGAAGAATGCTCTGTAAAGGCAAAGAATGTGGATGGATTTAGAAAGCCTGTGTGTTTGTAATAGACACGTGGCTGTTTTGCTAGGGGAGCTCAGGCATTTACAGCTTTTGGAAGAGCTCAGAGAATCAAGTGTCAGGAGTCATCAGCAAGTCCATTAGGGTGCCAGAAGACCAGTTTGAAGGCCTATTGACTTTCAGTGAAAATTATCTGAAAGCACATACCTAATACATCAAAGTGGGAACCTTTAGGCATCTAGCCTCCCTCTCAAAAGGAGAAAAATGAGCATGGAATGAAAACTAGTTATGTTGCCTTAGCATAGTCAGTTTGGTGTATATTATTTGTAGCAGCTATTCCTCTGAGAAGAAATTAAAGCCTCTTGAAGATTGTGCAGTCTTTTTAAGGCACAACCGAAACCTAGAATGTTACTACCGTCCTTGTTTAGAGCTGTAATTCTGAAGAAAACATGATTTATGCACATTTCTTCAAAAAGAAATCATCAGAATGTTCCTTATTTTTGACCTGAAATTCCTTTTAGCTTTAAAATTCTGTGGTTTCTTTCAGTATCCATCAGCCCTCCAAAAAAATTGATGTTCATATGCACAGATGTATTAAATTTAAAGAGTGATTATCAGACATAGAAACTGATGATCTTCTATAGGAATTGGAGTCTAGTAGATAAAGTGTCCAGAGATGTTTATGTTAAGCAGAATCTACATGTAAGCATATTTGGTGTGTAAACCTACTTATCTTTTTTTTTTTTTGGTATTGGGGATCAAACTCAGGACCTTGTGCTTGCCAGGCTGGCAGCGGAGCCGCTGAGCTAAATCCCCAACTCACCTACTGTAATCTTGTAAGCATGAGAATGCTTCATAACTATTTAGCCTTTGAGCCTATTGGAATGTTTGGATTTCCTTTTTTTAAGTGTAGAATTCAGTGACATTAATTACATTCACAATGTGTGCAACCCTTATCACAATTGATTTCTAAAACTTTTTCAAGGGGCCGGGGATTTAGCTTGGTGATTCCGCTGCCTGCCTCGCAAGCGCAGGGTCCTGAGTTTGATCCCTGGTACCAAAAAAACCAAAACAAAACAAAACAAAATAAAAACTTTTTCATCACTTCAGACAGAAACTATAGCCATTAAGCAATAACTCCATTATTCCTTTCAGCCCCTGGTAACCTTTAATCTACTTTTATCTTTATGCGTTTACCTAGTATTTTAGGTATTTCATGAAAATGGCATTAGGCAGTATTTGTCCTTTTGTGTGGCTAACTTCCCTTTAATATATTTCCAGAATTCAGCTTCATTACTTTTTTAATCTTTGAAGTAGGTTTATTTCTTTCTGTTGCTCAATAATATTCCATTGTGTATACACACTGATTTTTGTATGTATGTTCATCTGTTGATGTGTACTTGGCTAGCTTTCAATTTGTTGCCTAGGGATGTAACAGCCATTCCAGCTGTTTCAGGAATCTAGGAAAACCAGAAGTTTGTGGCTTGAACTTGTGATCCTTCTGCCGCAAACTCCAGAGTAGCTGGGATTACAGGCATGCACCACTGTGCCCCACAAGTTTGTGTTTTTTGATCATAGATTAACAGCTTGAGGAGAAAGATACAAGGGGAAGAAGAATTAGGCTTAGTGTATCAAATTATAGTTTAAAAGATACTTTCTAGTGTTGCTTTATGGAATGATAACCATAATGCCTTGACAGAACTGATGATCTTCTCATAGTAATTTCACTACTTTGAGTAACTTATTCATTTTTAGGTCATAGTAAATTAAAAATAAAAAACTTGTCAAGCCAGGAGTGGTGGCACATTGCCTGTAATCTGAGCATCCTGAGAGACTGAGGCAGAAAGATTTCAAGTTTGAGCCCAGAGTGGGCAACTTAGCAAGATGTTGTCTCAAAATAAAAAACAAAAAAGGAGCTGGGCATGTAGCCCATGCAAAAGCCCTAGTTTCACACCCTAGTACTGCAAAATGACAACAAAACAACCCTCCTCCCAAACAAAAACCCCACAACTTTTATCAGTGATAAAAGCTTTTAAAGATGCAAAGAGTTACCACAATTAGCTATAACTATGAGTGTTAATACTATATTTCATTTTAGACTATAATTTTTTTTTTTTTGGTACCAGGGATTGAACTTGGGACCTTGGGCTTGTGAAGAATATAATTTCAATATTTCAGTAAATATTGAGCACCTATTCTGTATTATGCTTGGAATATGTGGATTGTACACAAGTACTATGGTGATTGCCTTTAGGGAACTTAGCTTCTAGAGGGGAAATAGATACTAAACAGTTATATAATGGACCCATTTTCCAGTTTTCAGATACACTTATTATGGTAATTTTTGTCTTGAAAACTGAGTATCTGTCACAATCACTGCATTAACTGAGTAAATTATAGTACTGTAATGTATTTATTTATAACTGTATTGTGTGCTTAGAGCAGTACAAAGTTTTATTAAAAAGTCTGTACTAGGGAGACTTGACATGGTTGAGGCTATTGGGAAGAGTTCCTTGAATTAGGAAGCACCCTTTCACCAGAGTTTTGAAGGATTAATGGGATTTCTTAGGGGAAGGAAGTTGTCAGATGTGGCAAAGAGCTTTTCCAGCCATGGGGAATAATGTGTGACAAACTTTTGAGGCTGAAGTGGTGTGGAGAATTCAAGGAGTAACAGCAGCTATTTATGCAGCTATTACTATATATTAGATGCTATGCTAACTAAATTAATGTAATCCTCACAACAACCTGATGAGGTAGTTTTCTTTTATCATTTTATCGGTGTTAAATCCAAGACATAGAAGTGAAGTAACTTGCTTGCCCAAGGTCACGTAGCTAAGAAGGGGTAGAGTTAATTTGCGCTAGATTCCTATACTTTTAGTTATGGTGCCTACCATAACATTGCTATGATAGTAACCTAGACAACATGGAGAAGAGAATAGCTAGAGAGTTATTAGTTACTAGGTAATATCGACAAGTGGTTCTCAACAAAGGGGATGATTTTATTCTGTAGGGATATTTGACAATGTATGGAAGACATTTTATCTTGTCATAATGAAGTGGGTGGGGTGAGGAAAGTGTACTACTGTAGGATTTTGTGGTAGAGGCCAAGGATGCTGCTAAACATCCTGGTGGACAGTACAGCTCCTCCCAACTAAGAAATACCTAGCTCAGATGTCAATAGGGATGAGACTGAAACCTGATAGAGATGCTTGTAGACTGTTTTTAGGATTCTGATGTGCATTAAAAGTAATGGGAAAAACTGGATGTTTGTGTGTAAGGTATGACAGAACCTTTAAAAGGATGACTTATTATAGGTTGGAAATTCTATCAGAGAGAGAGATTAATGGATGCAAGAAGATGAGTCATGAGACTTAGAGGTAATAGTGGCCTGGGTTAGAATGATGAAAGTAAAGATAAGGGACATTTTGGTTTATGCATCTGGATAGATGGTAGGACACATGAGTGGGGAGGGAACACCACGAATATTGGCATGTGTTATATTTAAGGTACCTGTGAGACATCTAAATGGAAGAGGCAGTTTGGGAATATAGGTCATGAACTCAAAGGAGAGATCTGGGTTGCAGATAAACATTTAAGAGTTGTGAGCATATAGAAGTAATTGAACTGATAAGTATGGATGAGATCATCTAAGGAGAAAGTATAGACTTCAAGGCAGTCACTCCTTGGACTGAGCCCCAAAGAACTCGAGCATTTCAAGGTCATGTCTAGAATCTTTCTTAATGTTGATACTTTTTTGACTATCTTATGGTTCAGATTGTTCTGTGCAAATTGGATTTGTCTGTAAAAATCTACAAGACACAAAATTTAAAATTCAAAAATATTTTCAGTGTTGCTACACAAAAATTCATAAATTATTGTGAAATGGGAGGGTTTTTTTAGTTATTAAAAGTGAATGTTTTCCCATTTCTACTCAGTTAACAATATCAAAACTTTCCTCCTTTGTATTTACTGTTTTAATTAGGCAAATCTTTTGAAAGAACAATTCTAAGGGTTTGTGGTTTTAGTCATTTAGATTTCCTTCAGGTGGCATTAGTTTAGGAATTCAGTGGATTCCTGTTGAGTACAGACCTGCTCTGTATTTCCGATTTACACACCTGAATTAAGGTAAAGAAGGGTGGAAGACATGACAGTACTCCCCTTGCCTATTACCCTATCCCCATTCACACATTGGCCTGATCACTGGTTCTGTGATATTCAGTGTTACTCGCAATATCTCACTGTTCCTCGACGTGTTCCTCTATTGAGGAATAAGAGAGATTCTTGTGCTGTAAGGCTTTAGTTTTGCAGTTAATATTCCTGTGACTTACAGGATTTGGAAGAAAAAATTCAGGTAGCACAGTATTATTACTTTAAATGTGAAGCCATTACTGGCAACTCTTGTTTTTTCCCTCAAGATTTCTTTTTCTTTTTCTGTATTTGTGATTGAGCTCAGGGCTTCATACATGGTAGGGAAGCACTATATTACTGAGCTATATCCCTAGCCCTCCTCACCATTTTTGAAGATTTTGTTTTGAGATAAAGTCTCACTAAATTGCCCAGGTTGGCCTTCAGTTTGTGATCCTTCTGCCTCAGTCTCCTAAGTGGCTGACCTGACTTCCCATTCACATTTTCTCTTTCAGTTAAATATGTCATCTCGGATCCAAAGTTTCCCTTTTCCTATAAGATCTATTTATTAGCCTTAGATTTCCTCTCTTACTCCAAAAGAGTATTTTTGCTGTCAAGCGATCTCTATAAAAAGAATATATAGTTGTTTGAAATCAGGAAAAAGATGGAAATTCCCAGATTTTTATCTGTGTTAGTTACTTGTCTTGTTGCTGTGACAAAATGCCTGACACCCACAAATCAAAGAAGAAAAAGTTTATTTTAGCTCATAGTTTGTGGAGGTTTCAGTCCATAGTCAGTTGGCTCCAAGGAAGGTCACCATGGCACAGGGGAATGGCAGAAGAAAAATAGCACATAGCCGGACGTGCAGGAATTAGCAGCAGCAGCAACAAGCCTTCCTTTCCCTTTTTTCTTGCTGAGGCTACAAACCTATTGGTTAGTGCCACCCACACCCAGGGTGGGCCTTCCCATCCCCACCCAGAACTA
Organism: Heterocephalus glaber; assembly: GCF_000247695.1. Next base: position 15,248,122 of record NW_004624788.1, on the reverse strand, counting down.
TGCTAAACCAGTCAATGGACTAATCCAGTTATCATGGACTCTTAATCCTTGGTGATACACTCTAGATACAGCCACCTCTGAAAAGACCCGTCTATAACTGCATGATGCTTTGGGGGGACATTTAGATACAAGCCATAACAACTAGCACATGTTGGTGTTTATGTTCAGAAAAGTTTAAATGTCCTCAAGAACTAAAAGCTTTAAAAAAGAATAATATAAGATCTAATTGAGAGAAATGGTACCTAAGATTTTATATTTAAAGGGAAGTTACTGAGACAAAAGGAGTAATAATTTTCATTTGTTAATTTGGAAACTGTGACAGTACAATAAATATTATATCTTATTTTTTTAAATTTGAATTTGTCTATTTTTTGATATGCAATAGAATAATAAAATATGCAATTGCCTTTGGATGATATTGCATGTGTATTTGTTTTGGTCTTCTCAAAATGTTTATATGTGAGATAAATCCTGGAGGACTAAGTTACAGTTGGATAGTGGTAAGAAGTTCTGGGATGCTATTATTGCACAGTACGGTGAATGCAGATAACAATAAAGTTATACTTTTATGTATCTTAATGGTTTTAAACTTCCTCTAGAGCTCTTTTTTTTTTTTTTTTCAGTACTGAGGATTAAAGTCAAGGCCTTGTACATGCCAGACAACCACTCTAGCCCTGAGCTACGTCCCAGCCCTTTTGTATTTTTTATTTTGAGACAGGGTCTCACTAAGTTGCTTAGACTGGGTTCAAACTTGTGATCTTCCTACCTCAGCTGTCCAAGTAGCTAGAATGACAGGTGTGTGCCACCACGCCCAGGTCCTGGGGTTCTCTTGTATCTGCAGAATTGTTCTCCTGAAGGGCCTTTGTACTCTGGGGCTCATCTTCCCAGCTTCTTAGAGCTCTTGTTCTAGCCAGTGTTAAATTTGTTCTGGTGTTTATAGCATCTCTCAGTGCCATCAACAGGCCACCCTTAGTGACTGACCATCGCGGTCTGGGTAAGCAGGCGCTGATGTTCGCCAGTGAAGGAACTGGCTAACCCCGTTAGGTGACGGATACAGGAAAGGGGTGCGAGGAGCTCTGGCAACAGGAGCTGCTATCTGCCAGTCTCAGCCAAACCCCTGCATCTCGGAACCTCCCCAAACAGCAGAGCCTCGCAGACCGTCTCACTTGGAGGACTTAAAAGGGAGGAAGACAGGTTTAAAAGTCCCTGGCTGGGGGCACCCCTTATGGCCTTAACCCGGACCAGCCTGGACGTCCCACAACCTACAGGTACTCGACAACTGGGCTGAGTGCCATGAGGAGGGGAGAGGCGGCCAAGAGCCTCTCTTTCGCCTTTTGGCGGCTCTTCCGGCCGCCCTATATCTCTTATTTTTGTCTTTCAGTATTTTTTTACATGAGTGTCATGGAAGAATAAATAAAATTAAAAACAAACTCTGGGTTTTAGCTACTTGAGATACTCATTTTTCTTGAGTGTTTAACTTTCTAAATTTTATATTTCAAATTTCTTGAAATTAAAGGATGGTTTGTAAAGGCCCAGATTATACTTTATCTCTTTTTTACCAATGCTAGTTGCATACAGTTTAGATCATGGATGAATGTAGGCTGACAGTTCCAGATTCTGTTGGCTTAGTTCCATGCGTTTTTTTTTTGTACTGGGGATTGAACTTGGGACCTTGGGTGGCAGGCACCGGAACCACTGAGCTAAATCCCCAGCCCAGTTCCATGCATTTTTGTTAATATGAATTTTAAATTTGTTTCCCTTTAAAACTGTTTCATGACCAAAATGGAACACAAGTTTTATTTTAATTAATTATTAAGTTTTTGGTGTTTTTTGTTTTTTGTTTTTTTTTGGTCCTTGTACTTGTGGGGCATGTTGGTTTTTTTGAGACAGGGTCTCACTATGTAGTTCAGGAAGGCCTTGAACTCACTTTGTAGCCTAGCCTGGCCTTGAACCTATGGCAGTCCTCCTGCCTCAGCCTCCCGAATTCTGGGATTGCGGTCTGGGACAACAGGGATGTCCCACCATGCCTGGCTGTGACAGAAGTTTTAAAAGATGCTTGATCCCCTCCCCTCCCCTCTCCCCTTCTCTCTCTTTTCTTTCTTTCCTTTCTCTCCCTCTTTTCTTTCTTTCTTTTTTTTTTGGTGCCAGAGATCGAACTCAGGACTCTGCACTTGGAAGACAGGCAGTGGAACCACTGTCCAGACCCCTGGCCCTCTGTCTTTTCTCTTTCCTTTCTTCCTTTCCTTCTCTTTCCTTTCCTTTCTCTTTCTCTCCTTTGCTTCCTTTCTTTCTCCTTTCCACTTTCTCTTTCCTTTTCTGTCTCCCTCCCTCCCCTCCCCCACCTCCTCCTCTTGATTCCCTAATTTCTCAGTGAGTTTGTTGTGTACTGTAATGCTATTGATTTTTGAGTGTTGACTTTGTAACCTGGTACACTGCCAAGTTCAGTTATTAATTCTAGGAGTCTTTTGGTGGAGTTTTTGGCATCTGCTATGTAGAGTATCATGTCATCAGCAAATAATGATAATTTAACTTCTTCCTTTCCTATCTATACCCCTTTTATTTCTTTCTCATATCTAATTATTCTGGCTAATTTTTCCAGAACTGTATTGAACAGGAGTGGTGATAGTGGACATCCTTGTGTTGTTCCTGATTTTAGAGTGAAAGCTTTCGGTTTTTGACCATTCAGTATGATGTTGGCTGTTGGTTTGTCATAGATGGCTTTTATTTGATTGAGATAAAGACTTTCTCTTCTAGTTTTCTGTAGAGTTTTTATCATGAATGTGTGTTGGACTTTGTCAAATGCTTTTTCTGTGTCTATTGAGATGATCATGTGGTTTTTGTCTTTGGCTCTGTTAATGTGGTGTATTACATTTATTGATTTATATATGTTGAAACATCCCTGTATCCCTGGGATGAATCCTACTTGGCCATGGTGTATAATATTGTTGATGATTTTGCTGTATTCTGTTTGCCAGTATCTTATTGAGAATTTTTGCACCTGTGTTCATTAAAGAGATTGGCCTGTAGTTCACTTTTTTGTTTTCTCTGATTTTAGTATCAGAGTAATGCTTACTTCTAGGAATGAGTTTGGGAGTATTGCTTCCCTTTCAATTTCATGAAAGAGTTTGAGTATCAGTGGCATTAGATCTACTCCTAAGTTCTGTAGAATTCAGCAGTGAATCTGTCAGGACCTGGGCTTTGCTTTGTTAGTGGGTTTAAAAAAAAATTATTTCTTCGAGTTCATTGACTGATGCTGGATTATTTAGAAGTTTTATATTTTCTTGATTCAGCTTTGGTAACTCATATATATCTTGGAATCTCTCTGTTTCTCCTGAGTTTTCCATCTTATTACAATACATGTTCTCAAAGTAGGTAGTGATGATCCTCTGGATTTCTGTAGCATCTGTTGTGATTTTACCTAGTTCATTCCTAATTGCATGGATTTAAGTCTTTTCTTACCTTTTTTTTATAAGGTTGGCTAACGGTTTGTCTATTTTATTTAATCTTTCAAAGAACCAATTCTTCTATTCATTGATTCTTTGTATTGTTTTCTTAGTCTCAGTTGCATTAATTTCTGCTTTGATCTTTATAATTTCCTCCTATGTACATGCTTTGGGTTTAACTTGCTCTTCTTTTTCTAGAACGTTGAGGTTCAATATGAGGTTATTTTTTTGAGTTTGCTCTGTTTTTCTGATGTGGGAATTCACCACAATAAATTTCCCTCATAGGACTGCTTTCATTGTGTCCAATAAACTCTGGTATGTCTTACTGGCATTATCATTTAATTGTAGAAACTGTCTAATTTCTTCTGTAACTCATTGTTTATTCAGGAGGGTGTTATTAATTTCCATGTTTTTCTGTGGGGTTTTTTTGCCATTGATTTCCAGTTCATTGCTTTTTTTGGGGGGGGGTTACCCGGGATCAAACTTGGGTCCTTGTGCTTGCAAGGCAGGAGGCGGAACGACTGACCTAAATCTCGGCCCTAGTTCATTGCATTTTGATCTGTTAATATGCATGAAATAATTTCAGTTCCTTTATATTTACTTAAGCATGTTGTATGAGCTTGTATGTGGTCTATTTTGAAGAAAGTCTCCTATATGATAAGAATGTGTATTCTGTTGTTGTTGGGTGGAACACTCTAGATATCTAGTAAGTCTGTTTGTTCAAAGGTTTGGTTCAGCTGTGATATTTCTTTGTTGATTCTTTTGTCTAGTTGATCTGTCTGTTTGGGACAGGTCCCCCATTACAGTTATATTAGTGCTTGTCTGATTTTTCATATCCGTTAGTGTTTGCTTTATATAGTTGGGTGCACTGGTATTTGGTGCACATATATTAATGATTATTATCTCTTTTATTATTCCCTTAACAGGTAGGTAGTGACCTTCCTTGTCTCTTCTGATCAGTCTTGGCTTGAAATCCACTTTGTCTGCAAATAGAATAGATACCTCTGCTTTTTTTCCGGGTTCCTGTCACATGGAATATTGTTTTCCATCCTTTGACTTTCAGTCTATGAATTTCTTTTGAGTTAAATGTGTTTCTTGTATGGTATGTTGTTGGATCTTGCTTTTTTGATCCATTCTGCCAATCTGTTTCTTTTGATTGGTGAATTGAGACCATTCACATTGATAGTTATAACTGATATGTATTGACTCCCCTCTGTTTAATTGGTTGCCTTCCTTGCTGGATTCATTCTACAGTGGTACCTCAGTTCACAAACTTGATTCTTTCCATGATTCTGATTGCAGTTGGATGAGAACCAAATCAAATTCAGTGGTTAGGTTTAATGTTGACCTTATGGGGGAAATTTGATTCGGTTCTTGACTAGTTTGGTTTGCAACCAGAATCATGGAGAGAATTGAGTTTGTGAGTCCAGGTAGACTGTATTGGGATTCTTAGAATTATTATCTTCATTTTCTTTTTCTAGAATGATCTTCAGAACTGGTTGTAGTGGTGTTTTGGTGGTCATGAATTTCTTCAAGTGTTATCATGGAAGTATCTTATTTCTCCATCAGTTTGGAAAAATAATTTTGCAGAGTACATCAGTCTTGGTTGGAGATTGTTTTCTTTTAGGGCTTAAAATACTTCACTCCAAGCTCTCCTTGACTTATGGGTTTGAGTTGAGAAGTCTGCTATGATTCTAATGGGTTTTTCATTGTAGGTGAATTCTTTTTCTAACAACTTGTAGTATTCTGTTTTTGTACTGAATTTCTGGAATCTTGACTGTTATATATTGTGGTGTAGTTTTTTTCTGATCATGATTATTTGGAGTCTGATCTGTATCTCAAATTCTTTTTCCATGGTTGGAAAGTTTTCTGCTATTTCTTCTGTGGAGAGGTTTTTAAAATGCCCTTTGTGCTATCTTCTGATGCTTCCTTGATTCTAGTTAATCTTACATTAGTCTTTGCATCATCTAGCAGCTGTTGGATTGATTTTTTTTTTTTGTACTGGGGAGTGAACTCAGGGTCTTGTACTTGCCAGGTAGGCAGGTGCTGTGTTGCTGAGTTACATCCCTGGCCCTGTTGAATTGATTTTTCTTGGACCCTTGCTGTATTTTAGAAGTCTTTCATTTGGTGATTGCCAACCACAACCTTGTCTCCTAGATCTGATATTCTATCTTCACATTGGTTGACTCTGATGCATGTATTTTTAGTAGAATTTTTAATCTCCTGGATTTCCATTTGAGTCTGTTTTATGGAATCCAGTTCTTTTCTATGTTAGGCATTCATGGTTTCCATGTGTTTCTTGAGTGCATCTATTTTTAAAAAAATTTCTGTCTACTCTAGATTCACTAATCATTGTTTTTATGTGGTCATCATCTCTTTAATTATCTCTGTTTTGTTTTTGTCAAGAGATTTATTGATCTGTTTTGTTAGTTTGGCTGCTACAATTTCATAAAATTGAGCTGGAGGCCTTTTTTTAATTTCTTCCATCTCAGTGTCCCCTTGATTTGCCTTGATTGAGTTTGAGGTTATGGGTTGCATCTTGCTTCTGTGTTTTCTCATTTTTCTATTTTTGTTGTTGTTGTTGTTGTTTATTTGTTTTCTGCATTGAAGCTTATAAATTGCTTAGGATGGGTAGCTTTATTGCTAGTATTGAGACTGATTTAGGAACTGACTACTTTGTAGAGATGTCTTCTAGGCATACCTGACTTTTGACTTTTGAGTCTGTCCCCGGATCCTGCCTCTTCAATTTATTATGGATTAACTAGCACCCAGTTCTTTGGTACTGGACTATACTATTGTTTATGACCCCCAGACAATCTAGGTATTGGCATACAAGGAAGATCAGTTGACACAACAACTATGTCACCTTGAGCAAAGTAGTGCAGTCAATAATAATAGCAAGAAGCACAGACTAGGAAATGACAAACTGTGATAATTTAATTTATTGTGCTTAACCATAGGTACAAGATTTATAGGCATATAACAAAATCTATGACAAGTCATAAAAGTATATGCGGTAAATGTCCACTCAATTGTGCAATTTAAGAGAAAGAGATTAGGAGCAAGGCTGAGGGATAAAGGAGGATTACCCAAGTCTCAGGAGACTGGTGAAAAACGATAGGAAAAGAAGGAAGGAACAAAACGAAGAACAAAACAAAAAACTAAAAACAATGTTTGTTCATGAAAAAACAAACAACAACAAAAACACCAAATTGGGGGGAGGGACTGCCCACAGTGATTAAAAAAAAAAATTTTCTCTGTGATTTCAGCTTGTGTTTATCTTCTGGGATCTACAGTTTTATAGTAGTCTCCAATTCAGGGCATGACTCTGCTCTCCCTGGTAGACTGAGGAGGCAGTCAGAGCCCAGCAAGCCTGTGGTAGGATTTCGGCAGGGTGCTGATTCTGATACTTCCAACTCCACAGACATTTAGGCTGATCCTGACCTCTGGTTGTGGGTTGGGGCCTGAGTCATTTAGCTTATAATACTCTGGTGTCTCTTGCCCACCTGATTACAGCTCCCTGACCCTGGATGTTTCCTATGGTTGTCTCTCACCTAGTCACTGTGGGGTTTTAACACTGGGAGCCTTGAAATGCAGTCCACCCACAGCTGTTTTGAATGCTGGGTTCAGTTGCCCCTTCCTAAAATGGCATCCAGCCAAGCACTGTCTCCAGGGGCACAGCAGTTTCTTGGCCTGGAGTCACTTGCCAGCTGTTGGAGTGCACAGCATCCACCACTCTGATCTACTGATGCGTTTTTCCCCAGAGGCCTCTGGAGTCACCCACTTTCACTGTGTCTCTGTAGATTTGATCTTCCTTTCTCATGCCACAAACCAAGACCTGGAGAGAAAATGCAGATTGCCCCTTCCTTTTTCTGTGTTTAGATCTGTCTTTTACTTTCTCTGGGGGCTCCAGTTTTCCCTTCAGATCCTTCCTGGGCCCCGGTGATCCACCCTCCCCTTCTTTTCTGACCAAAGTTATTTTCTAGTGTCTGGATTCCAAATCTGGAAGATAGAGAGGTTGCTTTTTTGCTGCTTACTGTTCTGCCATCTTCCATGAAGTCCTCTCATTTCATATTTTGGGTTATGGGGCAATTGATGGGTAATTTAAAGGGAAAGTTTATATATTAAATTAAGTACATACTGGTCTTAGGTTCTTGAGGGGATAGCCCCAATTTATATTATCCAATTAAATAAAGAATGATTGTGGGGGGGAATGTGGTTTGGATATAAAGATTTGTAAATTATCAGTATCACCCAGGAGAGAATATATAATGAAAAGAATGGGACATCAAACCCGGAGACTTTGGTTATATTAAAAATTGAAGATTCTCAAAATGTATAATTGATATTGTGAGATAAGCAGAAAATGTCTGAAGGAATAGGGGAAGTAGGAGGGGAAGGGGAAAGGAAAGAAGGGAAAAGAAAAAATTATGAGAAAGGGTAAAACATGGAAACGAAGTCTTTGTAAATAGGGAACAGTGGAGGGGGTGAAGGGAGGGCAGGGGAATGGGAAAAAATTAGAACCAAGACACATCATATAAAGGTACAAGATCCCAATGATTAATGTAACTGTATTGTATACCTAAAATGTACCAATAAACTAAATGGAAAAAATTTGAAGATTCTAGCAAAGAAAAATGTGCTTGTGAAAGATTCTGAGGAATGAAGGTCAGAAAGTAAGGAGGCAGACTGAGAGACAGCAGTATCAAATAATGCCAGAGGATGAGAGGTTTAAGAAGGAATGATTGGTTAGTAATGTTGGAAGTCTAAAAAGAACAAATGAGATAATGATAAAGAAATACTATTGGGTTTCATAGTTAGAGGTCATTAGTGACCTTTGCATGAACAATTTCCGTTAAGTAATTTGGGTAGAATCCAGATTGGAATCATTGGACAGAGAAGTGAGGGAGAGAGGTGTTGAAAAAACCTGGCTTTAAGGAGAAGGCAAGGTAGACAGATTGAGCTAGGGTGAGACTTTTTTGTTCTTTGTTTCTTAACGATGGGGGAGACTTTGAACCCACTTCTGATGAGAATGAATCAACAGAGGGAGTAAGTGAAGACTGAGAGATATTTGGGAGAAAGTCTTTGGAGAATGGAGTTTGCATAATAGCAGAGGGGATGTGTTTTGAGTTTGTGTGGGTTGGAGAGGGTTTAACTTGAAACAAAAGGAGGAGAAATAACTCTTCCAGTGGAATCATAAAGAAAGTTTACTAAGACTGGGGAGTCTGTTGGCTTGGGAGGGCGTGTAGAGGGAGTGTTTTTTCAAATGTTCCTTCTATTATGAAAAAGCATTAGCACAAGAGAACTACCAAAAGTATCAGAATTAGAATAATGAAAAAAGTGCAGAATCAATGAGGTTTTTCAGAACTTTTCCTTTTTTTTTGGTACTGGGAATTGAACTCAGGACCTTGAGCTTGCAAGCCAGGCATGGTACTGCTGAGGTAAATCCCTGGCCCCTTATCCATTGTTAATGAAAGCCATTTACATTATATCTCTTAGAAATATTTTCTCTCCTGTTTATTTAAGAGCAGGTAGCAGATTTTTACTAGTACTTGGGTGGTACCTATTTTGTTTCTAAAAGCCATTGGGGTTCATTATATACTTATCAAATGGAAAATATTAAGTATATTTATTTAATGGACCTAATTCAGTTTATAGTATGAATATGTTTACAACATAGTTAATTGTCCTGCCCCTGTATTTTTTTTTTTTTTT
>NW_004624788.1:15224589-15237721 GCF_000247695.1 Heterocephalus glaber | reverse complement strand
GGGTCTAGTTTTAATCTCTGGCAGGTTGAAATCCAGTTTTTCCAACACCATTTATTAAATAGGCTATCTTTCCTCCAGTGAGGGTGGTTGTCTCCTTTGCTGCCCCTTTATTTAAAGGGGATGGATTCAAATTATTTTTTTAATAAGCCTGTGTTTTTTACTTCCCAGATAGTAATCCTAAGTGAAATTTGATTTATGGGTTTTATCTGGAGAAAACAGTGAGCATTGCCCAGCAGATTAAATAGGTTTCTACTTATTCATAGATCCATTGGACAGATGGAAGATTTATAATAGGATCTGATGACCTCACATGAGCCTCTGGTTTGGAGTGTCACTGGGATTCTAGAATGCCACTATTTTTACCTGTTCCCTGTGTTTATTTAATTAAGCAATTACAGCATCCAAATTTAAAATTTGTATAACTTAGGGGTGCTTTGTGGTATTGGCCACAATAAGAAATATAACTAAGTTTATTTTATTTTTTTTATTTTTAGTACCGGGGATCGAACTCAGGACCTTGTGCTTGCCAGGCAGGCGCTAGAACCACTCAGCTAAATCCCCTGCCCATACCTTGCTCATTTCTTGGTATTTGAGGTAATTTGGAATGTATAGTTTGGGATAGCAAGGAAGGGAGGGAAGTCAGCATGGAGAAACTGAAATTAGAATTTCAAAACTTGAAGTACTGTAGGTCAAAGTGGTAAGAACCTCCTGGGAAGAGGTAGGAATCTGTTCAACTGGAACTTAAAGGCTGAATTCAAAGTGATATTGTAAAAGCTTGGTCAGGAAGTAGAAGTCCTGAGACTTTGGATTTAAGCAGGAATGACAAAGGTTCTGTTTCTGGAGACTGGAAAATAGAGAAGCAAAGCCTTTGCACTGGGAGAAAGATGAAATTGATTTCATTCACTTTTAAGTTGGTGGTGTTGATAAGAGATCCATTAGATGTTAGAAATGTAAGCTTTGATTTTGACAGAGAAGTCAGTTTGTGATGATAGGTTTGAGTTATTTTTACTGGCTATAGTTGAAGTTGTGGAATAAAAAGGTAAGGGGAAAAACTGTTTACAGTAAAAGGAGATTGTCTATATTTGAGATAGACAATTGGCAAAGAATGAAAAGATCCAGTAATAGTATAGTTTCACAAAAAGGAGAGAATCTGTACTAAGTTGAAAATTCTAGGATAATTCACCCAAAGCAAACTTTTGTGATTTGTCTTTAAAGATGTGGTTTCATACTTAGAGAATAAAGATATAGGCTTATGGCAACATGGTTCAAAGTATGAACTAGAGTAAGTTTAAGATGGGGATCTCAGCTTCGATATATTTTGACTAAGAAATTTTGGACAAGTTATTCTTTCTGTACCTCAAGAGATTATTTTGTGGATTAAAAGAAAATTAGCATCTGTCATCCTTGCTAAGTAAGTGCTGGAACATTGGTAGTGCTTTAGTGCTGGTACTTTAGTGTGAAGTCTTATCTTCCTTATTTTCTGAAATATTGTAGTTTTGTTTGAAATGGGTTCTCGCTATGTTGTCCAGGCCGGACCTAAACTCATGAGCTCAAGTGATCCTCCTGACTCAGCCTCCAGTGTAGCTGAGACGACAGGTGAGCACCACCACACTCAGTGAAAGTTTGAGTTTTAATTGTTAGGAGATTATCCTGATATTATTAATTTTTTAACTATGAAGAACAAAAGTATGCTTTTAACATATTTAGTGCAACTTGAAGTGAACCCTGACATATTGCTGGAAGCTTAATCATTATTTCTCAGAGTGTATTCCTAGACTATGATGCATGAGGGCTGAGGATTTAGCTCAGTGGTTCTGCCGCCCACCTTGCAAGTGCACGGTCCGAAGTTCGATCCCTGGTACCAAAGGAAAAAAAGAAAGAAAGAAATAGACTATGATGCATGAAGAATTACTTGGGCTTTACTTAATAATGTGGTTTAGTCTGAGAAATGCTATATATATTCTATTCTCTTCTTTGAGGTTCATATTGTATATTAGTAAAAATGTTTAACTTAGTTTTTTCAAACTTACTAGATTATTAAGGTTTCTTTCCTTCCATTTTACATATTAAGTTTTACATACTGCAGTTTTGTACATTTTACTATTTGCTTAGCTTAGGCATTTAAAAATACATTCAGTCTCATCTATTAAGAAAGTTTAAATTGATGTAATTCAGATCCAACATTTTCATCCTCTGGACATGTCTGTGGTTGTAGATTAAGGTCTGTAGATTACAGTGTATTTTGTAGGTGCTTTGCTACTAACAGGCCAATTAAGCAGACTGGGAAATTGCCAAAATCAGGGTAAATATGAGTTAAGTATTAAGCTGTCTCCTCTTCTTAGAAGCCTATGGTAACCATGTTAGGCAAAAGTAACTTCTCTCTCCTGCATGCTTCCTTGCCTGTAAACGTTTGTGTTTGTCTCCCTCAACTTTGATAGGGAGTTGCTTTAGGGCAGAGATGTCATATCTTACTCTTTATTTCCAGTACCTAACATAATTGCTTACAGAGTAGACCGTTTTAAACATTGGCCAAGTCTGTTCTTATTGGGTACAAATAGGACAACATGGAAAGAAGCAACTATTGTAGTTATCATAGGGGATAATCTGAATCAGAGTTAGGATGTGGCCAAGGGCAGAGGAAACCACTACAAAATAGAAACCAGAAAGAAGATACAGTATTTAAGTTTCCTGTGGTATATCAAGTTAATGCTTTATCTCATTTCCTTGATACTCTGCCCCATGGCCTAAAAATCATTTGCTTGTTTAGCAAACACTGCAGCATAAAAGTTATGGGGTGACAGAAGCATGCAATGTTTATATAATGTAATAAAGCCACAATAGAGGCATGGGTGTATGCTAAAGGTAGCAAACCTATGGCCTGTGTGCCACAGCAGGCTGTATCATTGAAAGCTCTAAAAGGTTTGCCATCACTGATGTATTAGTATACACCAGTTATTAGTATACTGGATGAAAGAGAGAAAGGGGGAAGTATTCATAGAATGTGATATTTTGTCTGAATTTGAGAGAAGGGAGAACACTTCCTCTAAGTAGATAGTCTGTGAAGAGAGGTTTATAGCCAAACTTGGTAGAGTCCAGGAACAGAGGGAGATGATACGCATCTGGTTCATGTGGAGCAAGATTGGGGAGATAAGGTGGGGAACTGATTGTAAGGAATCTTGTTTCTGTTTTTGTCTCCCTTTTTCCTTTTGTGCTGTTCCAAGGAACCTTTGCTTTAACCATAAGTAATGGGGAGCCAGTGGAGGATTTTACACAGCTGAGTGACATTATCAGACATATGGAGATAGGTAGGTAGGTAGATGGATTTGGAGGCAGTTGCAGTAGCCCATGCAAGAGATGAAATATTCCTATTGTATGAATCCAATTACTGTATATGAAATGTCCAGAATAGGCAAATTCATAGACATGTAAAGTGGATCAGTGGTTGCCAGAAGCTGGGGGAAGGTACAATGGGGGATTACTGCTAAAAGATACAGGGCTTCTTTTTAAGCGTAAGTTAGTAGTGATGGTTGTGAATATACTAACCATTGAATTTTATACTTTTAATGAATGAATTTGATTATGTAAATTATATCTCAATTTAAGGAAAGGAAGGTAGGTTAGAGGAGGGGAAGAGAGAAAGTGGGTGTGAGACAGAAATGGAAACAGAGGGAGAGAGATCCTGTAACAGAGTTTGAAATACTCAGTGGTAGAGAATTCTCTTTGTCAGTTCTGTTACTTGGATACTGAATATTGCTAATATCCACAATAAAACTGCAGTTGGTTTTGAAGTTTCTAGTTTGACTAAATTGATAGAGAAAAAAATGCTGGAAAGTTAAGTTTGGAGAGATTTGTAAGAACTCTGTGAACTATGTTAAATGTGTAATCAAGGCAAGCAGTTAAAGGTAATGGCTCAGATTTGAAGAGGGATTTAGGGACAGAAGCAAATGTGTGAAGGTTGACTGAAGAAGTCAGTCAGGCTTGATGATAGATATCTTGTCTCTTCAGTCCCTTTGGAAGGTAATGTCCTATTTGTTTTTTATCCGCAAATCTGGTGTACAGATTGTTTTTGTTTTGTAAAGTTGAATCTTATATCGCTTTTCAGGCAGAGGCAAGACTGGCAGCAAAACGTGCTGCTCGGGCAGAAGCAAGAGATATACGCATGAGAGAACTGGAACGACAACAAAAAGAGGTAATTTAGGGGAATAACTCTAATTTCTTACCCCCTCTCCCCAAGTCAATACTTGGCTAGTTTAATTCTGATGTTAATCTGGTTCCATTTGAAACACTGGAATAGTCTAACCTGATGTATATATTTTAACAAACCATTTTATGTCAACAAAGTAAATATAGTACTTGTTTTAAATAACAAACATATATAGCTTTTACTGTGTACACTGTTATTAGTTATTATGGTATTGTAAATGCTCTTATGTTAGTTAAAGTAGCTTTAGAGATGACAATAGTTTAGTATAGATCTACATGTTCTGGAATTTGAATTACCATGCCTATCTAGTAAAACAGTATGAAGTTATTCAATCTTGTAATTTTGAAATATACTTAATAATGAAAGAAAATATTCATGTAAGAAAATACTTAAAAAAAACAAAATTAGAAAATTGTTAGGGTTCTAATTTTGTGTTACAAAAACCATTATCCATCTATTAAGATCAAAAACTACTAGAAAGAAGTGGTTACCATGAAATATTTTGATTTGAGTATGTAGTTATGGTTGATTTTGTTTTTCTTAGGCTTTTTAGTAGTTTCCAGATTTTTAATATAATTTTGTATTCAGAAAAATCAGTATGGGAGAGTCCTCAAAAAACTAAAACTAGAAATTTCATTTTACCCAGCTATTCATACCCTTCTAGGTATCTTCCCAAAAGAGTTAAACACATCATATTACAGTGGTACATGCATACCAATGTTTATAGCAGCACAATTCATGATAGCTAAATCTTGGAAGCTTCCTATGTTCATCAACAGATGAATGGATAAAGAAAACTAGGTTTTTGTATACACTGGAGTACTAATATGCCATAAAGAAGGATAAAATTGAGGCACTTACAGAAAAATGGATACACCTTGAGACCATATGTTAAGTGAAATAAATCAGGTGCATAAGCTTAAATAGCAAATGGTTTCTCTTATATGAGAAACACAAAGTATAATTAAATAGCAAAATAAAGGATAGATAATAGGAAATAGGGAGATAGATATTTTGTAAAAGTGAAAAGGAGCAAGAGATGTAGGGAAAGTGGAGAGAGGGGAGGGGAAGGGGATGATAAAAGAATTAAAATGTGTTATGTACATGTACCAATTCTCACAAGGAATGTATTAATGTACTGCAAACATGTATTAAGAAAAATAAAAATTAAAAAAGAAAAACATTTAAAAAATAGACATATAGAAATTGGGCTAACTAAAATGAAATGCTGCTTGTACCTTTTCTTCTGACATTGACTGGGCCCTAAAAATTCCCATAAAAATATTTTCGATATTGTATTATTAGTACAAAGGGGAAAACACCTGTGGGGCAGTATTAAGTGCTAATACTGATTGTAGTTCTTGGCCAGAAATGTACATATTGCAATGTATTGTTTTTTATACTCCTAAGATTATACTAAGGAATAGGTAATTATTAAATAAAGTTCTATTTATGGTTCTCTAAACTGCAAAGAACCATGTATGTTTTTATTATTGAATCTAGTAATTTATTATTAGCCTAGTAATTTCCTGTGTTTTGAATGTCTGAGTCAGTTGTCATTGTTCTTTGGAGAAAGTATATGTAATTGATTTAAGAATTTTTGGGGCCGGGGGTTTAGCTCAGTGGTTCCAGCACCTGCCTCACAAGCACAAGGTCCCGAGTTCAATCCCTGGTACCAAAAAAGAATTTTTGGAGAATTCAGTGTGTTGAAAACTATTCAGATTGTGAAACTTTTTCATTTGTAGCACTCTCATCATTCCTTTGACCGGAAATGGGGACAGATTCACAAGTGGCTGGTAGGCCAGGATTGCCTGTCCTGCATGTTGTGATAACTTGTTGAAATAATGCAATCTTGAAGTAAAACATTGACTAATAGTTTTCAGAGTCTTAAGAGTGTTTGGCCTTTGTGAACCTAAGGGTCAGAGAGTATGTGTTCTGTCTGTAGTGGACCAAATGTGTATCTAGAGCCCCAGGCATTTTCTTTTGTGGTCAGTAGCCTTGCTTTCATTACATGAATGCCTCTGGTCAAGAAAGACTGACTAAATGAATGTGTTTTTTCTTTTTATGGGTTTGTTCTTTTCTCTCTCAAATTCTTCCTTCCTCTTCTCCCTCCTCCTCCTTTAAAAAACTAAATTCAGTGCTAGGGATTTAGCTCAGTGGTTCTCCCACCTGCCTTGCAGGCACAAGGACCCGAGTTCGATCCCCAGTACCAAAAAAACCCTAAATTCATAGGGTCTACTTTGAGACATGACTCAAGTCATTCTTCTGTGCCCTCTGAAAATTACTTTTAGTATTCTCTCAGCTCCTTTTCAAGGCCTTTGCCACCACTCTCAAATTTGTTAGCTACAAAAGCAAATTGTAAACCACTGTAGAATATTAGTTATTGTGAATTTAAATTTAAAAATTTTTTCGAGGTTGCTAAGTTCACCAACTGTCTCTTTTTTTTCTGTACCGGGGATTGAACTCAGGTCCTTGTGCTTACAGGGCAGGTGGTGGAAACCAGCTGTCTCTTTTTGCAGGAGTTCTTAATTTGGTACATGACTAAGCTTGGGGTGTAGATTATGAAGCTTGAAAATCTCATGCAAATTTTTGAATGTATTATATTTTTATAGGAAATGGTCACAGGTATTTTTATTAGATTCTCAAGTCTGTGATTTTTAAATGTTAATAACTACTGTATATTTGCTGCTAAACAAGCACATTTTATAAGAAATCCTTTCTGAGGTACCTTTTTAAGGTATAGCCATAATTAAAATATTTATGATTGTGATGACCTTTGAATTTAAAACTTAGTCAGTATTCTCATTTTGATACCATTTTAGAAAATTAAGAAAAGACATATGGTAACTTAAAATTACGTGACTCCTCCTCATGTATGCTTTTGTTATTTTGGAGTAGACTAGTACTTGCAACTAAAAGCTAGCCTAATCAATTTCATTTAATATGTCTTCTGTATGTAACTGGGTTAGTGTTATTGCTGGTGCATTAAAATTATTTTGTATGAAAGAAATGATATTGCAAAATTTTTATAGAAATATTTAATTATGCATTATAATTCTAAAATTAAATTGCCTAAAATTTAGGACAAACCAGCAAACTTTTTTAAAAAAAGCATTTAGTAAAAGCCTTTAAAAAAAGGCCTTAATATTTGATTTCTGTGTTCAAGGGCCATTGTCTTAGTTACTTTTCTTGTTGCTGAGACAAAATACTCAACACTCAAAGTTAAAGGAGAAAACATTTATTGTAGCTCACGGTTTGTAGAGGTCTCATTTCGTAGTTGCCTGGCTCTAGGGCAGGGTGGCATGGCAGAGGGGCATTACAGAGGAGAAACAGTTCATGACAGGCACAAGGCAGCAAGCAGTGAAGTAGCAACAGGTGACGACAGCAGCCCTCTTTCTGTCCCTTATATTCTATCCAGGCTACACGCCCTTAGAATGGGTAGCACTCATACCCAGGGTGGGCCTTCCCATTATCCACACCCAGAACTATGCTAAACCAGTCCGTGGAACAATTTAGCTATTACACACCCTTAATCCCAGCATCATGCACTCTAGATCCAGCCACCTCTGAAAAGCCCCACCTATGAGCTTATGAGGCTTTGGGGGGATATCTAGACATAAGCGATAACTGCCATGAAGATAAATAATTTGGATAACAGTTCTATGATATATGTGCAGTTTAAGCAGTGAGAGTACTGATTGGAAATACTAGTTGGAATGAGACCAGTTTTGGTAAGAGCTTAAAATGCAAGTTAATTATCAAGAGGGTCCATCTTTATGACCTTGTAGATTCCCAGTGGTTTTTTTATTTTTATGGGCACTGGGAATCGAACTCAGGACTTTGTGGTTGCCAGGCAGGTGCAGTGACACTGAGCTACATTCCTGGCCCCAACCTTGTAGGTTCTTAATCCTGTGCTAGACCTTTCTTTTCTGTGAAATGAAGAGATTAGATTAGAAGGATCTAAGGACCCTTAAAGCTCTTACAAAATAATTCTAGAGTTATTAATGGAGTCTTTTTACAAGGATTTCCCTCTGTTTATTTCACATTTGCCACTATGTAAAAAGTATTCAAGGTAGGAGAGGTCACTAAAACTATCCAAAGTGGTTCACCTTTCTATATAAGAGTGGTGCTAGTTGTTAGACACTTAGTAGAATATATGTTTTGAGTGTTTTTGGTGTAATAGAAGTTTGCTTTGAATTTGCCTCACTTTTACCTGAACATTTTTCAGATAGGTTTAGAGAAGTACCATCCCATCTGGTAGCAATTAGCCATGTATGAATAATTAAATAGAGTATAAAGTGAAATACAATTTAAAATTTCATGTTTCATTTTCACTTCCAGCATTTCAAGTACTCAGTAGCCCCATGTGGCTCATGGACTATGATATTGGAGATCACAGATTAGAACATTTCCATTGTCACAAAAAATGCTATTAGTGCTTAGTGAAGGTATAGTTTATGACTATGGGATAAACTATATCTCTGTTCAAATTAACTACTCTGTATGGGATTTACATTTTACTTTGTAATCTTCTGAAGTCTTTTAGACCAAATTTCAAATGGAACTAAAAAGAAAACCTGTTGAAGTATAGAGGTATATCAGTTCTTAATAAGGTGTTATATTTTAGAATTTTAAAAATCATAGACATACTAGAAAATAAATATGGATTCATCTGTCTGCTGTATCTTTGAGATGTGTTTCTTAGATGGTTTTTTTTTTGTTTTTTTTTAAGAAATGCTCTTGGAATGGAAAGAAAGGATAGCATAAATGGAAGATTGGTCATCAAGCCTTGAATATCACCCTAGGATATGTGGAATATAGAATTAACTCACCTGTATAGTACAGTGCTTTTAAAACTCACCAGGCTGACTACTCAGAATTGATTACCACTTAAACTGTATGTTGGTTGGGCTAACACATTACTGCCCCCCCCCCTTTTGTGGCATCACTGAATAAAGAAAAGGAGGAAATATGCTTGGTTAGAACACCTGAATCATTTCATCATAATGGTGGTTGTAAACAGACTTTAATACAAATTTGATCAAATACAGCAGATCTTAACCAGGAATTAAAAAATATATATACTCAAAGATCATAACAAAATCAATTTATCAAACTGATGTTTTGATTGAATTACTGTTTCTGTTTTGAAATGGTCAGATATAGCCCCATCTATTTGTTTTATTTGTGTAACAGTCATGCTGGATTGCCATGCAACATTGATTGATTTTGGAAAAGATAGCATTGATGTTGATAGCAATGAACTCAGACATTATGTGTAGTTTTTTAGTCAATTTAAATTATTTTACCACTTTGGACTTTGCAATTCTCAAAGATCAGAAATTCCTTATGGTTGCAGATGATTATGTTCTAGTGACTTACCATGTGGTTTCACATGACTATGGTTTTAATGCTTCATTGCTAATAGTTGAATGTGGAAAAGGTTAAAATTGCATATAATTTAGTCAGCTGTTAGGTGTGGTCAATCTTTTATAAACTTTTTTTTTTTTGGTGTGGGATCGAACTCGGGTCTTTGTGCTTGCGGGGTAGGTGGCGGCACTACTGAACTAAATCCCCAGCAATCTTTTATAAACTTAAGGCAACTCTTGACAGCTTTACTAACGCTAAAATATTTATATACTTTCTTCTAAGTATAAGTAGTTCTTTATATTAACAGCACACAATCGGGGTCTGTTTCAGTTCTTTTCCAACTGGAGTGGTGAAAGGAAAAAAACCCTTATTTACAGTTAGCATAAAATCATCATCATTTGAGAGAGGGTCTCAGTATGTAGTTTAGGCTGGTCTTGAACTCACTAGGTGGCCCAGGCTGGCCTTGAACTCAAGAGATCTTTCTATCCCAGCTTCCCAAGTGCTGAGAATTATAACCCAAGTGTTTTAAAAGCCATATACAGTCTCTTTAAAATGTATCTGTGATAAATGTTTCTTCTTGCCTTGCATAAATCAACATTGCCCAATGGGGAAGACATTATCTTTAATGTTGAACTCAACATCTGTTAATTATACTTGCCTATTTTTATCTTAGTATTTTGAGCTTTCTTGGTCATACATACATAGCAACCTAGAAGTTGTCAGACATTCGTATACCTGATAAAATAAAAACAGCGTCAAGATTATTTCTATTTTCTCTCCAAGCAAAGTACACTGTGTCCTTAAGCTCAGTTTTTTGGTTTATTTCTTTGGTATCGGGGATCGAGCTCCTTGCGGGTATTGGGGTTCTTGGACTTGCAAGGCAGGCAGTGGAACCACTCTAAGGTCAGTTTTTGAAGCTTAAGTTCTCTGAACCTGCTTGCTCTAAGGAGTTGCTATGCTGTTAACTAACTGTTCTTTGCTCTGTTGTTCTGATAAACACTTGTCTGTGCAGTGATTGATTTACATTACGTTTTCCTTTCTCAGGAAGATTCAGAAAGGGCCAGGTATTCCCACCGGTCCAGTCATCATCGTCCTTATCTGGTTTGTAATAACTTATCAACTCACCTCTGATACTTTTATTCATTAATTTAATTTAGTCACTCACAAACTTTTCTGTTTGTTTTTGGTTTTATAAGGAAGTTGAGAATACATTGTCCCTTCAAAGTCTTGGAACTCACAGGGTTTGTATTTTAAGTTCTTTCATACCATAATTGCAAAGCTAATGAGTGTGAGCTTTCTTCAGCATCAGCTTTTATCAGCAATCTGACAATGTTCATTTATGGTGTTGTCTTTAAAATAGAAAATACTGGCAAAATTCTTTCATCAGAAAGTGATGTTTTCTTTCAAATTATTGCTGTGGATAACTAATTTCTAAAATCTTGAATATTTTCATCTACTAATGTATGTCTATTTTTTCCTGTAGAAGGACCTTTGATTTCAGAAAAGATAAGATTGATTTTGTAGAATAACATCTGCTTGCTTCTAACTTTTAGGTTCCTTCTACTTTTATGTCTTAAAAAAGAATTTTTAAAGTGGAAAATAGCTTTAGAGTTTGCCTGACTAATTACAATTTTATTACATGGAAAGATTGATTGATTTGATTCGATTTGAAAAATTCTGTGCTTGTCACATGCATAGGAATTATCATGCTTTAACTTTTTGATTAACATTTTATAGAATATCCTAGAATTTTAGCATAGATTGTTGTAAATCAAGATAAATGAAAATTTGCTCTTGAAAGGCTTTCATGTTATGCGGAGACACTGATCTCTCAAAGAATTTTAAAATTTTAAACCTTCAAAACATTGCTTTTAATTTGCACAGTGATAATGCTTTATATACATTTATATCTTATCTGTATTTTTCATCAGTAAAAGATCTTTCATGTTAAGGTCTGTATTTGTTAATTTTATCCAACTCTTATTTTCTTCTTGCCTACACAATGTATAAAAATGTAATAACCTCAATATGTTCTGGGATACACTGACATGTTTGTGTTCATAAATAGTCTGTCATGGTGTTTGTTTTCTTTGGGTGATTGTAATTACTGTTTTTTTAAAGTAAGTTTGTAAACTGTTTCTTTAATCACAAATATTTTGGTTGCTTACACAGTTAGATTTTTAAGAATATTTCCTTTATGGAAATCTCAGATAATCAGTGGACTGTACACTATGTGATTTTTCAGGAGCAAAACTCATGAATTTGTCATGTTTCCACTGGACATACTTTGATTTTTCTGTTTAAATACTTTGGAAAGAATCATATAGTGAATCAACAAAGGCTTCAAAGTTAAGCCTCAAGGGCTGTGAAAATAATCCCTTTTTATTTTTAATTTATGACATTTTTCTTTGCTTTCCATTAGTACTATCTTGGGCAACAAAATGTTTTATTCTTTGTCCTCAATCTTGTTTTTGTTAATCCAAAGGATTGCTTTTGGCTTTTAGGTAAGAAGATAATGGAAGGAGGGGACTCCGTTGTCCTCTGTAGTTAATGAAGAAGATAGAGGGTCTCCGTAAGGTGTGGGGTGATGGACTCCGCATTCTCCCTTGTTGTAAATCCTAATCAAGTTTTCTTTACCTGGCTAGACACTAAGCCAGGTGCTGGGCACAGGAGGAGGCAAGGAAGGATGAAATGTAGAGAGGCCATATATCTTAGCCATTCAAGTGCAATGAATCCTTTATTTTTTTTTTATTTATTTATTTTGTTTGGTATCGGGGATCGAACTCGGAACCTTGCGCTTGCGAGGCAGGCGACGGCACCACTGAGCTAAATCCCCGGCCACAATGAATCCTTTATTAACAGCTGGAAAATAGATTGCATGTAGACTACTCTATATCTTATACTGACTTTTGTATGGATTATCTCTAGATGAATTTTATTATTTTAAAAAATTCTCTATGCTTTCATTAAAGTTAACTTAAAGTATTTACTTCCAGAATCATTCTCATAGTCAGTCTTATGGAATAAAGAAGAGATCTTCTGCTTCTCATAAAGATCCACTGGTTAGTTCTGCTGTGTGTCATTTCATAATTTACTGATTACTTTAGGTAATTTAAGAGTTATGACTGTTTTGATATGCTCCTAAGACATTATTGAAACTTTATAAGGTGCTGAAACATGATACATTAGAATCTTATTGAAAGTAATTTTGTTTTTATTCATAAGATTTAATGGCAGATTAACAAATCCTAATTCTAAAGGCTAGAATTAGGTTAGTAAGTTAATCACAAGAAGCTCATTAAGGAGATATTTTCATTTATGAACTGTCCTTTGGAATATACCTCAAGAATGGGTTTAGTGAAGATTGATCCTTATTTTAGAAACTCTGAATTTATTTAGCTTGATATTATGGGCCATACCAGTCTTTTTTTTTTTTTAAAATATATATATTATTGGTACATTTTAGGTATAAAATACATTTACATTTATCATTGGGTGTTTGTACCAGAACATGATGCATCTTAGTTTTTATTTTTTCTCCCATTACCTGTGCACCCT
>NW_004624788.1:15210387-15223682 GCF_000247695.1 Heterocephalus glaber | reverse complement strand
TTATTTTTATATTGTGTATTAGAAATGAGAAAAAAAAAAAAGAAATGAACCTGCTATAGATTTAGACCAAACCATATTTAGTGTGTGCTTCTGCCCCTCTTTCTTTCTCCTTACTTTCCCTTCTTGTAATTTAATTTCATCAGTTTATTTTCACAAATAATGGGAGTAGGAGAAGTTTGGAATCAAATAACTCATCATTTCTGTAGTTTTGCCAGATGGACTATAAGAATGGTAATTATTCAGCTGTCCTAGATTTTTCAAGGATGTTCTTAAGTATGACATGAGAATAAATTATTTTTATTTATTTTTGTCTAACAGTTTATTGTATTGTTTTTAAAATAATAAAATGTTAGTAATGACTTGTTTGAAAATATTTAAATTTTAATACTTTTTTTGGGAAAGACTTGAAATAATTATTACATTGATTTTTTCTTCATATAATCCAGTGCTTTAGAAGAAATTGTTTTGGTCAAGGAAATTTGGTAGTATCAGATTTTGCCTTTATGTGTTCAGATTTTGTCTGTGTTGTTGAGTCAGCAGCATTTAACCTAGGAAAATATGTTTAATTTTGCTTTTTGCAGAGTGGCCTCTACTTTGATAAGAGGAACTATAGCAGTCTTAGACATAGCAAACCTACCTCTGCATACTGCATTCGGGTCTGTCTAAAGTTTTTTGGCTTCATGTATTTTATCCACTTTTAACACATTTCTAATCCCCCATTTTGCATTTTGACTAGTTGTAACTAATAGACAAATGGCTGTGTACATACCAGTTTTTGGTAATTGAATTCATATAGTCCATGTGAGTGTGCCTTCAAATGAAACTGTTAGAGTAGGCCCAAGTACATTTCATAAGATGGATACCCTTTTTAAAAACTTTACACATGAAAATATAAACTGTATACGAGATGAGAAGAATGTATTTTTTAAATGTTAGACTCTTGTTTTTAAAGCATTTGACGTATCATACATTTAAAACATACATTCACTGTATGAGACACAGTCATTTAAAATAATTCAGGGCTGGGAATGTGGCTCTATGGTAGAGCACTTGCCTAACATGTGTGAGGCCCTGGGTTTAAACCTCGGAACTTGGGGAATGGTGGTGGTGAACTTGTAAAACCTGCACACATAATTTCAGTACCATTATTTCTATGTCTGATTTGTTTTAGTAAAAAAGACATGAAAATTATATCCTTGGTGACATCAGGAAAAGATAATTGTAATCCTTTAAAAAACATACTGTAGGGGACCAAGAGATGAAGGGATGGGGAGGGAGGAAAAAGGAAGGGGAAGTAAAAAAAAAATACCCACCATAAGTATAATCACTGTGTACTGCAAATATGTACTAATAAAAAAATTTAAAAAGCCATGCCCTTTCAGTACATGCATTCATGGTGACTGGTACAGTTTATTCAGTTAAACTAAAGCAATTTGTCCATGGCATCTTTTGACATACCAGTTTTCTAAATTGTTTGGAAAAGAATATTTGTGGCTGTAATTCAAAGCTAACTTCTCTGTTCCCCAGTACCCAGTCTAAACCCATTAGAAATTTGTCATGAAGTCAGTGAAAATATCACAAGAACTTCTGATAACTGGGATGTGGTTGCCGTTTGGCACACTCTCAGTGTCATGGCCCTCTTTTCTTCAGTGTTTCTTAGGTTCCCACCTCATATCCTAACAATATTCAAAGGTCCATAGGACTTAAGACACATTTATAGAAGACTTAGCAGATGATTTTGTTTCTTATCCCTTACAGTTGGTATTACAAAAAAGTTTCTAGTAACAGGTTTCTTAGTGCATGTGTTTCTAAACTACTTTTAAGTAAGCAGGAATTGCTAATGAATTATAGAATATAAAACTATAAGCTTCTTGCTCCCAGCATGCTGAGACCAGTTCATTTTTGCTTATTTATTTTGCTTTGTTTTTCTTAGCAGTCTTCTTCCTTCTACAGTGACTCTTTGGCAATATCTAAGAGCAACAGGGTTAGTACTTTCTGAAGAAAGTGTTGTCTTTAAAACTACCAATTATGTTTCTTGAGGTTTAATAATGCATTTTTTTCATAGGTTTCTTCTACTGCAAATTCTGGTCTGCTGAGAAGTACTAGTCTGGTTTGTGTTTTCCTCTTCTGCTGTGTGTACTGCTGTAGGGCCATAGTTATGGTGCTGTGTTTCCTAAAAATTTTTCTCCAAAATCGTCAAAGACACAAGGGTTTAGTGGCATGTATATTGCAGAATGTACTGTTTGTACTTAAAATATAAAACTTTAGGACATTGAGATTAGGGGGTCTTCCCTTCATAGAGGTAGATACTGCTGACTGTTGCTTAGACGCTGTTTCCTGCAAAGAAGGTAGATTTGCATGGGTCCCACCACACATACTTTTGTGAGATGGCTGCCCATGGAAAGGATGTCCTATTTTTCTTTAGGACAGCTGTGACCTTGACCATGCTAATCTGTATTCTAATAAAGCAAGCTGGCTAGAAAGCTAAAGCAGTAGCTTTGTGTAATGTGCAAGTTGTTATTTGGTTGTTTTCAAGGTTATAGTATTGTGACCTGTACTAGTAGACTGGGACTCTTGAGATTTTATGACTTAATGTGATAATGGGCAGAATGTTCTCTTATGTCAGTTTCCTTTTCTGCTATGTTTTCTCTTTTTGAGATAATAAATTAATAATCTTAGCTCTCTTATTTTCATAACATGACGGTGAGAGAAAATACTATAACTAGTGGTGCTATTGTATGAAATGTGAAGTTTGAAGTTATGAGACTGAACAATTTACTATCTTCAGTTTTCACTTCATTCTTCAAAACTTTCGGAACAGAGTACTGCAAAAGAAAAAGTTATTTTTAAAACAACTTTGATGATAAATAGATAAATGGCATTTCTTTTGTTCTTTAGACCTTATTATACAGTGGTTCCAGATTATATAACCCCTATGGTTCTCAAACTGTAAGTCTATACAGGGAATTTGTGAGGAGGGGAATGATATAGGAAGGTACAGATTACTTACAAAGAAAAGGTTACTTAATCTGAATTGTAATTACAAGATGTGATTTATTCACTGAACTAGCCATGTATGGCTCTTATTCACACTTTGTGAAAGGGCTTGCTTGAAATTGTGGCTTAAGTATGAGGGGAGTAAGTAGAGAAACCTCTTTTGTTGCGCCTTAGTTTCTCCTGAAGAAGTCCAAGCAGCTCTTCTGAGGACATCTCTGTTATCTCCTCTCAGAGGGCTGGTGGATCCTGAGGGTGGGAGTAGGGTTGAGTTCCAGACTAGAGAATTATAGTTACCTTTACCCTGGGAATAAGGGTCAGGTTAGGTCTGTGATCATTAATGTGTTCCCCAAAGAAAAAGGAGTTGCTCATTGTTGTAAAGCCTTTCTTCTTCAAAACTTTGTAGCCATCTGAATACAGTTATTACTCATCAAGAACAAGTTCAGCCCGAAGCAGTCCTGTGGTGAGCTGTCTAATTTCTTTGCATGCTATAAATAGAAACTTTTGGTGTGTCATTAATCTGTATGCACTGGTTAGAATATTGAGGATGTGCTGTGTTTCACTCTTGTGCATGGATTGTGGTATTCTCTCAGTACTCAAAATCAAGGGCGGTAGTAATTAATGATTTCTGTATGAATGTGACAGCACATAATTTAAGTCTGGAACCATCATCACTAGAAAATTTTCAAGTTTTTATGTTTAGTTGTTGTTTCTGTGAAACTTGTGTTTTCAGCAGTATGTAATTCATTTTTGCGTTGGGTACCCTGTTTTTTCTTTGTGTCTTCCTACATTGAGCCATTTCACTTTCTTACTACCACTTTTGTCGTGGAGTGGAAGAAGAAATAAAACAAGCCAGGTTTTAAAAATTGTGTAGAAAACAAAACTATGACAGTTCTAGTAACCTAATTTTTCTAAAGTATTAAAGTTTATTTTTCAGTTTATAAAAATAGCATTAGTTAAGGAACATCCACAGTAAAAGCCTCCAGACCAATCCTCAGATGGAGCCTCTGTTCCTTTCAGAAATATTTTATGTGTGTATATGAGTACTTTTTATTTTTAACATAATCACTGCTCCCCAGTGTTTTCTTTAAGTATCTTTCTGTATCTGTTCATACAGAATTGTTTCATCTTCTTGTCACATTAAAATTTTTTTTAACAAGTAAGCTATGTCCCTTACTTTTTCCATTTAATTCTTCTAGAGGTAGTTTCATATCAGCACAGTCTTTATAATGGCAATATATTACTCCATAAGTGCATAGGTATGCATTTTGAAAACCATTCAGGTTGTCAAATATTTGAACCTTCTTTTATTGTTTTTGTTTTTACTTTTTTTGAGATAGGGTCTCATTATGTAGTTCAAGCTGGATTTGAACTCACTATGTAGTTCAAGATGGCCTAGAACTCACAGCAGTACTCCTGCCTTAGCCTCCTGAGTTGCTGAGGTTACAGGTGTGCACCACTATGCCTGTCTGTGATGAACATTCTAATCCAAGTATATTTTGTATACTTAAGATGAGTAAATTATAAAGTAAATTGCATATAATGAAATGATGAGATCAAAGAACATACATTTTAATTGCTATATATTACCATATTGACAACCACAAAACAACCAGTACTAATTTGCATTTCCAATGGCAAATGATGAGTTTAGAAACTACCTTGTTATCTTTAATAATGTCAGAATTATTAGTCTCTTAATGATCATCAAAGATTACTTTTTAGAATGGAATAGATGAGCTATATGGGCTGTCTTTTACATTTATGATTAGTTCAGTTCTGCAGTTTCCAAGTGGCAATTTAAAAAAACGCCACTCCTATATTTAACAAAAAATTTCACAGGGATGTTTAAGGACATAGAGGCTTTTTGACACACAAGGAAGAAGTTAACTTTTAACTTATTCTCTTTTTAACTTACTCTTACTCTTGGCAATTTTTGGGCTTGGTAGCATTTTTAAAGTCTCAGATGTAGTGGCCCCTTGCAAACAAAATTTGATAATATATTTTCAGTCAAATGTAGGACCATGTCTTGTGAGACACCTAGGTCCTACTTCATTTGCAACTTAGATTCAGAGTTACTATCTTAGTGATGCCAGAATGATTTCTTAGTGATGTCAGAATGGAGATTAAACCATACATACTGAAGGTGAGCCTTCTGTTGGTGAAGCAGGAAGAAGGCTTACCATGTAGGGTGACACTAGAAACATCTCCGAGTAGTTGCATAGGGATCAATAAAGGGAAATAAGAATCATCACTTCAGTGTCCTTGCTGGTAGGAAATTCTGTCTTTAATATATAGTATTTCATTTAAAAATATATTTTTTTCTTTCTTCCAAACTAAAACATTAAGTATATTTATTGACCCCTGATAGAATCCCATGGGGGCTGGAGGTTGAAAAGGCATGATATCTCTAGTTTTGGCTAGTTTATTCAGACTTCCCACTTTGTTTAACTTAAAGAAAGTTTTACTTTTTTCTTTGTGCTTTTTGGAAATATCTTTTTTTTTTTGAGTTAGCTCATTAGTATGCCTTGTAATAGTTTTTCTACTTAATAGCATATACTAGATTACACCAATTATAATGCTTGTAGAGTGTGTGCATGTTTCTCAAAACCTTCAGTCTGTGCTTAAAATTAAGACTGTAGTGAAGTTGAATCTTTTTCATTATCTGCATTTAATACCTATAGTTTATCAACGATGACAACATGAGTATTGTGTCTTCTGATCATGCCAGTCACGGGCGCAGGGAGAGTGTGGTGAGCATGGTTTGTATGCAAATACGACAATTTTTAAAGTGATGACAGTGTGTGATCATGTGAAATAAAGTAAAATTTATATTTGACAAAAATGAGCATTTTCCTTACATTTATTTATGTGAATAATTTGCCTTATATCATGTTTTTGAGAATACATGCTCTCACGTCTCGTATATCTGAAGTCATTTATTGAGGTCTTCACTTTTTATTCTTTGTTGATTTTTTTTTTTCTTTTTTTGGCTTTTTTGAGACAGGATCTTGCTATGTAGTCCAGGCTGACCTCAAATTCGTGGCAATCCTCCTGCCTCAGCCTCTTGAGTGCTGGGATTACAGGCATGTGCCACCATGCTCAGCTTCTTTGTTGTTATTTTGTGTGTGTGAATTTATATGTACAATTCGCCAAAAGAAAGTTTCTCAAAAAAAGTGCTTCTATCACTGTATAAAACTCATAATTACAAATAGTATGCCTTATTGCTTTCTTTATTGTTGTATTTAAGCTTAACCAATGATTATCCATCTGAGACCTATGAACTTTTTTTGATGAGTTACTGAAAACAAAATTAGGAAATTCTACTTTCAGACATTCAACTAAATAATTATTGAGAGAACAAATAGCTATATTAAAATACAAATGGTAGAATTTCAGGTTATTCTTTTTTTAAAAATAAAGAGGCATGAGAAAGATTTATTAGAGAAAAATACAGTATGTACTTGAGTGGAGTGTGAGTGCTCAAAGAAATGAAGCACCAGGTTATTCTTTTATGAAGTTGGAAATTTATTATAGAGAGTTGATGGTATTTTGTTACATTTAAGTAACTGAGTTTTGTAATTACATTGTTGAGGATTGTGTGTCAGATTGGAAATAGAATAAAGGACCCTAAAGAGGCTATAATTCTTTTAAGAAAAATACAAAGTATTTAATATGTTATGAACAATTGTAAACTCAGAATTTTCATAGAGGAAAGGAACACCAAATGTTTGTGAGATTTGTTGCCAAAAATGTATCTCATTAAAGCATTTGTTGTCCCCTTGCCAACCTGTTAGTGCTCATGCTCACAGCTGAAATACAAAGAACAAGCTCTAACACCTCAAGAGTTCCTTGCAAAGCAATGGAGTGGAAAGGGCAGCAACTTTATAAAATATTATGTCTGGACTTGCATCCTCTTCTACCTATTAGTTGTGTGAATGACAATTTCTTTATATTTACAGTGGAGATATGTCTTAACATATGAATTAAATGAATTACTATATAGAAAGTATCAAAATTCTGAGTCAGTAGGTGCTAATATTAGTGTGTATGAATCCAGGTTGTGTTACTATTATTGTGAATAAAAAATCATTTCTTGGTTGTGTTAGTACTCAGCAGAACTTGATAATATTAAGCTTGTTTTGTTTTTATGAGTGGGTTTCTGCATTCCTTTACTCAAGAAGAGTTTTGAAGCAAAGTAAATGGTAAGCTAAGGTAAGGAATAGCTGATGAGTGAGGTAAAAATAATTTATTAATTAAATGTTTAGAATGTGCCTATTTATATTTGTGGCAACTGTGTTAAGTGCCAGGAATAAAGTGGTAAACCAGAACAGATTTTGTACTTTGTGGAGCTTATATCCTAGTGAATGAGATAGAAAATAAACTCATAAAGGAACAAGAAGAAACAAATCCCAGGGTCTGTGAAGAGATTAAGCAGGTGATTTGATAGTGAAGGTTGGAGGCTGGGTACATATGAAGGTGACTCTTTGGATGGAGCGGTCAGACAAGGCTTCTCTGAAGAATTGACCTTCTAGCTGAGATTTGAAATTTAGGCATCAGCTGCTCAAAGAGCTGGAACTAGAGATTTCTAGACCAGTGCCAAAGCTTAAAGTGGAAAAGAACTAGATGACTGTGGGGAACCAAAAGGAGCCAGTGTGATTCCTTTCCGTAATTATTTTGTCCTACATTTCTTGTCTTGGAGAATATGAAAAAGAGGAAATTAAGGAAATTGGAAAAAAGGTGCAGTGAACACCCTACAGATAATTTATTATTCACATTTCATTGTAGAGAAATATTTATGCTCAACAGATATCTATAATAAATTATAAATTTTATTAAATATGGTAGAGGCTTTTTATAAATACTGCCCTAGGAATGGAATGCCTCTGTTGAGAATGTCAGGGGTCTTAAGCATGGGAGATTTGCTTGCCTTCAGGCAGTAAATAATCTCTGTAGTGTAGAATTGTAGTTAAGATGAATAAAAGAATTTAGGGAGTTGTGAGTTTGCTTATGAACCACTTTACTTTTCTGATTGCAGAGGTTTCCTTATTTCATTCCATGATCCTTTATATCAAAATGAAAACAAACAGCTTTTCCCCTATTGGCCAATGTTCTTATCTTTTTCCTCTCTCTTAACTGTTAAAGTGTCTCATTTTTTCCTCACTGAAAGGTTTCTGCTGCTGATTATTTTAGTCGCACCAGTCGTAGGGGAAGCATTGTCTCTGACGTGAATGATGTCAGTATCCCAGATTTGACCAATGTGAGTGTGTTGCATGGGGTGATTATGCTGTTTCAGGCTTGGGATTAACAACTAATACAGGACCTATTTTAAAATTAGGAATTTAATTTTCTAACTAGGAAATATTTATTTGAACATACACAAAACTACAGTTGTTTTGGGATATACTTACTAATATGTCCTTTTCTATCAGAGAACCCCATTAGCAGCTTCATCAGTTACCAGTGTTTTGCTGATTTTGTTTCATCTGTTTCTTCTTTTCTTTTTTTTTTCTGAATTGTTTTAGAGCAAATCTTACACATCATTTCCCAGTATTTAGTTCAGTGTGCATCTTGAACAGATTGTTTTCAGATTTACTATGCTATTATCATACTTAATGAAATAAAGAATTAATTCCTTTGTACCATCTAATACTAAGCCAATTTTCTGAATTCCTGATTGATCTTAAAATTTTCCCCCTTTTGTGTTTGGTGAGTCTATAAAGGGATAGGTAAACTTTAAAAGCTGAGTAATAAAATATACTACTTAGTAAAGCTTCACTAATTTGTAGTAACTGGGAAGAATCTGAATAGATTTTAAACATTTAGGTTATGGCATTGCTTTGAAAAAGTATGCCAATCTATTGCTTTCGTATTCACTGGGACCTGAGTTGAGAATAGGCTGTCAGTGGAGGTACTTTGTCGGATTTGTCTTAATGAAGGAACCTCAGTCAGCACATCAGAACCTACCTGCTGACCTCTTTTTTGTGACACCTCATCTCTGTTACTGGCATAAGTACTGTTTTGCCCATGGACAACCAAAAACCTAATTGTCAAGTGCTTTGGAAGAGAGGAGAGACAATGTTTCTTCCTAGAAAAATTAGACATGAATTTTCAAATAAAGAGATCCCCGCTTGTAATCAGCAGTTTACTCATTATATAAAATAGCTATTTCTGAACTATTTTTATCCTAGAAAATAGTTTTGTTTTTGAAGTCTGTGTTGCTGAGGCTAGGATTGAAATTGTAGTCCTCCCACCCCTCCCTCTCCAGTAGCTAGAATTACAGATGTGTGCCACTATGCCTGGTGTGGAAATTATTCATTTATTTAAGTACTGAGGCTCCAACTTAGAGGCTTGCACATGCTAGGCAAGTGCTTTACTATTGAGCTACATGCCAGCTTTTTAAATTTTGAGACAGGGTCTCACTCAGCCGAGGCTCTAGAATTTGGCAGTCCTCCTGCATTAGCTTCCCAAGTAGCTGAGATAATAGGTACACCACCCTGCCCAGCTGAAAATAGTTTCAAGTGTGGTCCTTAAGTATTCCAGATTTTTGATTCTCAGATCTTGCTGTGGAGGAGTATCATCCTTGCATGGGTTGAATCGTAATTCTCACTGCATATAAAGTTAGAAGACTGACTTAACTAGTCATTCCTCTGAAATAATGGCCGATTTTATTATTTTGCTTTGTAACTCCGTTTTTCCCTAAGTATAGACAATTAAATTTATTGTGTATATTTTTTCTCTTAAAAACTTAGTTTCTATGACACTCTAATTTATGATTTCTGAATTACTGGTTATGTCCTCCTTAACATTTATTTCTTGGCAGTTTGCTTTAGTAATTGCCTACAAATGAGAAGGGTTTTTAAAAAATCTGTGCCTCTACTAGTTAATTACATCTAAATTTTTAGCATAATAAGCAAAGGATTCTTTA
This sequence comes from Heterocephalus glaber, assembly GCF_000247695.1. Next base: position 15,213,760 of record NW_004624788.1, on the reverse strand, counting down.
GAACTGGGCTTTGCAAATCTTCTTATTTTACAGCGTAAGAGTCATTGGCTTTTATATTTTTAAATGGCTGTGGTACTAAGTATAGTACCTATATAATAAACTTAATTTTGCCTCTTGGCAAAGCTTTTAAAATACTTGCTTGTCCTCCCCCTAGAGCAAGTAACTTTCTTGGGTAGTATTTCTTTTAGAGAATATGCTGTAATTCCGTTCATTACAGACAAATAAAAAAGGGACTTGAGCCAGGCACAGCATTATGTCTATAATCTCAGCTCCTTGGGAGGTGCTGAGGCCAGGTGATTTCAAGCTTGACACTAGCCCTGGCAACTTACCAAGACCCTGTCTCAAAAAGGATTGGGAGCAGGCATGTAGCTCAGTGGTAGAGTGCCCCTGGGATCAATCTCCATTATATCTCTCCCATACTCAGATGTGTGTATAGGGATGGACTTGGTACGTCCCTTCTTTGCTTTTTTTTTTTGTTACTGGGGATCTAACTTGGGACATTGCGCTTGCAAGGAAGGCACGGTGCCACTGAGCTAAATCCCCGGCCCCCTTCCTTGCTTTTTAAAGATGAGCTGGAAATCTACATTTTTATGTGTAATATTCAAATTTTTAAATGTTGACAATGAGTTAATTTTAGAAGAACTTTCTGGCTACTCCACTGTGTACAAAATGAATGGTTAGAGGCTGATAATTTATAACTTGAGCAAAGAGGTACTGAAAAAGGATGCCAGACCCTAGTTCTGTAAGATGATGTAGTATTTATAGTTGCTTTAGCCTCTTGTTTTCTTCTTTCACTTCTATAGGTTGAGCAAGAATAGAGGAAAAGAATGTAATAATTAAGCTCATTTCTAAATGGAATCCTGATCGAGTTTTACTTTAGGAAATTTAAAAAATTGTTCTCAGCTGAATCTGGTGGTGCACACATGTAATCCCAAACTATGGGAAGCTAATGCAGGAGGATTACAAGTTCCAGCCCAGCTTGGGCAGTTTACCAGTTTACTGAGACCTTGTCTCGAATAAAGTTGTTTATTTTTTGTTGTTGTTGTTTTCTTCCCTTCTGTGGTCAGGGAATCATGTCTCTTTCTTTTTTTTTCCTTTTTGCAAGCAGTTTTTAAATAGCATTATAAAATCAGTACAGGTTGAGCATCCCTAATCCTGAAATCTGAAATGTTTCAAAATCTTAAATTTTTTATCACGGATAAGATACAAGAAGTGAAAAATCTCACAGCTGACTTCATGTGATGGGTTGCAGTGAGAACTCAGGAGCACTAAAAATATTTTATAAAGCAGTCTTGAGCTTATGCGTCTAAGGTATGTAAGAAGCACAAGTGAATTTTATGTTTAGACTTGGGCCACCCCTGCCCAACCCCTGCTTGGCCAGATAGCTCATTATGTGTATGTCAGTATCCTCCAATCCAAAATAATCTGAAATTGGAAACACTTCTGGTTATAAGCATTTCAGATAAGGGATATTCAACCTGTATATATAAATTAGATGTTAACAGAAGGTTAGGATCCAGTGACTACATTGAATAGACTACACCATAAATACTTTCTTAGACTACAGCAATGATGGCAAACCTTTTAGAGCTTTCAGTGATACCAAACAGCTGGCTGTAGCACGTGTGCCATAGGTTTCTCACCACTGGACTATAGTCTACACCTTAAACACGATTAGATTTTAACAAACTTAAAAAGCCTTTGTAGAATCTGGGATACTTTTTTAGTCATTATTATAAACATTAGCTTGTCATTGTAAATAGTTCTGTGAGACATTCTCATTATTAAATCCCTTGGGGTTCTTAGAATATACCAGGTTTCTCCTAGCTTTACAGTGTAATCTCAGAGCTAAGAACTGAAGAGTCTCTGGCCAAGGCACTGCAGCCAAAATAACTGGACTGTGTGTGGTATGGCTGCTCTGGGCATTTTTGCTGGCTTAACAGTCTCTGAAGTTTGGTGCATGATGAGTTTGGGTTGCGACAATTAGGATTTGTCAGAAGATAATGAAACAGCAGAATCAACATTGTGGTGGCCTAGTTCAATACACAACCTTTGAAATTTAAGATTATTCCAAGGTGATGTTCTACTAAAAAATGGATGAGTTTGGGAGTCATTTTTTAAGAGGTGGATATGAGCAAGGATTTCACATAGACTTGCAAGAATTTAATTTGAATGCTGCTTGCTTTCATCTTTGACTGGGTTGGAAATACTGAGGCATAAAAATTATTTTACTGAGATATATGTGCATTTTAAAAACATTGAATATTAGGCAATGCATTTTGCTAGTGCATCTTTGAGGGAGGATTATTCCCTTTTATGGCAGTAATTGGTAATGTTAAAAACTTTCATCTGCTGTCATTACTTGTTTTTATTATAAAACATTTTGAATATTGTTTTAAATAATCCAAATAAAATAGTTTAGTTTTGACAGTATAATAGCAAGAAATAGCAAAAAAGAGGTAAATGTCTAAAAGTAGCATTTCTGTCACTGGTATAGTACCTATAATAATAGGCATTTATAAACATTATGAATGTCAGGTAATAAAAATACTAAATACTTTGAAATATGAAAACATTAGGATGAAGTGACCTGAATAGAGGCAGAAATGTTTCATATTTTAATAATTAACTGGAGAAGGTTTTGGAATCTCTTCTCTAGATTGGGCTGGGCTGGTTGGTCTAAGAGTTGGAGTCTGGGTACATTTTATTTGCATTGAAATAAATCTCTTATGTGACTTTTCCACACCTAGTGGTAATTGGGATAGTATATATAAATAAATGAACACTGGAGTTCATAAAATGGGCATTTGCATCCAACTTTGATATTTAGTAATTGTTCAGCCTTCAAAATCTATCATCTGAATTTTCCCCCTTAGCTATAAAGTCAGATTTTTGAACTAGACCTTTAAGGTACTTCCTTTTATGAAACAGTGTCTGAAAGAACCCTAAGTCCTATCAGCGGAAGATAGGTTAACTCAGTTATGGCATGTCAAGATAACAGGCTACTATGAAGCTATTAAATGAGGTTAAGTTCACAAGTGCAGATAGGTTATTATGCATTTATTTATTTATTTATCTGACAAATTTTGAATCTTGTATACTAGGGACGATTTTTGTTATTAGGAAAGAACACATAGGTATAGGGGTTTTATTAGAGAGATAGAGCAGACTATAAATGAGTATAGTGTCAGGAAGTGATAAATGTTATAAATAAAAATGAAGTACTTTCTCAAAACTTTCAGGGAAAAAGAAGATACAGAATATATCTGAACACTACGGTTAGGATTTTTAAAAACTTAGGCCTTTGTTGTTATGGTGACTGGGGGGGGTCAGAGTATGAAATGGTAGTGAGAAACCTATTTCTCCTACCTTT
>NW_004624788.1:15171556-15187234 GCF_000247695.1 Heterocephalus glaber | reverse complement strand
GATTGGGACATTTTAAAGTGTTGATGTAAGTCTAAGCAGGGGACAAATGGATATTGCTGCCATAAATGAATTATTACATTGCTCTTATAAAGAAAATCTAGAAAATTATTTAGATCTGTTGAACATAATAATGAGAAAGAAGCTATATAATTTAAGAGCCCAGAATTATCAATGTGGTCTTTATAGGGATTTCTTTCTTTGAGGACTGGAAATACCCATTCCAGTTTGTTTTAATTGTGTTCAAAAAGTGATAGAAGTGCTTGCCAGGAGTTTGGGGGAGGGAAGTATAGTTGAATAGGCAGAACCCCAGAGAATTTTTATGGCAGTGAAATTATTCTGTAATCGTACCAAAATGGTGGGTACATGTCATTATACATTTGTCCAAACACATATAATGTTGAACACAATGAGTGGACTTTAATGTAAAATAAACTTTGAGTGATAATGATGTCATTGTTGATTCAAACAAATGTACCACTTTGGTGGGGGAGTTTGTTAGTAGGTATAATTGTGCATTTGTGGGGAAAGGGGTGTATAGGAGTTCTGTATTTCCCATTCAATTTTACTCTGACCTTAATACTACTCTAGAAAAGTGTTAGGAAAGGTGGACATATCTAGATAGGTGAAAAAGCAGCTTCTAGAGATTTTCATTTTGGGTCAGTACTGGCTCATTAAAAAATATGATTTGATGGCTATACTAGGTGGTTTCCTCTTTGATTCTTCTTGTGTCTTGCATGCCAGTTTTGGAGATTCTGAGCCATCATGCTTTACCTAGAGTTCTGTTGTTTCCCTTGTTTTTGCCTCACCACACATTTTTCATATCTATTTCTGCTTCTTCTACAGATTAGAAGAAAATCTCATGTTAAGTATTTAATGATCAGAACTGAAGTGAGCTATGTCACTGTCTCATATATCCCTGAGGATTTTTAAAAATAAAAATCCCCATGATTAATTATTTTCATCAACTTAGTTTTTCCTTTCATTCTAAGAAAAATATCTTAGTATGCACAGGAGATTCTAAAAGTTTTATACTTTTCCAGCTTACAGTCTGTAAGCTTTTTTAATACCCTGAAAGTCTGCTTCACATACTGTGATTCATGTTTGAGATAATGTCTCTTTTTTTTTTTTTGGTACTGGTGATGGAACTTGTGTCCTTGCGCTTGTGCAGCAGGCGGTGAAACCACTGAGCTAAATCCCTGGCCCAAGATAGTGTCTCTTGCCCACATACTTTTATCCTGAGTTCTCTTGTTCCAAACAGATACCAGTATCACCTCATGTAGTAGAGTGTTCATATATGTAGATATACAAAGAGGCCAGGCACCATGGTGTAATTCATTGTAGCAGCAGATTGGGAAAGTAGAGAAGGCCCATTCAACAAAAACAACAATGATGTTGAGAAAAAATTTCAAAATGTTTTTAGTGCTTCTTGCTGAAATTAAAATAACTGCACCTTAAACCTTTTGTCTATGCCTACTTTAGGAACAGAATATTAGCAATGTTTTAAGTATGTTATCCTCTTCTTCCTTATTTTAATACGAAATGGCTTATTTGACATTTAAAATTTTTTATTACAGGTTTTAAGCATTTAAAAAAGCATACAGAGGAATATAATTGCTCTTCATGAACCTACCACTTGCTCCCAATCACTGTGAACCTGTCTTCAGTTCTGCCCTGTCCATTTCTCTTGCTCTCGTATTGAAGCAAGTTCTAAGCACCCCATATTTTAATATGAATTTTAGTAGACAATATGGACTCTAAAAATATAAAGAATATTTCATACCTAAAAAAATAATATTCCTTCATGTTACATATTCATTCACTATTAATATTCACTAGTTCAAAATACCTTAAGTGGTTTTCCTTTTTATAGTTAGAAAAAAAATCAGGACCCAGATAAGTTCCGTACCTTAAAATTAATGGGTAAACAGGTTCCTTTTCACCCTTTTTCTCCCTTGCAATTTATGTGTTGAAGAAACTAGATTGCTTGCCAGTTTCCTAGTCTTATGTTTCATTCACATAATGTCTTTAACATATTCCTTTTCCCTTCTAGTGCTTGTGAATATGTTAGGTGTAGAGGCTTAATCTTAGCATGTTTGGTACATCTACTTCATAAGGTAGTGCAATTACCTTCCTTAGGAGGCCCAGTTGTGTGACTTTCTCTTTGTGATGCTGTAGCTGGATGCTTAGATCTCATAGTTAATTAGGGGGTTGTGCAGTAGGATATTCTGATTTTATCATTACTGATCTATTTATTTACTTTTATTATACAGCTTTGCTAAGATACAGTTATAATTCATCTATCTAAAAGTATACAGTTCAGTGGTTTGTAGTATATTTAAATATATATGCACCCACCACCACACACCCTTTTAGAATATTTTTAATGACCTCATAAAAAAACCACATATCCATTAGCTATTATCTTCTTATCTCCCCCTTCTTCTACTCCCAGCTCCAAGTAACCACTGATTTACTCTGTATCTATATATTTCCCTATTCTAGACGTGCTTTTTTTTTCTCTATTTTTTTGGTACCAGGGATGGAACTCAGGACCTTGTGCTTGCCAGGCAGGCATGGTGTCACTGAGCTACATCCCCGGCCCTCTAGACTTTCATATTAATGGAATCAATCATATGTGGTCTTTTGTGATTGACATCTTTCACTTAGCCTATTTTCTGAGTTCATCCATGTTGTAGCATATATCAGAAGTTCATTCCTTTTTATAGACTATTAGTATTCCATTGCATGAGTATGCCACATTTTGTTTATCCATTTGTATTGATGGACATTTGAATTGTTTCTCCTTTCAGTTTTAGGAATGATATTGCTGCAACTACCTGTGTACAATGTTTTGTGTGAACATAATATTTTTTTTCTCTTAATTATCTATGTAGGAGTGGAACTTTTGGATCATGTTGTAAATCTGTGTATAGCTGTTGAGGAATGCCAGACTGTTTTCCAAAACAGCTTCACCATTTTACATTCCTTACTCGTAGTACATGCAAGTTCTGATTTCTCTACATCCTCACCAGCAATTACTATTATCTAACTTTTTACTTCTAGCCATCCTAGTGGCTAGTCTCTGAGAGACTAATGATTTTTTAACATATTTTCATGGGCTTATTGAGAGATCTTCATTGGAGAAATGTCTGTAAGATCTTTTGCCCATGTTGTGATTGGTTTTTTTGTCTTATTGAGTTGTGAAAGTTGTTTATATTTTAGATATAAATTTCTTATCAGAAATATAATTTACAAATAATTTTCTGTCATCCTGCAGGTTGTCTTTTTACTTTCTTCTGCTTTATTAAGTTTATCTTTAAACAAACTTATTAATCAGATAAAATAGTTTACAAAGGAAAGGCAAGAAAAACTTCACTCTCTGCCTTTATTTATGAATTTTCAAAATTAGGAGTTTGTTTAGCATCCTTTCATAGTGACCAATTGCTTGTTTTCTTTTAAAAATATCATTATGAAACCATGAGTTCAAACATTTGATGTTCTTAGTGCATTGGTAGCTTTTATTTTTGACATTTCACTTTTTTAATTGTCCCATTTTATGAACTTCTTCACATTGATTTCCAAGTACTTTTTTTATTATTATTAATTTTTTGGTACCAGGGATCGAACTCGGGTCCTTGTGCTTTTGCAGCAGGCGGCGAAATCACTGAGTTAAATCCCCGGCCCATCCAAGTACTTTTAATGAATACAAATGTAGCTGGTAGCTTTTTTGCTTTCTGACAGAAGATCGTCCCTTCTCAATCTTGTACATTTTCTGTCCTTGACCTGAAATCTGCCATTTGTCTAAGGAGCCCTAGTCCTCTTTTAGTGGAGCACTGTGGGTGCTAGGGGTGCTCATTGCTTCTGAGTTGTTTATATCTGGGAAATATATAAGTGGGTTGTTTTGGTTACAGAATATATTGTGAGTTTGTTCTTATTGTTTCAGTTTATATTTATGACTTTAGGGATTTTAGTTTATTTTTTCTATTGTACATCTGTATCTCCTTTTTTTCACATTGCAATTCCTAGTTCTCAGTCATTGGGGATGATAGTAGTTATATTATATTATATTCTTCTTTTTTTTTTTGTTACTGGGGATTGAACTTGGGACCTTATGTTTGTTTGCTTTATTTCACACGACCCAAAATAGCAGTACTATTGGTTAAAAAGTGGGTTTGGTTTGGCTTTTATTTTTGCCAGTAGGCTATGTATAGCCAAAGTACTGCTTTGAAATGTTACTTGAAATAGTTTGTTTTCTTATGCTACTAGCTAGACATACAGTTTATTTCATTGCATTTTTATCTTCAATATGTAGGACCTGCTTTGCAAATTTTAAGTTTTTACTGTAAAAAACACAACATAAAATTTAGCATTTTAACAATTTTAAAGGGTGCAGTTTACTAGTGTTAAGTATATTCATTGTTGTACATCAGATCTCCTGAACTGTTTCATCTAGCAAAACTAAAATTCTATATCCATTAAACAATTCCCCATTTCTTTCTGTTCTTGGCAACTACATTTGAACTTTTGGTATCTATGAATTTGATTGCTTTAAGTACTTCTTATAAGTAGAATTATACAACATTTGTATTTTTGTACTGACTTATTTTACTTAGCATAATGTCTTCATGGCTGTGTTGTAGCATGTGATGAGTTCCTTTATTTTTAAGGTTGAATAAATTACACTATATGCAAACTACATTTTGTTTATTCATTTGTTGATGGACATTGGGTTGTTTCCTTAGTAAATGCTTTTAAAGTGTAACTTTGTCTTACTATATATATATACAGAATATAAATTTTGTCCCACAAAATCAAAGCAGCAAACATCTTTGAAAAAGATAATCTTCCGTATCTTCATCCTATTTTTGTCTTTTTACAGAATTTAAAAATTTAATGGTTTATCTTTGCATTTTTTTAAACCAAGAAGATATATTAATCATTTTTAGTCAAAAAGGATAGGTACATACAATGATGGCGAAACTTTTAGAACTTTCAATGATAACAAACAGCCTCTGTGGCACATGTGCCATAGGTTTGTCACCACTGGGTACATACATCATTCAAAATACAATACATATGAATTAAATATATTTGTATCATTCCTAGAAAATGGTAGAACAGTATACATACTGTTCTGTATCTTTTTATCACTTTCTCCTAATAGTATAGAGAAATCTTCCTCATTCTTTTTCACCATGCATAGTTATAGTTAGGCTATTGTGTGGACAGTTAATTCCACCAGTTTCCTAGTCATGGACATTCAGGTTGTTTGCAGTGTTATAAGTAATCCAGCAAAATAATCCATAATACTGTATTGCATTAGGACTTTTTTTTTTTTGCAAATTTACCTGTAATAAAATGTCCTAAGAGTGGAATTCTGGGTTGAAAGCTATGTGTTTTTATGTGATATCACTAAATTGTATGTAAATGTTTTGGACTTTTACTAGTGTTTTTGTTAGAAATATGGTTTTAGTTTGCATATTTCTTCATATGAACATCCTCATACTCAGAGGTGTTTTTATTTTTCTGTAAACTGCCCATTTGTTCAGTCTGTTTTTCTGTGTAGCTAGTATTCTTTTTAAATTTTAGAGATTTTGAGTATAATCTGTCCAATATAAACTACATTTTTTGTAGTGTGTCATTATCTTTTTACTTTGTGGTATCTTTTACCAGTCAAAAGTTTTAATTTTTATGTAGTTTAATTTATTGCCTCTTCCTCTTATTAAGGTTTTAGATTTTTGCATAGTAGCATTTTTAGCATAGTAGCTTTCACTCACTCTTTGGATACTTACTTTTTATTAAATGCCTGCATAGTTTGTTCTCCTTTTCTGTTTATCCCATATGAGATGAAAATTTTACAGTGTTTGAACCTTTCTATTGAATTTATAGTTGTTGTAGGTTATTCTAAATCAGCAGTTCAGAGGCATTTCTGAATGTCATACTTGGTGGCTTCTTTGTTGTATTGCATATATTCAAATTTGTTGTATGCCATGTCCTGTGTAATGATGCCATTTGTTTTTTAACAGGAGTTGGAAAGGCAGAAACATATGTGTAGTGTGCTGCAGCATAAGATGGATGAACTTAAAGAAGGCCTTCGGCAAAGAGATGAGCTTATTGAGGTATGTAGTAAACTATGGAAATACTTAATTTTGAAAAAAATGAGTTGGATAGAATAAAGTTGTATATGTGTTGGGAGAAGAAAGTTAAAATCTACAAAGAGTCACTTTGCTCTCCACATTTGGCTGTCTCCTAAAATTTTTCAACATAAGCTATAAAAGCAGGCCTGTACCCCCTTTAATAGCAAAAGCTTTTGGTTAAGTGTCTTTTATTCCTAAGCACACTCTTTCCTGAAGATATCGTAGGAAATGGAAAAAAAGAAAAATGACATAATAACATTATTCTTTGGAACATAGTGAATACCACTTTCTTGGATATGATTCTTGAGATGTAGTAAGTTAAACGTTCCTCAGTTAAATACATTTATAAGGTAGCTAAATGAAAAAGAAAATTGTCAAGAGCTGTGCCTCATGTACAAAAGGTGAAGGTTGGGTAGTGTAGAGGTTTAGGTTTTTGCCACCTTGTCGGTAATATCTTAAGTGGAATAGAGTTAGTCCACCACTAACTTTTTTTTTGAGACAGGGTCTCTCTCTGTAGTTCAGGCTGGCCTTGTTCACTATATATAGCCCAGGCCGGTCTCAAACTCGAGGCCAAGCAGTCTGTTTGCCTCAGCCTCCCACCTGGCCTTTTAAAAAGTATTTATCATCCTTGTGGCCCTACTACCTTGCATGTATCTCTGTTCTTCTTTCAATGTGGTTTTTTCCTCCTGAAGTTGAAGTCTGAAGAGGATCCTGCCCATTATCTAGGTGTGGTTATCAAAGGCTTCTAAGGTTAATTAATTTAATGTTGTTGACATGTTAGTGATACCAGGAAGGCCAGCTTTTAATGATCCAAGGGAAATAGCTCACTACACTTGTGCACATTCCTGTCTTTCCTTTTTTTTCTCTTCACCTTTGGACCTGCAGTACTTAATTTTTTCCTTGTAGATGACCTACAAGAACCACTTAATAGAGGGGGAAAAATGACTTTTTTTTGGTACTGGGGATCGAACTCGGGTCCTTGCGCTTGTGAGGCAGGCAGTGGCACCACCCACTGAGCTAGATCCCTGGCCTATGACTATCTTTTTTATTTGTGAATTGGTGTAGTTTTTATGACATTTAAGAAAAATAAAATCGAACAGCTGGAATTTATAGATTCTAAATGCAGATACAGGTAATCCTTTGGATCTGTCAGATATGTGAGTTTGTTTTGCTCATTTTTTTCACATCTGGTAGGAAACATTATCCAAATTTTGTATCCTACTGCTATTTAAAAATAATGTGAAATCCTTTTCCTTTTGTCTTTTTGTGTCAATATGCCAAACACTTATTTCTTTTTCTAATTAAGATGAATACTTTCTCCCCTTCAAGATTTCAGAATAATAATAAAACTATTTTTGGAGCTGCCTCTCAAATTCAGTAGCTTAAATTAGGGTTAACTGTTCCAGTTTTTAACATAATTACATTTAAGAGGATTATAATGCTTGATTTCTATTATTTGTCACTTTGGCTTCTTTAAAAGCCCCAGGTTGTAGAGTATACAAACTTTAAAAACCTTAGTTTTCAGGGTTTCTTATTTTTACAACTGAGATCTTTTAGATGTTAGTGGCCAAGACTGCATAGAAGTGAAAACCCTTGAGTATGACAAATAACACTTTTTGGTTTACAATTGAGAATTGCATGGCAAAGCAGGTAATGTATGAATGAGAAAAGTAGGCAATGATAATTTTTCAGTAGTCCATAGGGGAAAAAAAAACTGTTAAGAGGCTATATAAACTAAGTATCCTTGCCCAATCAGAAGAGTTCATTTAACTAAATGTTAAATTCCAGCTTTTCTAAAAACCAGTTTGTCCTTTGTAATTCAGGATCTTCTTGGTATTATAGATTCCTCTAGAAATACACATTATTCCATGTTTGCAAAAAAAGGCCCCTATCAAAGGAAGAGTATACATTTGGAGCTCTATGTATACAGAAACCCTGTCTGGCTTGCTCCACATAGCTGTGGTTGAAAGTTATTTATTCCCAGTCCCCTTGCTTACTTTCGCTTTTTTTTTTTTCTCCATAGTTCTAGGGATAGAATCCAAGGCTTTGTGCACACTGAGCACATGCTTTATCACTGAGGTACACCTCTAGGGCGGCCTCCCTTAGTTATTTTTATAGGGGCAAGCCAGCAAGACTTATGTTGCCAAGACTCTGAACATCATCTTTCTTTCTTTTTTTGTTTATCACAGACTTTCATACCTGTTTTTTTTTTTTAAGTTTTCAACTTTATTTTTATTCTGTTTTCCTTATTTTAACTCCCTCCCTCTTTTATTTCCACTCTTTTATTACTTTTCTTACCCCTTCCTCTGCAGGAGAATCAGCGTATGCAGCAGAAAATAGACACCATGACAAAAGAGGTGTTTGACCTCCAGGAGACACTTCTTTGGAAAGATAAAAAAATTGGGGTATGAGATGAAATTGAGCTTTCATTAGAAGCTCATCTACAAGGAATAGATCAATAGAATTTAACTTAGAGATTTCTGAAAATCTGTCCTTTTGACTGTTCTTGAGCATTTATACATTGTGAAATATGAGTAAGCAAAAGACAGGGGCTTCCATGGGAAAACCTGATACTATGCTTAGAAAGAACTTTTTTTTTCTGGCTAACTCAAGGCTTGTGAAACCTACAAATAAGAACTTCCAAAGGAAATTGTTCTTATGCCCCAGGGATTCTTATCCAAAAGCAGCCACAGGCATTTAATTCAAACTCTTTTGGGTAGTTTGGTATTCTTATATTACAAGAATTTGAGTAAGAAACAAGATAGGGAGTGGGGATGGGGAAAAGTTATTAGCATCTTATAAATACTTGGTGAAAAAAATAGGAAGAGATTAAAATTAGTTTAATTATGGAAGGGGATAGGAATGTAAGATTTGGCTGAGTTGCCAAACTGTGATGCTAACTCTAATTATAAACCGAAAACACCCAAAGCAGAGGCCCAGATAAGGAAATATTCTTTTTTGTTTTGGGGGGGGGGGTTAGCGCTGCAGGTAGATTACAAGTATACTGGAGTCTGAAAAATTCCTGTCCTTATTTCATGTGGTTTTTGATTGGCAATCCCACCTGAGGAGCTTAGGAGCCATTCATACTGTATATACCTGCCAGAGGCTTACCTTGTCAGGGAAGGGCTGTGATGGAAGAAACAGAAAGAACAAATGAGAAAAGTCTTGTTTTACGTGAGGTTAGGTAGAGTAAAGTTGGCAAAGATGGCCCAGAGCACCAATGAGAGACATGCCCAAAAGTGAATCTTCTGGATCATACCTGCCATTGTTGGGGGTGCTCTGAAGCCCAGCTGGTGGTCAGCAGGATCCATTTATTTTTATTACTTAAACTACCCTATCTTCTCATCAATTAACACACAGAAAACCACATTATTTCTTGAGTCTATAGGCCAAAAATTTAAAGAACTAAGGGTAATTTTATATTATTTCAGTTATTGAGTTTCTAAAACTACCCAGACCTTAGCAAACCTTTCTGGGGGACAAATGAACAACAATATTTGAAACTATAATAGTGAACTGCTAATTTTATTTAAATTTTTAGTTGAATTTAAAATGAGGGAAGAAAAATATGTGACACAAAGTAGGCAATTTGTATAGTTAAAATCTATTCATTATCTAGAATAGGCTTCTTTTAGAATATAATTTTCTTTAGTACAGATCTGCAGATCCAGGGTTTCTAATTTGTATAGTTGTCTTAATATTTTAAACTGATTTTATTAGAGTTGCTGTAGTAAAACCTTCAACTCTCAGTCCAGTAAAATAGCTCTTTAAAACAAAACAATTTTTTAAAATTTTTGTTACCATAAAAACATGCTGATGGTTAAGACAGATTACTAAGCTTTTCAGTTGTCTTGACATTATTTGAATGAGTAGAAGCCTTCATTCTGTGGTTATACCATGTGTTTAAAGCTTTGACTTTTTAATATTAAACTTTTTTGGAGACCATTTTAGATTCATACACAACTATGTATATAAAATACAGAAAGATCATGCATACCCTTTGCCTTGTTTATCCCAAATGAAACATATTTCAAAACTGTAGTACAATATCACAACCAGGATATTTCCCTGATACAGTTAAGATAACAAAACATTTCCATCACCTTTCTTATAGCCATTCTACTATACTTGCCCCCCAGTCCTGGAAACCAATCTGTTCTCTATTTCTATAATTTTACCATTATAACATTCTGGATTTACCTTTTTCACTCAGCATAAGTCCCTTAAGATTTATCCAAGTTTAGTGTAATGACAGTTCATTCCCTTTTGTTTTTAATTTGAAAAATTGTGCTAAGATACAATTTACCATCTTAAGCATTTTGAAGTGTACATACAGTTCAGTGGCATTAAGTACATTCACATTGCTGTGCTGGTATCATTACAGTCCATTTTCAGAACATTTTCATCTGTCCGAGCTAATAGTTTGTACCCATTATAAACAATTGCCACCCCCATCCCTTTCCCCTAGCAATCACATTTCTGTCTCTATGAGTTTGACTACTGAGTACTTCATATGAGTAGGATCATATAATGTTCAATTTCATATTTTTGTGACTGGCTTATTGCACTTAGCATAATATCCTTCAGGTTCATAATGTTGCAGCATGTATCAGAGTAAATATTCTTACTCTTTAAGGTTGAATAATATTTTATTGTGTGTATATACCATGTCTCCATTGATGGACATTTGGGATGTTCCTGCTGTTTGGCTGTTGTGAATAATGCTCCTATGAACATGCATATATGATTACTTGGATATGTCTGGAAACCAGCATAAATTCATTCTCGTTCTAATTATATTTGTGCCCTGTGCAATTACATGGCAATTTAACCTGTTGCCCAAAAGTTTAGCCCATTGTACAGACCCATTTGGCTTCCTGATGCTAGAATTTGAGGTTGAGTCTGAAATAAATTATTTAGAACTCCACAAACATGTACTTTTCACCCTAAAGAAAAAAAAATCAGAACTATTGTTGCATGCAAGCACAAGGGTGATGATTATATGGTCAGGTAGTATAGAGGATTTCATCCAGCATGAATACATTTGATCCAATTATAAGTTATTTCAGTAGTTTTCAAATTTTGTGGTGAAATGGACAAATATACAGGAGATATTTTATTTTCCCATCTGTAATTATGGGAAGATGAAATTAAAAAGTCTAAATGTAAAAATAAAACTCAGTGCTATAAAGATGGAAAGAGGGAGTAAATGTCTCGGACTAGCATATGCTAGAACTTCTAGTTTCAAATTGGTCTCTTTCTAGGGGATCTTTTATATTCCATGACACTTTATATAGAGCATGTTGTGGCAGTGATCATTTACTCAGTTACATGTGCTGGTGCTTTGTGCAACCATGCATGCAGATACCAATAAACAAAAGTACCTAAACCTACAGAAATTAAAGTGAGTATGAATAGTTAGGAAAGTATTATTGTGCTTTGTTTTCCCATGTTTCCTTTGTTGTTAATATAGTGGAATGTTAATACTAACTTGATACCTTAAATCCTATATGGTGGTAGAAACTTAAATTATTACTTTAACAGGCAGATTTCAGACACAGATAGTGTGAATATAAATTGTAGAAAGTTAGATGTTGACGTTATAGTTTGGATAAAGAACATAATGCAGCCCATATAGGGCTGTGATATACAAAACTATGCAAGGGGTTTGGAACTAAAAATAACTGAATTCATTTTCTGGCCTTGTTATTTACTGAGACTGGGCAAAAACCAAAATAGAACAAAACACAAACTTCTCTGAGCCTTAATTATCTGACCTGCAAAATGAGGATGAGACAAGTAGTTCATTACAGGGTATTTAAGGGAGGCATTTTATATATATAATAGTATATAGGGGTGAAATTATATATAAATTTATAGAATAGTGCCTGCCTTATAATATGTCCTACACATATGGTAGTTGCTATCATACTGCTCTTCTCAGTTTGGTTGCCAAATAGGATTGCAATGTTTTTTTTTTGGTACCGGGGACTGAACTCGGGTCTTTGTGCTTGCGTAGCAGGTGGCGAAACCACTGAGCTAAATCCCTGGCCCTAAGATTGCAATGATTTTAAAAACTGTCCAGCCACTCTTGAACCTAGTAAGCTAAGAGGAGTTACCTGTTGTAATTTAACTTCTTCAGTTAATGGGAATGCCAGTAGAAAACACAAATACAAGAACATATATGTAGAGAAAGGCTTTTATGAAAAACAGCCCAGCTGTCAGATTTCTATTTGGACTACTTGACTTGATTATGCTTTTTAAAGTCTGGGTTATTTATTTATTTATTTGTGTACCGGGGATTGAACTTGGGACCTTGCGCTTGTGAGGCAGGTGGTGGCACCACTGAGCTAAATCCCGAGCTGGGTTATTTTATTATATAGTTACAGTAGACTTGATTTGTCCCTGATGACCAAAGTAGGTCTCTGCTTCTGCACTACCTTCTCAACTCTGGGAGTTGTGAGATTCAGGATATGACAAGGAATTCCCAGTGAAACAAAACACTGGTTTCCCTGAGATGTATCCTGTCATTATAAACTGCAGGCAGTGCTCTACGCTGAGTTCTCTGTTTAGCTTCTATTTATGGGATGGATGCTGCTGTTATCCTTTGTTTTTTCCTGATGAGGAAATTGAGGCATAGGTAAATTAAGCATGTGCCAGGACCCAGGAACTTGATTCTGAAATCTATAATCTTCTACCCACCCAGGTGGGCTATATTTTGTCCAGTGTTTTTATTTTTGTTTTTCACACTTTGAAAGTATTTCAGAAAACCAAGTAAGTCTTAGTTGAATCTTCTTGGAGATTAGCTATATTTGGATTAAGTGGTATTTAAATATTTTGTCATGCTACTTGGAGAACAGCCATACAACAATATTTAATTAAAATAACATGCATACTAGTTATTTTTCTTCCAGAGCCATTTTTATTTATTTTAAAAACATTTTAGTTGATATATTTCTGAATAAAGTATTTTAGTTAAACATGAAATTAAGTTTTTTGCTTACCAAATGAAAATATACTCAGGAGTTCAGCAAGGAAATTTGAACTCTTTGTTGTTGTCTTCATCTTCCTTTTCCTGTTTTCTTCATTGACTGGAAAAGAAAGATTTGTCCTCCTGCTTGATGTGATAAGCATGTATTGCAAAATTTATGCACGAGAACCAGTTGCTACTAAAACCTTCTGGAAATGTATCATCCACATACAAATAACTGTTTCCTCCCTTGATTGCTTGCCTCCAAGCTTTTAACTGCTTCCTTGCTTTTTATGCTTTTATCTTTGCTTATTTGGATTAGTTACCTTTCACTTGCTCTTTTTTCTGTGCCATTCTTCCCTTGCTACCCTGCCTAATACCAGGCTCTAGAGAAACAGAAAGAATACATTGCCTGCCTTAGGAATGAGCGAGATATGCTCAGAGAGGAACTGGCTGATCTGCAGGAGACAGTGAAGACAGGAGAGGTATGTTAGTATGAGCCTGGAGCTCAGATCCCTTACTGCTTTACTCTGTCTTCCTTCCTTTCATCCTGTTATCTTTCTTATCTTGAATACAATTCTGATATGGTATATTAAGTCATTTCCTTCACAGAGGTATTTTCTACATAGCTATTTCTAACTAGGTTTTACCTGTGGCAAACACATTATTGCAGAGTTACATCACAGAGCTTCCTGATTCCATGTGAGCCATCTTTTGTGATGGTGGGTTTTTTTTTTTTTTCTCCTTTTCTTCCACACAGAAACATGGCTTAGTTATAATCCCTGATGGCACTCCCAATGGTGATGTCAATCATGAACCAGTGGTTGGAGCCATTACTGTTGTGTCTCAGGAAGCTGCTCAGGTCTTGGAGTCAGCAGGAGAAGGGCCACTAGGTAAGACACTCTTGCATTTTGTCTTGGATTAATGTTGGGCTTCCAGCTTGTTTATATCCCAGCTTGGAAAACAAAAACAGCATATAAAGGTCATCTGACCGAGACTTGCCTGCATCTTTAAGAAGTATCTGGACATGCTGTCTTCAGACATCCTTGATCTTGCCAGGTTATGAGTCATTACAAGATAGTAAGCATAGCTATCAGGCCCCCGAGTGGAAGCACTATGGGTCTGTACATAACTGCATTTCACTTAATACAAACTTTCTGCAAAGAGAGAGTTTAGCATGCTCATGCTAGGGAAGCTGTGAGCTGGGAAGATACTTTCCAAGTAGGTTTGTAAGTTCTTCTTCCTGAGCATCTGGTTTTGTTCCACTACTTATCCCAGGGTTTCGTAGCTCTTTGCCACCACATTTCAGAAGAAATAGGTGATCATGATAAGTTTTAGAGGAGTGTAACTCCCAGATAAAGGCTTTTCAGCCTCTTAATATTTAGGCCTCTTAAATGTAAATCTTCCCAGGAAACCACACAGGTCCTCATCCGTTGCTACCACTAAGAGTCCTACTCTAGGGGATGAAAAATAGCAAATAGATAATGTATCATCAGCTCATTTTTATTTACTGCAAGCCATTCTGTTTTTCCTTTTCTGTTTTATGTATGTGTAGGTTTCCTACAGGAATGGGAGGTACTGTAGGAGTGGCACAAGCTGAAAAAAAATTTAAAAACAATTTACTAATGGCAGAATTCCAGGAATATAATTAGTTATAGAGCACTTCGATAAAACAGAGGATGCTAGGTGAGTGAGAAGGAAGATCTAGAATATGAAATGAGTAGATGGCCATGGGGAGCTCAGGGTGTTTCCTTCTGCCTGTTTGGAAAATGCTGAAGAAACCAGAACACATTTGGCTGTAACCTTCGTTAACTGTCGGTGGTTGTAGATCAGATGTCAGCTACTTCTTTTACTGAACTAGAGGTATCTCCTCAGCCTATTAGGCCTGTTTTAATGCCTACTTGGGAAGAAGCAATTCTCTCCATAGGCCAGGAGGTAGACCCCATAACTCTGCTCCCCAGCCTCAGTTTGCCCTTGGCTATCCTCATCTTAGAGATGATTTCTTTCTCTTCACCCACTAGCATTTGTGGAACTTGCTTCTTTCAGCATTGTTTTCCTCTATTTTCTTTGCTCTAGCTTCCTCCCACCATGCCTTTTTATTCTCTGGCTTCTTTCACTTGTTTCGAGTTCTCCTGCTAAGGGTATAAGCCTGTGAAAATGCTGTTAGCATTTCAGGTGTCTTCCGCTGGTGAATGCTTGCAATTTTTTGAAAGAAGAGAATGGCTTTTTTTGTATTTGAGTTTATCTTTATGTGGAAAAATCATTGTTTTGGGAACAAATGTATTTGGTGCCCTGATAAATATCGGTTGTGTGGAAGTACATTTGGGATAATTAAATACTCTTCTGCAATGCTATTAAAGCCTTTATTTTTATTGTCAGACTTATAAGTACGTCATGAGATGTTTGCTACTTAGGACTTTGGGGAATTCTTTTTAATTGTTTATTTGTAATTGCATTACAAATTTAGTTTGCAACTCTTTTTTTTTTTTAGATGTAAGGCTACGAAAACTTGCTGGAGAAAAGGAAGAGCTATTATCACAGGTAAAGGCATTCTTTTTTTTAAAAAAAAAA
>NW_004624788.1:15095163-15160535 GCF_000247695.1 Heterocephalus glaber | reverse complement strand
ATTGAATTATACACTCATTAGGGAGATGAAGTTAAAAGTTTTAAAAGCCTTGTCATGACTTTTTCTTTTTGTTGGATTCTCCCCCTTTGCGTTTAAAAGAAGCTGATATTCTTGTTTCTAGATTAGCCGGCTTGAGGGACAGGTGCTGAGATATAAAACTGCTGCTGAGAATGCAGAGAAAGTTGAAGATGAACTGAAAGCAGAAAAGAGGAAGCTACAACGAGAGGTACTTGTTCCCATATGCTTCTTGGGACAGTAGTCCTAAAAGAAAAAATTTCAGAGATAAATTTCTTTAGTAAGAAATTTAATAGTGGGTCAAATCTTAAGGAAACAGCAATGTAGTTCCTCACTTCGGCTGGTTTTGGACTTGCAGCAATTGCCATTTACTTGTATGTTTTGGTCAGTTAGCTAATAAAAAAGCAGTTCTAATTTTTGTTTCAGATCGTCTGTTTCTGCAGCTTCTATCCTTTTCTGTGATTTAAATAATCAGCCTTTAGCATCATTGTTCACATCTTTAGCTGACCAGGGATGGGATGGGGTGGGGTAGGTGGTGGGTGTGTTTTCCAGGATTCTGTGCAAGTCCATCGCAATTAGCAGTGCTTGTTTCCAGAAGGTTGATAGTACCACCAGTTTTGTTGCTGACCAAATAAAATGATTATGTTCTGTCTCCAGTTAAGAACAGCACTGGACAAGATTGAAGAGATGGAAATGACCAATAGCCACCTAGCCAAGCGGCTGGAGAAGATGAAGGCCAATAGGACAGCACTTCTGGCCCAGCAGTAGGGAGGTCGCCGTTTGGCCTGTGTGCAGCTCCGTGGGGCCTCGCTCAGTGGGACTGACCTTTTGTATATTAACACAAACCCATTTCAGTACTGTTTGAGTTTTGTCATTAAAACAGGCACCTTTGTATTTTATAATTTATGAGAATGAAGCAGGTTTGAATCTTCATGAATGAACACTTTGTATTTTGTTTGTAGTTTTATTCTAGACTAAGAACTGGTCCATGCTGTTTTTATTTTTAATTTCCGTAATTTTAGAATCAAGTTTACTCAGCATTTTTCCCCCAGATGCCTCAGTGATTGGGCACTCGGAGGCCTTGGCTGGGGTCTGGAGAACAGCAATTCTGAGTGCTCACTGAGACACTTGCTGGAGACCTCAGAAAACACAAGTGCCTTCTGCACAGTGCGGTGCAGACTTCAGTGACCTCCAGTGGGCAACAGACATTTACCCTTCCTATCAGCATTTATATTTTAGTGAAGAAAACAACTTCACAGGTTGAGAATCTGCATTTCACTCAAATTTGTTTGGCGAGAAAAAAACCTTGTTTTGTAAAATATTTAAATTTATATAAGAAAATGTTAGAATACATGGGCAGTGTATATAAAACTTGCTTCACTGCATGGGGCAGGGAAGTCCAAGACTTTTTACTCTTAAAGCAAGAGTCGGGTCCTTAGTCTTCCATATCCACTGTGCTGTACCTTGTAAAGTATTTTCATCTGCTGCTTATTTGTGAAATGAAACCTCAGACATCTTACGGCCCTAAGGTGGAGGGAGGGGCAGGGCAGGCAGGTAGGAAATCTGCCTGAAGATTCTATTAAACACACTTTTGCCAACCATGATTGGCTGCTGACATTTATTTTGATACAGGAGCCTTTAAAAGCAAATCATGGTAACTATATCCCTCCTGTCTTGCTGCTCTTTTCTCTCTGAAGGAAAAATAATATAGAATATAGAATTTTTTCTTCTAAGAACTTTTCATCTAAAGGCACCCAACTTGAAGTTAGTTTTGTTTTTAATCATCAAGTTATAAATATATCCACTTTGCAGGGTTTGTGATGTTCTTCTGCTGTCAGAATCAAGGTGGTTTTATGGAAATGATTATGTAGCTTCAAATGCTTAGACAAAATATATTGGGGAAAACTTTAATGAATTAAGGCCATTTAAGATAATAAAACTAGACTTGAAACTAGATAATAAACTCAGAAGTGAATAAATCTTCAATAATTGTTCCCTTCTTTAGAGTAATTAGCCCTTCATTTAAAAGATATGGAAACCAATCTCTTGAAGTGAACTGACTTCCTGAAAATTTTCTAATCATGAGAACAGTTGCGTGGCTGGTGGTGGGTGAGAGGATGTTCTGAAAATGAAGATTTACCCTCCCGTCCCCCAACTGGAATTAACACAGTGTGGTCCATCTCTCCCCTGGGAAACCACACTCAAGGTCACTTGCCTGTGCACCCCCTGGGCTCATGGAGCCTCATTTCTGAAATGCCCCAGTCTGCTGTTCAGAGTTTTAACTGCCAGAAACTGATCTTGCCTTTTTTATAGCATGACAAATGTGTTGCTTCCATTCTGTTGTCCCAGTCTTTCATATGAAACGGCTTCATATTTTGTTCTTTTCTACAGAACTTTATTGAGTCCTCTTACAGTGGTACTTCAGTTCATGAACTTAATTCTTTCCATACATCTAGTTGCAAACCAAATTGGATGAGAACTGAATCAGATTTCCCCATAATGTCAACACTGCGCCTAACCAGTGAATTTGTCACACAATTCAGTTTCCGACTAAATTGTAGAAAGAACTAAGTTTGTGAACTAAGAAACCACTGTACCTGTATTTTATATTAAAACTTCAGGCAGTCTTCCTGTGCTGAAGGCTCTATTTCTATCAATGTAGGTTAATATTAAGGTGGCATATTTTGGCACTTAGGAGTTTAAATATATACTTTTACATTATTCTTCAAACAAGAATGCCTAGAAATTTCTTAAGTGGCTAGTAGTCATAGCCATTAAGAGAGTAGACCAACTCAAAACGTTTATACCAGTAAGAGAATGGATTAGGACTATTTTCTTCCCTCAAGTTTTTGTCTTAATAAATTAGCTTTGGTTACTGAAGATACAGATTCTTCTGTTTTTGGGAACCAGAGATCGAAGGGATACAGATTCTTTTTTTTGGTTTGTTTGGTTTGTTTGTTTTTCTGGTACCAGGGATCGAACTTGGGTCCCTGTGCTTGTGCAGCAGGAGGCAAAACCACTGAGCTAAATCTCCAGCCCGGGATACAGATTCTTAATTCAGCCTTTCTCAATAGCTGATGTTAACAGTCTTTTACTTGTTCAAGTCTTCTTTTAATAGGCATCTGGACTGACACACACACATATATAGCACTTAATAGAAATTTACCAGAATACAGGAAGAATCAGAGAATGATCTAGGAAACCTTCAAGATCTTTTCAGAATTCTTAATGGTCCCTGAAGAGCACTATCAGATTTGCAATGGCTTTCAGACTTCTTTTGGGATTCCTGAACAGAGTTTGGTATATGAAAAGCAAAAATAGATTTAGAAAAATTTTCATGTGTAATGAAGGAAATCACATTAGGACACATCTGACAATTTATTTACAGTCAATCCACTGTGCATGAAGGTATGCTACTAGTGCAAATATTCAACCTCAAGTCCTACCTACAACATTGGGATACAAAACAAAACACCTCAAGACACCATAAATGATCATATTTAACACCTTTCAAAGACTTTGTATAAATCTGGCAGGTTAGCAAGTTGCAGGACATTTCCATCTTCTGTGAAATGTTTTGGAGGCGTTAGGTGTAAGCGGAAGGCTTTGTAGATGATGTGTTCCACAGTCCACTTCCAGGGGTTTAGAGTAGAGCCAGACACTTCACTCTGGAATGGACGTTAGATGTCATAAGTCTCCTGGTACAAACTGGCTTTCTGGCTGATGGGATGGGCACTGGGTCTGGAAAGTCTTTGTGGCTTGTAATGGGCTGTGTGGTCTAGACTTGGTAAGTGGCCTCTCTACACCAGTTTTTTGGGGAGCCCACAGGCCTGAACATATGGAACAAAATTTTTGAGGGGAAAAATCTCCCATCTCCCGTGGGACCTCTATTCTATTCAGGGAGGATGTGCTGACAGTAGCAGCATCTAACACACTGTCTGATCCTGACTGATGTCTGGACGGCAACAGGTGGAAATACCTAGCTCACCAAGTTCAAGCTGCCATGTTTTCCTAAAAGCTCCACAGATGAAAAAAATGATAATTTTGTCTTGTCATTCCTCTCCTAAGCTTTAGTTGACTCATGTACACAAAAATGTTGTCATCTGTCTTTTCCCAGAAGTATATTTTTCCAATCAAAAAGATATTCTTAGCAGTTTGTCAAGTGCGTTGCCTTGTCTTCTTCACTGGAGTGAGAAATTTCTTAGAAGCAGTAGCCAACAGATCCAGAACTGAAATCTCTGCTCTGCCACCTAAAGGCTCTGGGAATCCTTGAGCATGCCAGCTGTCCTGTGGCTTCCTCATGGATGAAACTGGAGCAGACCACTTCACCTCAAGGGATGGTTGTAAGCAATCACTAGGTGATGATATGTTCAAGTGGGTATCCTGTGGTTCTTACATTATTTCTACCCTTTTCTCTCCCCTTCCCTGATGTTCTGATTCAAAAACATTGTTATCTGACTAGAAAAAAGACAAACTAGGAACCCAATCCAGCTGATCTGTGAGGGGAATTCTAGAGCCTTGTGCAGTGGTGAGATGTAAGGCAGAAACAGACTAGGGAGTCTGACCAAGAATCTGAAGACTTGGACTTAACTGCCTACAAAAGCAGCTACAGACCTAGCAGCCTTGGACAGTCTAACTCAGGTTCCTCTCTTACCATGATGGCTTGTGCTGTACATCTGACAGCTTTTGAAATCATTCTGGAGGTAAATGTTCTAGACCAGCAAAAGGAAATAAACAAAAGCTGGCCACTGTGTTTGAACCTTGTTATATACAGTGACATGAAAGGCTGTGTGGGGGCCCATCCCATTCCTAGAGCGCCAGTGTTCGTTACTACAGTACCTGCTGGCTTGAGAGGGTCGACTCCTCTGATACATACTGCTTCCGGATGGAGTAAAACATAGCACATTCTTTACTGAGGCTTTCAAAACATTCCTTTTCTTCATCCCAATTTACCTGTTTCAAAGAATTCAATACTTCAAGACAAGTAATACTTTAAACATTTTCATTTCTAAATGTGGCTAAAAAATGCAATGTGGCTTTTTAGGCATTAAAATTATACATTGGATTGCTAAGTAATTATTGATGAATATTGGTGATCATGGGGCTGCCAGCTGTTTTACCCTTATCATCGATAGTTCAGATGGAGATGTGATCATGCACCCTCTCCCTTAAGTACACATAAACATACCCTTACTATCTGTTTGATTATTTACCTCTGTGGCTAGTCGAAGAATAAAGATAGGCAATCCTTCCAAAGGGGGCACATAGTTGTCAATCAGAAGGGGTAATCCAATCAGGTTCCCTTCCTGCAGGGGGAAATGGCCAGAGGGGTTAAGAAATAATGCTGTTACAGTTTAAATGGACTACATTTCTCTGTAGTGCTTCCCCAGGCCTTGTCCTCAGACCTGCCACTTTGGGATTCTAGGTATTCGGCTGGGCTGGGCACTGGGGGCAGAAGAGCTAAGCAGTTAAAACAGCTTTCTGTTCTGACGTGCAGCAGAACAATCTTTCCTTTGGATCTGCTCACTAATCGAAGAAGGCATCAGGATGAAAATCCCCAAAGAAAGGGTAATACGAAGAAACTGGAGGAAGTGCTACAGTCTTATTTACTATGGCCTTCTGGGACTCTGGGATTCATCTCCCCCTCATATCTGGGTCCTTCATCTTGAGAACAAAAGTGGCATGAATGGATGATAGTATAGTTTGTAACCTAGAAATGCAAATGGGGAGTGGAGAGGATGTTTCAGGTCACATGCTGCTTCTGGGAGAGGTCTAGTCTTCTGGTCCTCATACAGGAATGTAACTCATCTGAAGAATACAACAAAAGTATAAGAATTGCCATCATACCTCATCAATTTCCAAAGAGAAATAGTCTGCCAGCATTTCAGCTTTCTTTTTCAGAAACTCAACTATGTATTCAGCAAGTCCTTCTTTGGGACCATCTTCCTCAGTCCAGCCACTCTCAGGACTTCCTAAGGCAAGCATGGCAAGGTCAAAGAGTGGTGCTGGCTCCTAGAAAAGAGTAAGAACCTTACGGAGCAAGCCTTAACAGGATATCCAAAAGAGGCCTGAATTCCCACAAAAGTATTATCATAATAGCCACAAAACCATTGTCAGGATAGCAAGTGAAAAACCACAACACTGATTGGCCGCTTCCCCTAAAGGAAATGCCTGAACAATTCACAACAAAACATCTTTCTTGTCAATGGGCATTTCAACAAGAGAAGATGTGCTAGCCTGTATCTGGGCAGTGGCACACACTTGTAATCCTAGCTACTTGGGAAGCTGAGGCAGAAGGATCCCCAGTTAAAGGCCAGCCTGGAAAACTTAGCAAGACCCTGACTCTCTCAATCAATCAATAAATAAGTAAATAAGCAAATAAATGCTTAGTGGTAGAACACTCCTGGATTTAAATCTCAGTACCACCCCCCCCCCCAATCAGACAGGGTGAATCCATGGGGAGGTTCTTTTACGTAGCCTTAAGGACTCAACTTACTTTCATATTTCTAGAAAATAACTAGGCATATCCTTTTTACTGCCTCAATCATAAAGCAATTAGAAGGCAGAATTAAGTTGAATGACATTTGAGTGAAGTATATGGGGAAGAACAATGAAAGCTATGGTTAAAAATAACATGTAATAGCTATCTTTTTTTTTCTTCTGATGTTACTGTTGTCATACTTTTACATGTTATAAACATACAGTACAGTGCTGTTTTCATAATGTGACTCAATGAAAAGGATATAAAAATCCTAAATGTTTATATATACCGGTACAATAAGAGCTTTAAAATATTAAAAAAAAAAAAATAATAAGATAACTGCAAAGAGAACTAGCAGATTCACAATATCCCTTTTTCAATAATTGATAGAAGTAGAAAATCAGTGAGAATATAGAAGACTTGAGCATCACTATAAATTTGATACGCTTAAAATTTATGGAGCATATAAATTCTTCTCAAGTACACAGAGAACATATGAAAAATCTCAATGGGTGTAAAAAGAGTTCATGTATGTTTTCTGACAAAAATGGAATTAAATTAAAAATCTGTAATCTTTGGAAAGTTCCTACGAGATAAAAACTAAATTACACAGTTCTCAATAATCTATGGGTCCAAGAAGAAATGAAAAGGAAATTATTAAGTATTTTGAACTGAGTGAAAATGGTATGTTAAATTTTGTGGGAGGCTGGTAAAGCAGTTCTTAAGGGAAATTTATAGCACTTAACACCTATAAAAAAAGGATTCAAACAAGTCACCTCAGCTTCCAACTTAAAAAATGTGAAATAGGGCCGGAGATTTAGCTCAGTGGTTCCGCTGCCTGCTTAGCAAGCACAAGGACCTGAGTTCGATCCCCAGCACCAAAAAAAAAAAAAAGTGAAATAGAAGACAAAACCAAAATAAATCAAAGAACGGAAATAATAAAGATCAGAGCAGTTATAAATAAAACAAAATCAAGAGAAAAACCTTGCCAAAAAATCTTAATAAACCTCTTGCCAAACCAAGTTAAAAAGAGACTTAAAATTGCTAGTATTAGGAAACAGAAGTTACCCTACCAAAAATCTATAGGTACTAAAGAGAAATATTAACAAATTCCTGCCAATACCTTTGAAAACTTGGATTAAATGGATAAGTTTATTGAAAAAAAAAGCCAAAACTTAACCAAGAAGAAATAGATAACTCTGAATATCTTTGTATCTAGTAAAGAAATTGAATTTGTAGCAAAAACATTTTCTTACTAAAATCTCCAGGTCCAGGTGACTTCACTTATGAATCTACCAAACATTAAAGAATAACACCAATTCTATACAGTCTTTCAAAATGGAAAAGAAGATACTTAACAATTCATTAAGTAAGGACAGCATTACCTTAATACTAAAACCCCATAAAGACAATACAAGAAAGCTACGTGCTAGAAACATTCTTGAAAAAAAGATGCAAAAATTACAAATAAACTTTTATTAAATAAAATCTGATAATAGGACAGTACATACTGACCAAGTAGTGTTCATCCAAGGAATGCAACATTGGTTTAACACACCCAAAGCAGTCATTGTATTATACTATATTAATAAACTAAAAAAGAAAAATCATATGATTATCTTAGATATAAATACAGAAAAGGAATTTGAGTAAACTAAACACTATTCCTAAATAAAAACTCTAAGCCAGGGCTGGGGATTTAGCTCAGGGATGCTGTGTCTGCCTCCCAAATGAAGGTCCTGAGTTTGATCCCTGGTACCGGAGAAAAGGAAAACAAAACAAAACACCAAAAGCCAATAAGGAACAGAAGGGGGCTTCCTCACCCTTATAAGGACACCTATGAAAACACAATGGTTATCATCATATTTAATGATGAAATACTGAATAGATTCTCCCTAAGATCAGGAAACAAGTGATGGAGTGCCATTCTTACACTTCTCTTCAACACTGTACTGAAAGTTTTAGCCAGTACAGTCAAGAAAAATCCATCCAGATTGGACAGAAGAGGTAAAACTTCCTTTTTCCTCAGATGATATGATTACGTAGAAAATCCAACAGAATCTATAAAAATGTTACTAAAGCTAGTAAGTTTAGCAAGGTTGCAAGGAATCATATCAATGTATAAAATTCAGGTGTATGTCTACATATTAGTCATAAATAACTGAAAACTGAAATTTAAAAAATTGTTTACCTTTTATAATAGCATAACGTATGTGAAATACTAAGGGATTAACAAGTTTTTCTCAGATCTACAATTTAACAACAATCCTAATTTAAAATTCTAGTAGGCATTTTTATAGAGTATGTCAAATAAAAATGTTCTAAAGATAGGCAGTATGATTTTTTTACTCTAAAATTAGGTACTGAAAGTCTTGGAAGAAATGGACCAAAATTGTTAGGGGCACAGGGATGTAGCTCAGTAGTGGAGTGCCTGGCTGGCATGCACAAGGCCCTGGGTTTGATTCCAGCACCACAAAAATAAATAGTTACTAAGGGCTGTGTTTTGACCATGGTTTTACAGAATGTTTATTTCCATTTATACTTCTTTCCAAGTTTAAGTAGATATATATCTACTTCTATAATAGTAACATATGTTTAAGTTGGCTATCAAATGACTATTTGGCTAAAAGATACAAAAGTACTGTAATTAGATACCTCCATATACAAAGTATACAACACAGAAACTGTTAAGCAGCATATTTAATAAATTTTAATATACTACAAACAAGATACTATAGAATTCCTATTTTCAGAAATGACCAGTTAAAATTTCAGAAGTGATGAGGCTTAATAAACTTACCGATAACCTTAGAACACCAAAATTGGCAAAGTCATAAATGAGTATCTGGTAGAACAGTTCTTCACTGAAAACAAAAATAAAGTGACCTTAAGCAAAAGCTGAATCCATTTTTGGAGCCAACCAATAGGGACAAATGGGAGAAGTAATCCTTGAAATACAAATGGGCCATATTGATGGTTCTACCTGGCTATGGAACCTGGTTAATTAACAGTCTAACAAGATCTCTTATTCTTCCAGACAGCTGGAATTTCCAATATCTCAACAGGGATGTGGGGGGCCAGCCTCCAAAGACAGGTTTGAATACTAAGTCTGGTTTGTCCCCACTCTTCTGCTGCAAGAGAAAATCGGCTGTAAGAGATTTTTAACACCATGTGTGAAACTTAAGAAATTTTTTTGTTTGCTTACCATTTCCCCTACTTAAACCTGTAAGTCACTTTACCCCAGATTTTAGAATATTTGGATATATATAAGTTACCGCGGGGATAGGCCCCATATCTAAACAAGAAATATATTTATATTTTACATAAACCTTAGACACATAACTTGAAGATTATTTTATATAATATTTTTTAAAAATCTGTGCATGAAACAAAGTTTCATGGTGTGCAATTTTGCCCTGTAGCATCATGTTGGTATTCAAAAACTTTGATTCTGAAGCATTTTGGATTTCAGGTTAGGGATGTTCAACCTGTAGCTCCAATTCTGGCAATGGCCTGGACTTTTGTGAAGTGAAAACCTGAATACAACTGTGATTTGGAGCCTTGGAAGTCATGCACTTAGATATACTGGGGGAAAAAAAAAAGCAAAAGGAGTACAGTTTCTAACAGAGTAGTAAGTGATAGCTCACTATACAGCCCCAAGGACTCTCAAAACAGATAATGGAACTTGAAAAGAGCTATACCAAGAGGGCTTCCAAGCCTCAAAAGAATGAACTGTGAGTATCTGAAGAGCTATGTGAGCCAACAGTAAGCTTTAGGTTTTTATCTAATGTGCCAAGTCCAAGCAATGTATAGTGGCGGCCCCATTCACAAGACCAAGAAGAACTCTGAGGCCACAGCAGGGCTTGAAGGAAAAAAGACCCACAGTAGATAAGTGAAGTCAAGTACATGCAAGGTGGCAGGATCTTTCTACATGTATTACCTAACTGGGAACATATTTAATATAGGTTCTACACTCAGTAGGAGCTGATCTACCAGGGTCCCTGGAAACTACAGAAATATCACCAGCTATGAACAAAACATTATGGTTCTGTAGGGTCACCCTTCATGTGCTAATCAACACTACTGGCTTGTCTGGTGGTTAGAGTAACCCTGTGGTACATTTGCAAAGCTACAAAGCATCAGATTTTCTTGCTCCCTTGTAGTACCTATGCTACAAAGCAGATAGTATAATTATCTTACATTCTAAGCCCTCAACACCTGGTCCACAGCCAACATTTAACTGAGTGTTGAGCCTTTACAGAGGATTAGAATTCTTACGTTATCTCTTAATCTTGCAAAAAACCCCACCAAGTTTAAGTAGTAATATCCCAAGTTACAGTTGAGAAATCTGAGACCTACTCTAGGAAAATACCTTCCTCATAGTTATATAAATGGAAAATGGTCAAACCTGATTTTGTAATCACATCCGTCTGATTCTCAACCCTGTGGCCTTTCCAACCACTTCATCCTGCTTTCCCCAGCTTCCTGTGCCCTGTGCCATTCTAGTAGAGTGATGGTGAACCTTTTAGAGCTTTCAATTGATACAGCCAGCTATGGCACGCATGACATAGGTTTGCCACCACTGTTCTAGTGGCTGTTCTAGAACAGTGGTTCTTATTTTTTCACATACTCACTGATTTACCTAAGCTTGGTGGTGTTGAGAAGATACAACTTGGTCTGATGCTGGGCCAAGGCCCACTGAGGATTCACACAGCCCACAAAGGAGTGGTTTTGGAGCATCTCCCGGAGAGCTGGAAAACAAAATCCAAACAAAAACCAGCTAAGTTATGGAACCCTACCAACACTGTTTCATACACCACAGTTCCAAGCACCAGAACTGCACACCAGACAAGCAAAGGTGCTGAACTCAGCCTCCTGCTGAAGACAAAGCAAATACAGAACACATAACTGATTGTTTAAAATGCAACAAATATTTCTCAAATATTATGGAATACACACAGATAAAAATCAAAGACAAAGCAGGAACCTAGAGAAGTAACGAGAGCTCTAAAGCTAGGTTTAAAGATCAGAGGAATCTCAGGAGTTATAAACTTTAGTTTTCACAGGCTCTGTCATTATACAAAAGGAAGACAAAACCCTAGAGATGGAATGCAATGGGGAGTCAAACAGAAGATCATTTCCCCATGTGTGAAGCTGAGATCCCAAGGGCCACACCCTGAGTGAAAGAGAAACTACTATGCTCTGTGCCCACTCTACTCTCCCTCAAATGGCAGCAAAAATGCCACCTCAAACTTTGGTGTTGCCAAGTGGTAAAGAAAAGTAACTTCCTCGAGTGTGTAATCATAAACTGGTCTTCATATGCTTTTGCAGCCAGAATTTACAATAAATAGACTGCTTGAAAACCTTACATGGACATTTTAGTTTAAAATGATACCAGGTCTGATTGTTCTTCCATATCCCTAGTAGAATCAAAAGCAAATTATTCCTGGAGAAATCTATCTTCAATCTAGACATAGTATCAAGAACTAGTCTATGAAGCAACTACAAGATGAGATTTGCAAAGGTTTGAGCTTAGAAATATCAATAAAGAATAAGTTAAATCAATATGTTCAGTATGACCAAGAGGTATTAAAACTATGAGTAAGCAGCAGGACACTATCAAAAATGATCAAGAAGGTTTCCAAAAGAACCAAATTAAAATCCTACAACTGTTGTTCTAAATACAATTTGAAATCAAGATGGACATAACAGATTAATGTTGACAAGGTAATTAACTGGAAGGCAGATCTCAAGTTATCTGAAACAAAGAAGTAAAGAAAAAATATTAAAAAAAGAACTTATCTAAAGTAACATGGACAATAATAAATATATCATTTAATTTCTGGAAGGGATGGAGAAGGGAGGCTAATAATATTTGAAGACTTTGAAGACAAAATATTTGAGTATCCCAGAAGTGATGAAAAATGTCAAATCACAGTTCTATAAAAGACAACAGAACCTATACCTGACACGTCGATCTACTGCAGGATATTAAGAAAAGATATGCTAAAAACACTCAGAAAAGAGAGGTCACCCCCTAAGTATTAAATATAAGACTGATGGCTGAATTTTCCACTGTAACAGGAGAAATCAGAAAAAGCAGAAAAATACCTTCAATGGTCTAAGGAAAAACAACTGCTGGTCTGGAATTCTAAATCCAACAAATACTTTTCAAATAAGGATGAATTACACAAGGCAAACTCAGTTTGCCACTGCCACTATCTGAATGTTTGTGTCCTTCCAAAACTTGTATGTTGAAATCCTAACCCCAAAGCGATACTATTAAGAGGTGGTGTCTTGGGAAAGTGATTGGCTACATCTTCGTGATTGGGATTAGTGCCCCATATATAAAAGACCACAGAGAGCCAGGTAGGCTGTTCCATCACATAAGAACACAGCTAGAAGACATCATCTGTGAGGAAATATGCCCTCACCATACTATGAAGCTGCCAGCATGTCAAGAGACACCTCAGCCTCCAAAATTGTAAGGCAAATTTCTTCTGTTTATTGAGCCATCCATTCTATGGTAATTTGTTAAAGCAGTCTGAAAGGAGCCACCAAAGAACCCACACAAAAAGATGTGCTTCAGGCAGATGATGAAAGGTCTAAGAGGAAGAACTGAGAAAATAATATATGGTAAAATAAAAATAAACTTACAACTATGATACTGAATTAGATGATCAAGTAGAAACTGGCATCTAACAACATACCCAAATCAAATTCAGATGAGACTCAAGTATAAGCTTTTCAGAAGGTAATATAACAGTACATATTTCCCTAGCACCACAAATACACATACACACCCATCTACTCCCACATACAGTATGTCTTTAATCATCACAGAGGAAGAATTTCTTAAGATTTAAAAAAAAGCCAGTTGGGTGCAGTGGTATATGCCTATGTCCCAGCTACTTGGGGGGCTGACAGAATAATTGCCTGAGCCCAGGAGTCTGAGGCCAGCCTGGGCAACAAAGTGAGACCCTATCTCAGAAAAATCTCCCAAACCAAAACAAACATAAAAACCACAACAAAAAGACTGTAAAGAACAACTGATCAAATCTGCCTACACTAAACCAAGGAATTTCTATTCATAAAGTAAGTGTTCATAAAAGAATAAGTCCTAAGCTGGAGGATATTTTCACGTAACTGATTACTATATAGAATACCTCTTAAGTCAGTTAGAAAAAATAAAAAACAGAAAAATGGAAAAAAACTCAAACAGGCCCTTAACATAAGAGGAAATATATTTACTAACCTTTATTACTCACCAAGGAAATACAAATAAAAACCACCATCAGATACTGTTTCACAATACCAACTGGTAAAAAGCAGTCTCACAATATCAAATACTGGAGAGGAAGAGCAAATAGAATTTCTGTACGTGGTTGGAGAGAATGTAAATTAATATGACCCTTTAGAAAACAATTTGTCATTTTACGATCCAGAAGTAACTCTCCTATACAAAATCCCCTAGGAGTAGAGCTTCCCAACCTGTGTGCCACCCCAGGGATCAACTCAGGGTCAGGAAGCAGTGCAAGGATGTGAGAAGGCAGCCAGGGCCTGAGGCCATGAGTCATCCAAATGTCCTCCAGCACAATGAATGAGCTACATATTCAGAAGCAGACTCTATTCCACAGATAAAGTAAGCCAGAGCTTATTTAACAAGATGGATGTCTTAGGAATATAATGTGTAAGTGTGTATTCATATACAACAAGTACAGAATAATTCCATTTATATAAAATATTAAGGGTTGCAAAATGAAACAATTTTTTAAAAATACAAATATAGCTGGCAAAACTATAATAAAAAGGAAGGAAATAATTATAACATAATTCAGAGTAGTAGTTATCACTAAGGGAGAAAGGAAGGGGACAGGACAGGGAAGCAATATATAGGTATTTCAAAAGTGACAGCAATATTGTTTCTTAAATAGGCGATGTTCTTGAAGGTATTCTTTTTTTTTCTGCAGATTCTACATATATATTATAAATATGACTTTGTATTTATCTACATTTATATATCTGTATGTATATGTGTATATACATAAGTTATTATTATTACCATTAGTGCTAGAGATTGAACCCAGGACCTCACATAGGCTAGCAAGTGCGCCCACTGAGCTACATTCCCCAGCAACCCTATACTATTATATTTAATGAAAGAACTAAACATCCCCCCCACCCCCAAAAAAGGAAGAGGGGCTAGAGGAGTTGGAGAAATCAGGGAAAGAATGAGGGGACAGCAACAAGCCTGTGCATCATGTTTTTACCATACCTTTTCTTTAACATTCTGGGCACCACAGGTAAATTCTCACATTATTATATAAGCTCTGTGACTATCCTGCCTCCATAAAAGAGGCTTATTTTCCTCATTTTTAGAATAAGTGTTCCCCTCTGTTACCACTGGAAACTCAATGTCTCCACAGGATGTTCTGTGTAGGCGGAAAATGATTATTTTAAAAGCTGGAGAACATCAAATACTCTTGAATAATGAGGCACTGGAGGGAAGAGAAAGCAGTGTAATTCACTAAAAAGGGGTCAGAGATTTTTTCATGCAGAATGTTCGTGGCCTGCTCTGACGCACTTGAAGCTACTGGAGTGCAGCCTTGCCAGCAGGGAAGGTTGGGGTGGGTAGCATCTATTTACCCAGCACAGCACTCTTCTTCACTGGGCCTCTTCATGATTCTTATCAGGATGTATTTCACTCCTATCCTAACATCCCCACAGCCCTAGAAGTCTGTATGCATTTCCCTGTCATTCTGTAAGGAACAAAATGGGGCAGAATCCTCCTGTGCTTCAAAGCCAGACCACGAATCTGACTTCAAAACAGTGGCCTTGGGGCTTAGCTTGTTGTTCCCAGAAGAGCAAGTAAAGCCAAATCTAAAGAAGGATCCAGAAAGAAGAACCCAGCCCACTGGTTCCTCATGCCTATCTGCAGAGTAGAAGCTCCCATGCCCTGATGGACACCTCTATGTCTGAAGATCCCAACTTTGGCTGAGGGGATCAGAATCACAAGGTACATTTATCCTGCACAGGGCAGTGACCTGATTTTGCATTTAAATACTGGGTGAGGCTTCCTGTGTGAAGGCCATTGCCAATGACAACTCACTATACAAGGCAAGTACCTCCACCCCCCAGACACAGGGTCTTGCTTTGTTTCCCAGGCTAGCCTCAAACTCCTAGACTCAAGGGATCCCTCCACCTCAGCTTCCTGAGTAGCTGGGACTATAAGACTACACCATGCCTGGCTCTGGGCCTGTTTTGGATTGTTGGGATGTTTCAAATAACTTGTCCACTTTGTCTTCCATTTCCTCATTTAAAATACAAGATAACAGCATCTGCTCTGTCTCCCTCATAAAACTAAGAGACAAAAATGAGATAACATGTAATCACTTTAGCCTTAACAAGACCCTAAACCTGACCACACTTGATATATATGTGTGAGGGTGTGTGTGTGTGTGTGTGTGTGTGTGTGTGTGTGATATAACTACTGTGAGGAGGACTGCTGAAGAGATCAAGAAACAGCCCACCTTTCTTTTTTTTTTTTTTTTTGGTACTGGGGATCGAACTCGGGTCCTTGTCCTTCCAAGGCAAGCGACAGAACCACTGAGCTAAATCCCCAGCCAGCCCACCTTTCTTATATTATTTAAATTTGAAAGTGCTTCAAAAGCTCCCAATTTCAAAGTTAATATTGGAGGGAAAGAGCCAATAGAACAAGTCTTTATGGAAATAAAAATCAGAAGCCAACTAGCATCCATTTCTTAAACTGGCAAAAACTCAGTCACAGTACAGTTTTTATCCTGCTCAAGTGTAGTGAGGAACCCTATATGTATCTTTTGCCCAGAAAGGTAAGAAAAGACAATGAACAGGGAAAGGCAAACTGAGGCTTTTCTGAATTAACTCAGACAAGTGGTGACTGGGACAGAAAAAAAATCTGAGGCCACTGAGTCACAGCAGCTGTTTCAAAAGATTAAGGGTCAGCAAGGAAGGTACTGCTTGTTCCCTCACTGCTCCCTTTGCTCCCTTTTCAAAATTAATCCAGAAAATTATGTTTTAAGATACATTTTATAGTACAGTATTGAAATTATTTGAATCAAGAAATGTAGGCTGGGTGTGGGTGCACATGACTATAATCCCAGCACTGGGGAGGCTGAGGCAGAAAGATTGCTTGGAGCCTGAGGCCAGCTTGGACTACACAGTGGGTTCAAAGCCAGCCTGAACTACATAGCGAGACCCTGTCTCAGAAGAATCAAAAAAGAAAACAAAGAAGGAGGGAGAAAGGTAGGTAGTTAGGTAGGTATAATAGTTGAAAATGGGAGGTCATGGCTAAATTATGTACTCAGTGCAGAGCTGGTATCAGGTAGTCTCAAAAGCATTTCTGAGGAAGATAATTTACTACTTTGTCTTAGGATATAAAAATATCCACTGACAACTTACTCTGTAACTAGAGTTTTATTTATATTTGATCTCTAATCAGCACAATGGTCTTCCAGGGTAAAATTAATCTCAGCTTATGGATGAGAAAAAACTGAGGCACAGAAAGATTAAGTCACAAGTGTAAGGTCACACAGTAGAAGTAGTAGTGCCAAGGATTAAAAAAGCCTGTGAACTTTCAGCAATAGCACATCCCATTCAGTCCACAGGATATGAATTTTGGTGGTCATTACAATGCTAAAAGAGAAACAAACTGGAAATTACTGAAATGACTGCCTTACTCTGACTCCTATGATTTAATGAGAATGTCCCTTAATTCTAATTAAAATAAATTACTTTCTCGCTTTTCCTTCTCTTGTAATTGTTTTTAAACTGCTAATGCTGTGGGTTAGTAAGGGGAAGAGGTTTGCCCTGCACAGTGTGGTGGCTACCCCGAGAACATGAATGCTTTCTGCAGTTCCAAAACGTTAATGCCAGCAGTCCAGGCTCTCAGAGTTCCAGGCACTTACGTACTCTCATGTCGCCGCTCATTAATTTCTTCCTGGAGACTCAAAACACTAGTGAGGTTAATGATCCTTCTCCGAGGGGTACAAGCTGCTGTCATTTCCTTCTGGGAACCACTTTCCATCATTTCCACATCAGAGTCTTCCCGATGTCTCTTTCTATAAGAAAAGAAACCAGCAGACTATTACTCTTCCTTTTAATTTTTTAACTCAGTCAAGTTCTGTGGCATTTAGGAGATGGGAACAGATTCCCTGTGCTGTTGGCAGCTTCTACATAGCTACAGAGAGACCCCTGTGCTAGCAGCAGGCCAGGAGGATGTTTATTCTCCAGCATGCTGCTCATCTGACAAACTTCAGATCCCAAAGCTGGCCCCACAGCTGTATATAAGTAGGATGTGGAGTCTGGTTAGGCCCTGAGAGCTGTAGGGCCTTGAGCAAGTGAACTGACTGACCGACTGACCTTCCCACCCACTTTCCTTCCTCCATTCTTTCATCTATCAGACCATCAGGCACTGTTAAATACCATCTACATATAGCAGTAAAAACAGCTGCCTGCCCTCATGATGCTTACTTCATAGTGGGAGAGTAAAAAAAGCAACAGGAAAAAAAAAAGGATAGTTACTAGTAGTGATTGGTGTTAGATAACAAAGTAACAGAATGATAGGGAAGTGAGAAGAGAATGTTAGGTAAATGGACAAAGAAGGCCTCTGGCAGGGGGTGACACTTGAGAACCTGAGTGACAGAAAGCCATAGGCTTCCTAGGCTGAGGAACAGCAAGGGCAACCAGAGGGGAAGAAGCTGAGTCAGTTCAGATCAGCCACAAGAGCCACAGGGCTAACATGCCATGAGGAGAAAGGAAAGTGGAAGGTCAGGGGAAGGCAGGGCAAGGGATTTAAATTATCTCCAACTTGGAATGTGAAGCCACTGAAAGGTTTTTCAGCAGAATGAGTGATGAGATATGACTTCTGCTTTAAAAAAAATTTCTCGTGTGGTGTCACATGCTTGTAATCCCAGCCTTTGGGCAGCTGAGGCAGGAAGATCACTGTGAGTTCAAGGCCAGCCTGGATTACACAGCGAGATCCTGTCCCCAAATCACCCCCTTGAAAAAAAAAGTCTTTGAGTGTGGCCTGGTATCATTTAGTTCCCCAAAGAATAAACAAATGAAATGCTTCTTCTGTAAGGTTTTTAATAAGATCATTAAATGAGATACGGTGTGCATCTGGCATACAATAGTAGCACAATAAATACCACCAAACTTTATTATTTTCTGGTAAAAATCCTTAGAAGTTGTCTTGCTAGGATAACTCAAACATGAGCAAACTGAAGGAACTCATCCAAGTCAAATGGCCGTTTAGTGCAAAGATTTCTGGTGGCCAGTCACTAAGTACACATATGGCCTTAAGCAAATGATCTCACCATGAGCTCCAAGTTTAGCATGTGTACACATTAAATACAGCCAGCCACCTTACAGATTTCAGCAAAATAATGTCCTTAGAGAACCTGCAAGGCATACGCTGGAAATGCTCAAAACTAAGTGACAGTCTTTACTACCATCATTCTTGGCCCTTTTTTCTTGCTTTCTTTCACCACTAGCTCAATTCAGGGGGTTTTATAAACTAGATTCTGAGATTTTTTTTTTTTTTTTTGGTACTGGGGATCGAACTCTAGACCTTGGGCTTGCGAGGCAGGTGGCAGAACCACTGAGCTAAATCCCCGGCCCAATATAAACTAGATTCTCAAAGTGTGGTTCTTTTGAAAGGAGTGGTAACAGCTTTGGGAAGAATGAAAGAGCTATTTCAAGCGTCTCTCTAGCCACTTCTGGGATTGTGATTTATCAAATGTTTTACTAAAAACAAAGGAATCATCTTCTGCTTTCTTTCTGATGTGTTTTAAACTAATATGTAGAACCAAAGACACTGAAGATATTTCAGAGAACACTAGCGGCAGCTATCAAGTTGTGGTCAAAAGCAGACAGTGGGCAGCGCCACCGAACTCTCCCAGTGGAGGCAGAGGAGAAGTCAAGCAAGAGAAGATGCCAGTGACTCATGAAAAGCCAAAGTTATAAGACAGTTTTACTCAAGAACATGAAGGCAAGCTGCACCCTCCCCAAAAGGGCATACCTGGGGTTGCCTGGGCTAGAAGTGGGTGCTCTCTTTTCTGCTGTTTCTAAAGCACCCTTGTTTGCATCCCCCTCTGTGTTCTGACTCTTGGCAGCCACTTCACCAAGGGCTGGGATTTCAAGCATGTCTTCATCTTGCTGCCCAGCTTTGCAACTAGAACCATCTGTTTTATCCCCTGGGTCAACAGCCTGGGGCTGACTGGGCAGGGCCTTGCTCACAGGCTGCAGAAAGGCATCGAGCTTCTGTTCCCGGGAATCTGTACGGACCATCTGATAAGCATAGACCTTGTCACCACTTCCAGAAGTAGATGAGGGGGTCACACCTGGTGTAGATTTAACTATCTCCCCAGAGGAACCGGCAAGTCCTGGTAGCAAAGTCTGTATCAAAAAAGACAGTGGCAAGACTCAGAATGTGAAGGACAGAAGTCCAGGTCCCAAAATGGAACAGTACTGGAGAAAGAAGAACTAGGTATAGTCATCATTACAGAATTATTATGGAAGCAATTTAGACCAAAATTTAACGTATAAAATAAAAGGTTTATAAGCATAAAATTCATCAAACAAAGTCCTAACCTTAAACTTAGTTTAAAATGTAAATATCAGTATAAAGTTCCCATATTTTTGTCTATTTTTCTGCTACAAGAGGATTTTATTTTTCTGTTGTGGTAAAATATATGTAACATAAATAACTTTAGCTATTTTAAAGCGAGAGTTCAATGGCATTTAGTACATTCACACTGTTGTGCAATTATGTCCAGCATATTTCTCTAGAACTTTTTCATCCTCCTAAAGTTAAACTCTGTATTTATTAAACAATAACCTCCAATTTCCTCCTCCTATCAGCCTCTGACAACTACCATTCTATTTTTTATTATTTATTTATTCTATTTTTAAAATATACATGTTTTACCTCTCTCCACTGGAGAGACATAAAAATACTTACCACCCAAAAGCAATAAGGACCTCGGGTCCCAGATTATAGTCACCATACCAATCCTTACTAAAATGAACCAGAGCTCTTCAGAGAAATGGCCAACCAAGAGCATGGGATGGGAAAGTACATATTGTCTTGTCAGAAACATGGGAACTACAAAAGTAGTATAATTGGGCTGAAAGACAAAGGCATCAAAGGAAATGTGCTTCCAATGGACAAAGATGGGCTCATGTGAGCACTGTGTTTGTCACCTTTTTGTCACTGTGACAAAATACTTGAGATTAACTTAAAAGAGGAAGAAGTTTATTTTGTATTTTGGCTCATGGTTTCAGAGCTTTTAGTCCATAGTCATTTGCTCCATTGCTGTGGGCCTGAGGTAAGGCAGAGCACCATGGCAGGACATGGTAGTGCAAAGCTACTTACCTCATGGTGACCAGGAAGTTAAGAGAAAGAGAAGGAAAGAGCCCTCTCATGATTCACTCCCTTCAACTATGGCCCAGTTCCTATTTCCATCATCTCCTCAAAATATCATCATATCATGATCTTATCAGTGGAAACTTAAGAGTTCTCATGATCTAATCTCTTCCCCAAACCCAATCAGCAACTAATCCTTCAACACAAGGAGGCTTTTTGGAGACATTTTCAATCCTAACCACATCAAGCAACAATACAAAAAAAATGATCTCAATGGATTAAGAGTGTGCTTTGTTAATACTGATGAAAAAATACTGAGAAATAGAGAAAGAGGAGGGAGAAGAGGGAAGGAGAAGAGAGGGTGAAGTCACTGGAAATTGCTAGGGCATCAACTCATTTCTTTGAAAATTGGCAATTAAATAGAAAAAATTCAGCATTTGGCCTTATTTTCTAGTGGGAAACATATTTCACTATAACTAAATAACTCTCACAAATGAAATAAAGTTCTATATAGAACTACAGTCAATACAGAAAAACAATGAGAAAATCTTAAGTTTGCAATCTATGGAAAACTGACTCAGGTAATGATAATAATGCCTGGTGAAGCCATTAAGCTAGATGCTGATGGGCAACTTAAGGAATCAGGGGGTCGCCAGATGAGCCCAGGGATGAAGCATATCACCAAAATAACATAACAAGTCACCAAGCACTTCCTGCCGGGATGTGATAGGAAGAACAGGGAGTCACACATCAGGAACTCTTGCCAAGGTTT
The DNA here is from genome assembly GCF_000247695.1 of Heterocephalus glaber. The sequence goes on along the minus strand of NW_004624788.1, from coordinate 15,138,863 downwards.
TTATCCCACTCCTCACCCTTAGGCTGAAACTTCCAAACTCCATAGGGATGTGAAAGAAACTTCACGAGGCAAAAAATTGGTCCCTTAGTTTTCCTAACCCAGGAAACTCCACTACACTTTTTTTTTGGTACCGGGGATCGAACTCGGGACCTTGTGCTTGCCAGGCAGGCGGCAGAACCACTGAGCTAAATCCCTGGCCCTCCCCTAAACTTTTTGAAAACCACTGCCACGGAGCTGAAATCTTACTTTATGCCTTCTTTAGGGGGTAGCCTGGGGTTATGGTTTGGATCTGAAATGCTCATGCGCTGAAGCCTTGATCTTAAAGCAGCAGTGTTGAGGTGAGGCCTTTGGAAAGTGACTGGATCATGAGGGCTCTAACCTCATCAATAGATTAATCCATTGATGGGTTATAAAAGTGAATGCTCTCTCTGCTTCCCAGATATGCTCTACCATGTGTTCCCAGCCACGAAGTTCTACATTACCACATGGAGATGGAGCCAAGTGACCACAGACTACAAACTCTGAAACCATCAGTCAAAACAGACCTTTCCTCTTTTTAAGTTGATTCTTTCAAGTATTTTGTCATAGTGACAGAAAGCTAACAACAGAACAAATCAGGGATGCTAACCATATTTTCTTGACTAGTTCACCGTTCAAACATAAAAGTGGAATGATGAGGCACAGCAGAGCATGGTTCTGACTCCAACATCCTGGACTATGGGCCCAGTAATATTAGTCCTACTGCAACACTCTGCTCTAGGCACAGGGTTTTATCATTCACTCCCCCACCTACTTCTTCAGCCATATATCACATATCCATAGCAGCAACCTCATGGAGTGATTTTGTGTGCCTTCCTCACCACTCACCACTCAAAAAAAGGGGAAGACAATCATTTTCTTTTTCTTCATTAGGTTTTTTTCCTTTTATCTTCTTAATTTTTATTTTGTTGCCTTTTTATTTTTTGTTACTTTTATCTAATTCTATTAATTTTCTTTTACTCCTCAATATGACCTTTTACCTCACTTTTCTCTCATCTTCCACTACTTAATTTTTCAAATTTTACATTTTCATTCTCCCATTCCCTCCTCCTTCTATCCTTACTGGTATAACCATTAAGCTTTATTAATCTTTAGTTAGTTAACTCAATGTTATTACTGCTGAATTCTTTTTTTTTTTTCCTTTGGTACCAGGGATTGAACTCAGGACCTTGTGCTTTAGAGGTAGGTGGCAGAACCACTGAGCTAAATCCCCGGCCCCTACTGCTGAATTCTTTTCTATTGTTAATGGAGGTATAGTTGTTGCCTTTAGTTTATATTTACTGTATGTCAATATCTGGTTGTCTTAAGATGAATAGATTCTTTCTGTCCACTGTTCAACTACTTGTAACTGTCCTTCGATATGGGGGTGATTAGTTCCAAATTTACTGAGGGAGACTTAGAGACCAGGAAAGTGTAGTGACATGGCTGGTCACTCAGGTCTGTCTGACACTGAAGCCCCTGCTCTTCCCACTCTTTCTACTGCCTACCGGGGCCTGGACCGTACACTCTTCCCTGTGTAGGTGGGATCAGCCTCCTCCTGGACATATCTAATGGAAATGAAGGCATTAAAAATGCTGCCTATTCTGTTTTCAGGCAGCTTGTTTTCCTAGGAAGATGGCCCAAGTTCCCAGGTGGAGGCAGTGAGGAAGAGAACTCAGGCCATATGACTCCAGGCCCAAGGACAGTATTTTCACAATTAGGCTCAAAAAAGTAAATGTTGTGGAAAGGAAACTATTGAGATAATATTTACAAAGAAAGTTCTAAAGCACAAGGAAAAAATCTGGGCTCTCACATTTGAAAGGGCACATTTCAAAGTGGCAAATGTATCACAGAGCTGGAGATGTGCCCCACCTGAGTGAAGTACATCCTGGACGAGTTGGCACCCAGGAGCTTGCTCTCAATGTGTTGCTGCACCCGCTCCAGGATGCTCTCCTCATGCAGGAAGTGAACTTCATGTTTTGTAGGGTGCACATTGACATCCACATTCTGGGGGCTGATTTCTAAACTGGCAGGAAAAAAAAGAGAGAGCACAATTACCTCAGATTGTGCAGGATGGGGGGAAAAATCTACACATGGTATATGTTGTAGCCAGATGATCTGGGGAAGCCAAATGACAATGGTAAAAACCTCATGGTCAAGTCTAAGTGGCTGTTCAAATGTTGGCTCTGCCACTTAAGAATCATGTAGTTTTGGATAAGTTATATTATCTTTCTTTGCCTATTCTTTCATTTGTAAAGTGAGCATAACAGCATTAGCTATCTTACAGGTTTATGGTGGGGATTAAATTCATGAAAAGCAATTTGCATGTACCTGACACATTTATTTTATGATACTGTTATTATTAGCATTCTCAAACTAGTGGAATTTCTTATTATGTGACCTCAGGCAACTCACTTACCTTCCCTGGATGTTTTCTCATCTGTAAAAACAAGGTAACCATCAATCTGCCCCCTACTTACTTTTCAGTATTATGAGGATCAAAATAAGAATAGATGGAAGTGAACTTTCTACCATTAAAATGTAACTCAAGAGTCAGTTCAGAGGCTGTGCCAGCTATTAATTTACTGCCCTTTTCCCAAGTCCATCCTTTATTGCTTATTCTGATAATGGAGCTTTGTAATGTGAGGTTTTGTGGTAAATGGACAATGGAGGAAGTGGGTTTTGTGCCAGGTTTGGGTCCATGTGGTCCCTTCTTATGGGCAGTACTCCCCAGCAACCCCTTAGAGTAGTGCCTGAGGAGTACCTTATTGACCTCTCATCCATGCAGCCACATCCTCTTCAACAAGGTTCATCTCATCCCAGGAGGGGCTGAGGGAGAGTGTGGCAAGGGGACTTTACCTCAGCCATAGTGGTAATGGCTGTTCCCTACACCTGCACCCACTGTCACTTCACTTCTTATCATTCCATCTCCTTCTACTCTAATCCTATTTGTAGTTCTTTCATTAAAATTTTTCTTCAAATTGTTATGTGGTTTTATCCTCCATTCAGACCCTGTCAATACAGAGATGGAATAAGGTGATAACTCAATCTAGCAAAGGAATACACATGGGAGTTAACAAATCTACATTTAAACTAAAAACTTTTAACCATGATATTTTACTCCTCCTTTGCAAATGCTGAATTTATGATTGCTAAGTTATTTAAGTGAAGCACCGGGCAATCAAAAATAATTATGCCACACAAAGAATCTCCATAAAGCAAAAGACTCATTCATGGAAGGAAAATTGTAGCTGTTTTTGGCTTCTCAGTAGGACCGTTTTGACCCAGTAGAAGGACTGTTCAGTTTCCTGAGCACATGTGTCTACTCTTCCTGAAGGGGTTAGACATGTTAATCACTTTTCTGTCACCAACACAGCAAGGGCTCTCTTTGAGGTTCTGCCAAATTAGTGAATAAATGAAGGAAAATTGTGCTTTTTACCTGTGAGAAGGGACAGAACACCCTTTTGCCAATAGTATATGAGATTCACTAATTTTGGTACTCAGCTACTAGCAAGCCCTTCTCTTTCACAGAGGACAGCCTGACAGAATTTCTGTTCTTTTAAATCTTGGGTAAACAGTTTGATGCTACATTACCTGAGGTATAGGAATGGGTGTGTGTTTTTGGGCAAATATGCTGCATACACCGTTTCTATGGCTTTTCTCAATGAAGTTGATTCTACCAGACGATCTAAAAAATGAAAAGAAAACTAGATAACAACTGTCCTTAGGGGTGAGGCAATAGGTGCAGAGCCATACAAAGCCATAAATCACCACAGGAAGAGTGCCTCCAGAGCAATACACGCAACAGATCCCCAGGAACAAGGCTCCCTTTATGTATTATTACTTCCCAGCATCTCAGGACGGCCCTGGAAATTTCTCCTCTCATTATGTAGCAGAAAAGAGGAAAGGGTAATAAATTCTGCCTCTCTATTTCCCTTCCCTTCAGTCAGCCCACACTGCATTCTCAGATTTTTCATTCTACAAAGACATGCCAGCTACTTCTCACATGTGCCAAGTTCTGGGAAACACTATGCTGATAGATATTTTCAAACCCAAGTGGTTACCACTATTACAGATGTGCGTGCCAAATGGTGCAATGAGCCAGCAGCTAACTCTGCATAGGGAGTTCCAACAATAGGCTATCCATGCTGGGCAATGAAGGAAAAGAGTGAGTTTTCCAGAATTTCAGGCAGTATACAAATGGCTAAATGTGTGTTTAAGGTAATTTAGGAAATGACTCAGGTTTGAACAAGGTAGAAAACAATAAAGAGTGGGAGAAGACTAAAAGCAGAGATCTGTTTTCAGAAAACAGTTCTCCTTTAGCTCCAGACAGATTTTAGATGACTGGCTGATGATCTGCTGTCTTGTGTAATTATAACCAAGGATGTATTACATCTTTGTATTTTCAATGATAAGAGTAGCTGTGATCTTATTGATGGAGAGACAATTATTTGAGTGTTCACCACAACCACTGCCCCTTCAATAATGTCCTTGTAGTCAGTAACACATGTCCTGACCACACAGGCCTGGACCACCTGTGGGCACCTGACAAAAGGACAGCTGGAGCCCCTCTGCTGAGACATCTGAACTTGAGACAGGCGAAAGAAGTACTCTACAACCTAGGTGAGCCTGCATGGTGTACAGATTAAGTAAGGGCAGGTATGCAAAAGAACCCAGCCTCTCTTTGTGACTGGGAACTTGGCACTGTGAACAGAAAGCTGAAGTAATGCAGAGGCTGTGGTAGGCAGCCCCAACAGAAACACAGCCACAGGAGAGTTAGGTGGCAAATTTTTGTCTACTTCATAGCCAGAATGAGCTGCAAAGGTGTTAGTCTTTGTGATTAGGAAAAACTAATAAAAAACATTTTCTGAGCCTTCGACGTAACAAATTTTACTATATATATCAGGCTGTAGCCGTTCTAATGTAGAAGGAAAAAACCCTGCTAATATAAATGAGTTTACAGTATCTGTTTATAAATGACTGGTTCTCTCCCCACTCTTCCTGTATTGTTTTGAGTACCTGCTATAAAACATGCATAACTAGATATTTATAGCTGGTTAAGTGCTAAAATGGGAAGGGGGAATATATTATTTCTTGAAAACAAATAAAAAACTATAAAGTTATTAAATGCTTCAAAACAACAAAGGTAAAGATTTTGTGAGATAAAAAACAATGAAAGCTGAAGGTATGGAAAGATGCATCTTAGTTTTGTATGGAAAAATGGAAAATTAAGCCAGATTCTGTGAAGAATTATTTGTTGTTGCTCTCACTATCAAAACTCTGCAATATATAATTAAGTTCTAAAGCAGAATGCAAAATAGTGTGTACTTAGTAAGAACTACATAAACAGTATGTCAGCAGGGAGGTAAGGAAAGAAAGCAAGTATGGGAAAAATCTAAACTCACTTAGTTAATTACCTCCCTGAAACTGCTCTTTATGTCATAAATTTCATTCTCTATAGAGAAAAATCTTAGCCAGATATGGTGGTGCTGCCTAATCGCAGCACTCTGGGAAGGTGAGGCAGGAGAATGACAAGTTTGAGCCCAGCCTAGGCAACTTAATGATTTACCAAGACCCTGTCTCAAAATAAAAATATAAAAAAAGGAGCTGTAGTTTAGTGTAGGACCTGAATTTAATCTCTAGAACAAAAAAAAAAAAGGAAGGAAAAAAAATTTTTGAGGATCTTAGCTTTCAATTTCTTTAATGACAATATCTTGTCCAAGGTACCCCTCTCTCTGTGTTTTGCTGAGCAGTATCAAATGGTAGCCTTTAATCTAAGGGCAGAGGAAAGCTCTGCTTAGGAAGTACTTCTTAAATCTCTTAATTCTAGTTGGTAAGAAAGGTGTACAGACTCAGAGGCCTAGGATGCCCTTCTAGGACAAAAATTAGAAATTCTTGCTAATCAAACTTAATTTTGGCAGGAAATCCCAGGGTTCCATAAAATTCTCTGTAGATACTCCTGCTTTAGTTCTTTTTCACTTACGGTTGATGAAGAGTAAGAAAATGCACTTCTTCACTGAGTAGTTTGCATTAGATATGTAGCCATTCATTTTGAAAGCCAGGGTTTTATCCTCACATCCAACTTCTATCAGTTCTCTAGTTAAAAAAGAGAAATTGTGAGACTTTTTGAGAATACTGGAAAACTCAAATGTTATAAAAGAATCAGAAAATGCAAGGCTCCTTCCCTTAAACTTTGCCAAATGAAGACCTCTGAGACCTGGTTCACTGAGTTCCTCTGGACCTGCCCATCTGTTTGTCCATCTATGAATCCAACTGTCCATCCACCCACCCACCCACTCACCCACTCACTTACCCATCAGTCAGTGCCTTCAAGTACTTCTGCCTCTGTGCCAGGCACTACTATCATTGCTGGAGTATGAGTCCAAGCCCTGGGACCTTATTTTGCTGAAAGTTTTATGTATCTTAGTAACTAAATCCCAAACATGTGATTTCGAGAAAAACTCATCTCTACTGAATTACCTTACTATAATGAATAGCACTAAAAGGAAGTTCCAGTATGGAGTTCCCCAGAATGTTTACTGGGGAGAGGAAGTTTAGGTGAAACAATGGTCATTGGACAAACCACACTTATTTTACTTAAGTGTTCTGGAAACTTGCTTTGGAAAATGCTGCTCCTGGACATTCCTAATCTCTGACAGTCTCTAGGAATTTTCCTAGTTTTGAGTCTTAAAAATTTAGTCAAGCTATTACATGTTACACTGTAGGATACAGTTGTCCCTTTACTCTGGAAACACAGCTTTAAAAAATTCATTTATTTACATTTAATGAGAAAGAGAGGGTAATTACAAGTAAATTGGTTGTTCCCTAGTTGAGAACTTGGTTTGGCTCAAGAATGAATAATATGTTCTTCCAAGTAAAAATCTGATACTGTGATGACAACTGCTTTTCAAGATTTTTAGGGCTAGGGATTTAGCTCAGTGGTTCTGCTGCCTGCCTCACAAGCGCAAGGTCCTGAGTTCGATTCCCAGTACCAAAAAAAAAGGATTTTTTGGGAAAGTGAAGTCATGGACTCATTTTCTAATCAATTGTATATCCATAGCACCTCATTTGTGCCTGGCATATGGAAGATTTTCAGTATTCTTCCCTTCAGATTATGACACGGGCACTCTGGGTTTTCTAAAGTTCTGATATGTAGCTGGGAATCTTTGATGGAAACGGTAGTGTTTACATGCAGATGGGGGTACCAAGAGGAATCTATATACTATTAAATTTCCCTATTAGGCTTTCCCTGATAATGAAGACTTGGCAATACTTCCAAATCTAGTCTTCGAGGGTCAGAAATAATTTGTCTTTATATCCTTGACTTTTAGCACAAAGCCTTGAATATGGGAGGCAAGTAGTAAAGTTGAATGATAAATGAAACCCTAAAGTGATGACAGTGGAAAATAAGAGGAAATGCAGAAGCTTTTGATGATGACAATTTTACATTATAAATATTTTGAAGAGAAACACCTACAGAGAACATGCTTACTTACAACTATAACATCTAACAGACAACATGTACCCAGGAAGTGTTGATTATATGAAGTACTGACTCCATTAACAAATTTGAGGCATGAAGTCTGCATATTTGATTAAAACAAACTTATAAAGCAGGTGCTAACCTGACAGATTCCAAAATAATGCAGCTGAATGTTAAATCAAGATAATGAATGCAAAGTATTTTTTTATTTGTAGGTTATCAACTTACCGGCTAACAGCATTTCCAAAGATGGAGCGAATATTGTCCACAATTGTGGCACTGGATAGTGTTCTGATGTCAGCAACTGTCTCGCCTTGCTGATAAAAGAACACACAATGACACAATGACTTTCTGTCTCACAGTTGTGAGAAATTATTAAAAATCTTGTTTCTTTTCCGAATACAAAACCATCCCTCAATAATCAAGAACTTACTTTCTTAACTGAGAAACTAACGCCTGAGTTGTGTATTGAATACCTGTAAAGAAAAATAAAATGAAAGATAAGCAAAGACTAGCAAAATGCACAAGAGATGTCAGAGCCCCCTTCTAGTTAACTAAATTGGTATACTAAGCAATTTATTTATTTTGGTACTGGGGATCAAGCTTGGGACCTTGCGCTTCCAAGGCAGGTGCTGGAACCACTGAGCTAAATCCCCAGCCCTAGACTGAGCAAGTTAAGCAAAGATATACATATATACAAAAATATCTTACTACATACTATCTTACCATCAGGAAAACAAACTAGCAGAGACTTCAGAGAGAGCAATGCTAAATGTGAGTCAATCAAACAGCCCTCTCTGTTTCTCTGTTTTTAACAGGTTGCTGACTAGACTCAAGATATTTATCTTAGCATCTCTTCAACTACCGTTTTATTTGCATAGTGTCCCAAAAGGCCTAGATTGCTTCTAAGACATCTTGTAAAGCTTGCTTTAACAACCCTGCACATTTTTATTCTGAGATCTCAACACCAGACTCTTCCTTGCCTCTAAGTCTTATTCCAATATCTTACAGACTTTTCTCGGTTCTCCCTCTGTGGTCTCAAATAACTGAAAGATTATGTCCACTTAAGAAGTAACAATTAACAGCCGGCTAGAATTCCTCTACAAGGGGTGATTAAAATATATGGTAAATGTTTAAATTTAAAAAAAAATTAGAGTAAAAGACAACTGTCATGGATGAATGGCACGTGTCTTTTACTGTAATACATTTTTAAAAATTTAAACCTTCACTGTATTTTATAATCACATCTTGATTCCCAGAGCTGACACTGGTTTATACATTTCCAGAGAAAAACAAAGAAATTTAATGTGTTTGTCTGTGTCATTTTATTATGGGCAATATCTAATTCATTTTAGGTTTTTAAATACTGAAAAACAGTTAACACATTTCTATTGTATCTCAAAGACGTATGGTTCAGAGAGCCCATGCTGGAGTCATGTGTAGTGGAAGATTAAGTCTACTATTGACATATGTTGTTTTCATTTGCTTTGAGCCCCTCTCTTCTGCTAGCAGCCTGTAAGCTAGCTTCCTTTTTATCCCATTCCACCTGATGCATGCTAGATAAAATTGCCAATAAAGAAGTCTTCACTCCTTAGGCAAGGGGACATGATCTTAGCTACGTGAATTAGATTCACTTTTCAGGAAACAGATTCGAAAGCAGGGTCAGGAAAAGAATGAAAACAACCAGAGCTGGGTTACAATGTTAAATCCCTGAAACCACCCTGGTTCTTGTCCTCTCCAAGGGGCAGCTGTCCACACCTCTTTCTACTTGAAAACTTCTGGCCTTGTAATAAATTTCTTTTCAACTCAAGAAGCTAAGGTCATTCTGTTCTGGTTACACCAAAGAACCTTCACTGATATAGAGACCAACTGCTGTTTCCTGGGGAGATGAGAAAAATCTCAGAAGTGATGACTAAACCCAGATCAGAACAATATGTAGGCTAGTTCTGCTGTTTGCCATTTAGCTTAGCAGCTGTTCTTAATTTACAAGCACCAGAATACATTCTTTTGATGACAAATCAGAGACCCACTCCCAGATTTTGAACTGTACCTGCCAACAACTTCCAAAATTTTCCCATACTCTTCACTTGGATTTTTTAAAGCTTTCCTTCTTGTGGTTATGTTATAAAAAAGGTCCTCCACCTGAATAGAAGATTAATTTTCTTGTAAATTCACAAAAACTACATGGGAAGAAAGGCTCAAGTTGTCCACCAAAAGCTAGGTCTTAAGGTAGTAAATTTAAAGATACTTACCAACAGCACACTTTTAAGCACTGACTAGGGAAAAGGGAAAGGGACACTGAAAAAGGAATTAAAGGATATTTTTCCTGCCTCTCACACTGATTCATTAACTTCTCAAATATGTACTAGGGGTTATCTCTATGTCAGGCTCTTTGCTTTATGCTGAAAATATGAAGACAAATTTTATTTATTTATTTTTTTATAGGAACACCAAAGTAAGTCTTTAACAGGGTCCATGCTGCAGGACAGTGGCGTCACTACACAGGAGGGCACCCTCCCAGACTAAAACCCCAATAGTGGCTGGTGAGTGCTACCTATAGCAGTTAGCAGGCCTGTGTCAATGAGGGACAGGGCTGAAAGCTTGCTATCAATATTGCATAAGGAAATAAGTGCCCCAGATCCCACCCTTCTGGACCTTAGACACTCCATGGAGACCTCTCTCTTCTCCAAAAAGGCAAGAGTAATATCTAAAGTGCAGGAGTGGGGGAGGGGCACCATGCTGACTGTGAAGACAAATTTTAAAGCATAGTCTTGTTCAGATTACACATAATTCAGTGAGACAGACACATCAACTTATAAACAATTATGACATCCCATGGCATTCAAAGATATTTTTCAAACTAAGGAAAATCATAAAATTTCTGAGCTCTTTTGGAGTTCCTTGAAGTGACACTGTGGGGACCCTAGTGAGGCTCCCTCTTAACATGCACTGCAAAGCACAAGACCATTTCTGCCTCCTGCCAGCTTCATCATACCCAGGAATCAGAAAGGTTACACTGGCCTTCAAGAAGATGTGCTTTAGCTTGGATTAAGGGTGGAGCACCAGGAGGTATAACATGACAGCAGGGTACATGGGATCACAGAATAGAGAAGGACTGAAATGCTATAGAAATGAGGCAGCACCTTGGACTTCTTCCCAACTAATGAAACTGCCATATGATTCACAAAATACACTTTGAGGCAGGTATTCTTTGATCTATTTGATGAGAAATAGATTTGATAATAAATATGATGATAAATTTGATGAGATGAGAAAATGTAGGGCCAGGGATATTAAGTGATTTGCCTCCAGATACATAACCATTGACTGACCAGGCTCAGACTCCAACTCATGTCTTCTGGAGTCAACCTTAACGTTCTTTCAATGTCAGCTACTCTGGCACTGATTTCTGCCGTCCCAACAAATAATCTCTCAGGCCCTTGGGCTTCTATTAACTAATAAAAATTCATTTTTACCTAAGAAGCTCACAGTCAATTTTATTTTATATTTCAATATTTATACAAAGCCCTTTCCCACCAATTCACATTCCCATGTACTATTCTTACCGTGATCTGGGTCCCCTGATTGCCTGCACATGGTTTAGGAGAAGCTTTCATCTTTCCATCTGAGTAACTTGCTCTAATCAGAAAATACATGAGATTATTAATATCTACTAGAAAGAGATATTTTTCCAAAGGGTAAACAAAGAAAATTATACCAATAATAGATTAAACATAGCCACATTATATATTGGCTTAATACAACTTTATTTTCCAACTATTTCCATAATGATTTTAATTGAATTTTTAAAAAAATCCTGTAATAGAAAATCTCGGTTTTTAGTTGCTGAGTTCAGAGCTACTACACATTAGTTGTGCAACTGCCTAAGAGAACAGTAAAATATTCTATAATTATGCAATCATTTATTGAGGAGCTACCATGTGCCAGACCTTCAAAGGCCCTTGTAAAAAAAAAAAGTCTTAGACCTACATGAGGATAGACTTTTAACACAATGTAGAATAATGTACTAAATGATGTAGAAAAGGAATCATTCAGCCTGGGCTGGGAGTGAAGGCAGGTGAACTCTGGAGAAGAGAGAACAATTTCAGCTGGGCTTCACAGAGCAATAGTTTCATCTGGAGACAGCAGGAAAGATCATATAAGATGGGGAAAACATGACCACATAACCACAAAAGCTTTTAAAAACATTGCAGCTGGGAATGTGTGGTGAGAAGAGGCTGGAGGGTGGACTGAGGGCATTGGTTCTGCAACATGAACTCTGAATTTCATCCTGTCACAGAAGGGGAGCCACTAGGGATCCCTGGTGGGATCCCTAGAAGAAACAGACTTAGGAAGACATTAATTCCCAACTATCTCCCTGGTCTGTGAGATGACTAGTCATATCAGCTCACCCACATCCCAGGGCTCCCCTAGTACCAGTGCTGCAAGCTCTGAAATGCTTTTTTCCATTACTTTACATATTTGATGACAAAGACTAGGAACTAGGGAGAAATTTGAAGGGTGGGGCCGGGGATTAGTATTCCTACCTGTCTTCAGCTAGTGAATAGCCAGTCCTTATAAAAACAAGAGGTGCAATTTTGATTCCTTGAATGCCATTTTTGTTCTGTTCCAAGGTCATTCATCAGCCTTTGGAAACTGTGTCAGTATAACAGCCAGCCGGCCGGCAGCTGTTCATGGAAGGGAAGCCAGCCCAGGTATTCCCTTGGGAGCTGGAGCTAACAAAGGAACCGTGAGCCATCAGCATTCCAGCTATAGCCCTGAAATCAGCCCAAAGTGATACCCTCCTCAAGGGCAAAGGGCAAAAATAATATCATCAGTTACCATTTACTTAGAATACCTATTTGTAATAAACACCTTGCTGAGCACTTGTAATATGTTTTATCTTTTAAGAATCTTTGAAGTAAGAATATCATCTAATAATTATTCCTGTGCATTGTCAACTTATCTACAGGGAGGAAAGAAAACTTATCTAAAGTCTCAGACCAAAGAAAGGAACACTAGGAATTTAGGGAAGATGGTGGAGTGGTGAACAGCAGAGAAAGCCACTCTGAGATTTGGTGTCCAGATGCTGGAATACAGCAACGTTAAGAAGAGGAGGGAAGGAGGCCCCCAGGACCAGCAAGGATCTGAAACGAGAATTGAAGCCCACAGAGAAAGGGAAGAAAGAGACTTCAACGCAGAAGAAGGAGGTGACAAGCAGCACTTTCTCCCCTAGCCCTGGATCGCTGTGTGGGAAGGGTCACTCAAACCTGAAAATTCACAATGACTACTAGTGACCCTAGAGGCCTCTAGGTAGAAATGTACCAGTGGAACAGAGCAGTGGACGCAGCAAACTACAGTGGCTTGTGAGTTGAGTTCAGACATCCCACAGGAGAGGACAACTGGCTGGTCATCATCTTGAAAAGGGGCCAACTGAGCTTGGAACTGAGAACAGCCAGGTGCTGGCTCTGTCTAGTGTCCCTCAGTGTTAGGATGAGGTGGAACCTCATTCAAACTGGCAGGAGGTCTAGCCAGCAGGGAGCCAAGTTCAAGCTATAGGAGTAACATGGAGTGCTGCAGGCTGAACAAATTAGGTTCCAGTGTCACAGCCAGAAAGCAGTCTGAACATCAGCAAAACTAAAGGCATAGGGCTGCTGAGATTATCCACGATACTGCCATAAATCTACAGCTGTCTTGCTGTGATTAATCAACATAGATCTAGGCTCTGTCTGCCCACTATGTCTACCACTAACAGCAGAGACAGGCCCTGAAGTGGACATTTTTTCCTTTTCTTTTTTTCTTGACTGTTCATTCTTGTTTTTATGGGTGTGAACACTGTTTCTAACTTTTTTGTTGTTATTCTGTTCTGTTCATTTTTATCTCTTTCCCTCCTGTCTTCTTCACCAGTTTCTCAAAGCTTGCATGATCGTTGTCCTCCAATCTTGCTTCTACTCTCTTCTTCTATTTTCCTTTTGGCCCTCAATCTCTAAAATTTTCTCTCCAAGGGTAAAATCACCATACTGAGGGCACATTTACTGTATAAAATTTTCTGGTTTGCTTTAGATTTTGTTACATAATCACAAATCTAGTTCATATGGCTAAAGGTGGCAAATTAATGGTTACCAGTTTGTCAGGGCCAGGGATTTAGCTCAGTGGTTCTGCCACCTGCCTCGAAAGTGCAAGGTCCCGAGTTTGATCCCTGGTACCCAAACAAAAAAAGTTACCAGTTTGTCATTTTCTAGGCTGTGTTTGATGCTACTGTTATTATTATTATTTTTTTGGTACCAGGGATCAAACTCAGGACCTTGCACTTGTGAGGCAGGTGGCAGAACCACTGAGCTAAATCCCCGGCCTCTTGATGCTACTGTTATAACAGACTGTACTACTTTAGCCAAGTTGACATAATTGTTCTAATCAGTTGTTCTTCTTGGTATGCCAAGACTGAGGTTGTGCAAAGGTCATAAACAATACTACAGGCCAGTAGCAAAGTACCAGGGGCTAGGACAAATAGACAGCAACTTCTTATCCCTAATAAACTGAAGAGGAAAGATCTTGCAACAGACTCAAAACCCAAAAGCCACCTATACTTGGAAGACATCTTTGAAAAGTAGTCACTCTTTAAAAGTTTGCAATAATAGCAATAAAGCTACCTGCCATAAGCAATTTACATGCATCAACCAGTAATTAAACTAAAAAAAAAAAGAAAGGAAAAACATAATTAAAAAAAAAAGAAAATTGGAAGATATGGAAGCAAGACGAAACTCCAGACTTCCAGCTCACCAAAGGCACACTCAGGGGGCAGTGAGGTGGAACAGTTCAAAAGCCACCCACCTGGACTCTCTGAAGCAATAACAGTGGAGGTAACAAAGAAGATGAATGAGGTTCTAGAAAATATCAAATAAAAAGTAATTTCGCTGACAACTACAGAGATGGTGATAATAATGAAGGTCATGGTGATCCTAGAGCAGATACAGATTTAAAAAAATAGAGGAGCTTAGGAAAATGATGAAAACCATGAACACCCACATAGGAAAGAAATGGAATCCATGAAACAGATTCAAAGATATCCAGGAGGTTAAAAATTCCATTGAAAGTATATGCAGTAGAATGAGCCAATGTTAGGACAGAATATCAAATATAGAAGACAGGATTGTGGTTAGTGATCATGAAAAGAAAGATTTCCTAAAAATAGCAAGGGATCACAAAAAAAATCAATCCAACAGCTGCTAGATGATGTAAAGAATAATATAAGATTGATTGGCGTCAATAAAAAAGCAGGAGATATTGCACCTGACATAAAAAATCCTGTTCACAGAAGTAATGGCAGAAAATTTCCCAAGCTGGGAAAAGAATTTGACATACACATAAGTGAGGCATATAGAACTGCAATTAACCAAGATCAAAAAAAATTTACACGTCATAAAATAGTCAGAATTCTACAAATTCAATAGAAGTACAGAATATTAAAAACTGTTAGAGAAAAAGACACAAATCACTTATAAAGGGAAGCCCATCAGTATCACAGCAGACTTCTCAACACAAACCCTCAAGTCAAGGAGACTTTGGAGTGAAGTATTTCAAGCCCAAAAAGAAAACAACCTCCAGGCCAGATTGATGTACCATGCAAAACTATCTTTCAAAATTGGAGAAATAAGACACTTCCATGACAAAGAACATCTGAAGAAATTCATGACTACCAAACCAGCACTCTAAAATGTTCTAAAGGAACCAACTATAGAAATGATCCCTGGAAGTATACACCTTGAAGCTACATTCTTAAGTGAAATAAATGGGACACACATGTGTAAATATTGCACTGTCTCTCTGGTGTAAGAAACTGAAAGCGTTAAGCAGGGAACAAAAGGTATAACAGACAGTGTGAAATTAAAAAAACTGTTCAAAAGGAAGGGGAACTAGAGGGGGGGAGTGGAAAAGAAAGGAAGAAAAAAGAAAAAGATAAGAAGGAAAAAATGGAAAGGGGGCTTTTGTAAATAAGGAGGGGAACAGGTGTTGAAGGGAGAGGAGGGGAACGGGGAAAAAAAAGAGGAACCAAGATACATCATGAACAGGTACAAATTCCCTATGATGAATGTGATCATTATGTATATCTAAATCATACCAATAAAATTAAAATTTAAAAAAATGTTCTGAAGGACATTCTAGAAAGAGAAAACAAGGACTACAACTCCATCAACCCCAACAGAATGAATCCACCAGGCAAGACAAGTAAATGGAGGGGGGGCAGGAAGGGAACTAACAGGCAAATAACATAACAAGAATAAGTCAATAGACACCAGTAGTAAACATCAATGTAAACAGGGTCTTAATTTACCAGTCAAAAGAAACAGACTGGCAGAATGGATCAAGAAGCAAGATCCAACAATATGCTGTATACAAGAAACACATTTGATTCAAAAAGAAATTCACAGACTGAAAGTCAAAGGATGGAAAACAATACTCCATGAGGCAAGAACGTAGAGAAAAACAGGGATAGCTATTCTATTTGCAGACAAAATGGATTTCAAGCCAAGACTGATTAAGAGACAAAGGTCACTATTTCCTTGTAAAGAGAACAATCCAAGAGGAAGAGATAAGTTATACTTATATATGCACCAAATACCAGCATACCCAACTATGTAAAACAAATATTAATGGACATGAAAAATCAAATAAGCACTAATACAATTGTAATGGGATCCCTCAATACCTGACAGTCATAAATAGACAGACTAGACAAAAAAATCAACAAAGAAATATCAAAACTGAACCAAACTTTTCAACAAACGGACTTAGTAAATATCTACAGAGGGTTCCACCCTACAGTATCAGAATATACATTCTTCTTAGCTGCACACAGAACATTCTTCAAAACAGACCACATGCTAACTCACAGAACATGCTTAAGTACAGTGGATCCTTGACATGAACTCAATCAGTTCCCGAGGGGTGGTTGTAACTCAAGCTGATTTTAAGTGAATACAGCTGAGATCTGGATGTTTACCTGGGTACATGCTATAGATAACAAGAGGCAGACGAATCTTAAATCAATCTAATTAACCCAAGTTGGTCCTAAGTCAGGCCAGTCATAACTTAAGGGTCCACTGTAAATGCAATGGAATTGAAATTATCCCATGCATATTATCAGACCATAGTGCAATGAATTGGAAATCAATAGCAAAAGATATCACAAAAATTTCATAAACACATGGAAATGAAATAACACATGGAAATGAAATAACACACGGAGGGGATTTAGCTCAGTGGTTCCACGCCCGACCGGCAAGTAAAAGGTCCTGAGTTTGATACCCAATACCAAAAAAAAAAAGCAAGGACATTAACACAGAAATTAGACAGTTTCTACAAGTGAAGGATAATGCTAATACAACATACTGGAACTTATGGGATGCAACGAAAGCAGTCCTATGAGGGAAATTTACAGTAGCAAATTCCCATATCAGAAAAACAGAGTGAGCTAAAATAACCTAATGTTGAACCTCAAGCTTCTAGAAAAAAAGGGCAAATCAAGCCCAAAGCTTGTATGAGAAAGGAAATTATAAAGTTCAGAGCAGAAAATAATGCCATTCAGACTAAGAAAACAATACAAAGAATCAATGAATTGAAAAATTGGTTCTTTGAAAGATTAAATAAACCCTTAGCCAACCTTATCACAAAAAGGAAAGAAAACACTCAACGTCCATGCAATTAGGAATGAAATGGGTGAAACCACAACAGACTCTGCAGAAATACAGATCATCAATACTTACTGCGAGAACCTGTATTATAATAAGATGGAAAACACAAAAGAAATGGACAGATCCCTTAGATACATATAAATGACCAAAGCTACATCCAGAAGATATAAAAATTCTAAATAAACCAGTATCAGTGAATGAAACTGAAGATGTAATTAAAAACCTATCAGCAAAGAAAAGCCCAGGTCCGGATGAATTCACTGCTGAATTCTACAAGACATTTAAAGATCTAATGCCACTGCTTCT
This sequence comes from Heterocephalus glaber, assembly GCF_000247695.1. Next base: position 15,121,364 of record NW_004624788.1, on the reverse strand, counting down.
CAAACTCTTTAATGATACTGAAAGGGAAGCAATATTCCCAAATTCATTCCTGGAAGCAAGCATTATCCTGATACCAAAACCAGAGAAGGATCAAACTAAAAAAGACAACCACAGGACAATCTCCCTAATGAATACAGATGCAAAAATTCTCAATAAGATACTGGCAAACAAAATGCAGCAAATCAGCAAGATGATTATACACCATAACCAAGTAGGATTCATCCCAGAGATGCAGGGATGGTTTAATGTATGCAAATCAATAAATGTAATACATTACATTAACAAAACCAAGGACAAAAACCATATGATCATCTCAATAGACAAAGAAAAAAAAATTTGACAAAGTCCAACACCCATTTATGATAAAAATCCTACAGAAAATTGGAATAGATGGTCTTTATCTCAATCTAATAAAAGCCATCTATGACAAACCAACAGCCAACATCATACTTAAATGGTCAAAACCTGAAAGCTTTTACTCTAAATCAGGAAAAAGACAAGGATGCCCACTATCAGCTCTCCTATTCAGTATAGTTCTGGAAACATTAGCCAGACCAATTAGATAAGATAAAGAAATAAAATGAATATGGAGGGCCAGGAACTTAGCTCAGTGGTTTTGCCGACTGCTGTGCAAGCACAAGGACCCCAGTTCGATCCTGCTACCAAAAAAAAAATAATAATAATAAAAATAAAAGGAATATGGATAGGAAAGGGAGAAGTTATCATTATTTGCAGATAACATGATATTCTACCTAGAAGAGCCCAAAATTCTACCAAAAGACTTCTAGATTTAATAACCATATTCAGTAGCATAGCTGGATACAAAGTCAACTCTCAAAAATCAATAGCATTCCTGTACACAAATAACAAATTCATTGAGAGAGAAATTAGGGAAACTACACTTTTCACAACAGCATCCAAAAATATCAGAAAATGGAAAGATATCCCTTATTCCTGGAAAGGAAGAACCAATATAGTGAAAATGGCCATACTTTCAAAATTGTCATACAGATTCAATGTAATCCCAATAAAAATCCCAACAGCATATCTCACAGAATTAGAAAAAACAATCCTAAAATTCATTTGGAACCAGAAGAGACCTAGAATAGCAAAGGGAATTCTGGGCAACAAAGGCAAGGCAGGGAGTATCACAATCTCTGACTTTTAAATTATACTACAAAGCTACAGTGATAAAAACAGCATGGTACTGGCAAAAGAACAGACCTGTGTATCAATGGAACAGACTAAAGAATGCAGAAACAATTCCAGACATACTCAACCACCTTATCTTTGACAAAGGAGCCAAACACCTTCACTGGAAGAAAGATAAATGGTGCTGGAAAAACTGGCTTTCCACATGCCAAACAATGAAACTAGACCTATATCTTTCACCATGCACTAACCTAAAATCAAAATGGATCAAAGATCTAAATATTAAAAAGAGAAACACTAAATCTGCTGGAAGAGAGAATAGTTAAAACGCTTGAGGACATAGGAGTAGGCAAAGACTTCATGAACAAAACACTGACTGCATGGGAAATATTACAAAGAATCAACAACTCAGATCTCATCTTATTAAAAAGCTTTTGCACAGCAAGAAAACCACCAACAGAATGAAGAGACAATCCACAGGGTGGGAAAAAATTTTTGCCAGCTATTCTAATAAAGGACTATTATCTATAATATATGAAGATCTCAAAAAAATCAGACCCCCCAAATTTAAAGACCCAATGCAAAGACAGGCATCTGAAATATAAAGAAGATGTGGTTTTTTTATACAAAGGAGCACTAGTCTGTCATAAAGATGGATAAGCTTGAGACATATCTAGCTAAATGAATGGACCTTGAGACCATACTCTTAAGTGAAATCAATTAGACACACATGTTTAAATACCGCATTGCTTCTCCAGTGTAACAAACCAAAAGTATAAATTAGGATCAAAATATATAAAAGACATTGGGAAATGGGAAGAAAATGTTTAAATGGGGAGAGAAGCAAGGGAAGGGGAAAGGGGAAAGAAAGGGACAAGGAAAAAAAAGAACAGAAGGAAAAAATGGAAACAAAGCTTTTGTAAATAAGGAAGGGAAGAAGGGTTGAAGGGAGGGGAGGGGAATGGAAAAATAAAGAAGGAAGATATATCATGTACAGGTACAAAGTCCCTATGATGAATGTTATCATTATGTATATCTAAAATGTACCAATTAAAAGAAAAGACTTGGGGTAAACCACTTGTGACTCCTCTTATCAGGAGGTATTTCTATTCTCGAATAAACCTTTCCTACTCTTAAAAATAAAACAACAACAACAAAGAAAATAACACTAGTGGTTAGCTAGGAGTCAGAGAGATCTAGGCAAAAAAGTACATTTCAGGATGAATACATAGGAGTAAAGGACAGCAGTATACCTGTATGCACACTTTCCATCAGCTGTTTTGGTTGTAATGGTAACGTGAGCCACATGGCTTATGCTGGCCAAAGCCTAGGGGAGACAATGAAACAGAATGAAATAAAAACAAATTGCTGAGTGAAAGTCATCTAAATTGTCTTTTCCATTTTGTATTAAGATGCAGCAACAAGGAACACTTTAATGACATATTTAAAAAAGGATATAAAATTGAATCTGTAGCATAATCACTAGAGCAAGAGAAAAATTTATATTTAAAAGTCCAAAAGGAAACACACTAAGGCTTTAATGTATTAACAGCAATTGTATTCAGGTGACAGAACTATAGCCTTCCATTACTGTTGCAAATACCTGAGACAATCAACTTATATAGGGAAAGGTTTATTTTTGGCTCAGTTTCAGAGTTCAGTCCATGATTATTTGATCCCATTGCTTTTGGGCCTGTTCTGAGGCACCACATCATGGTGAGGAACACATTGGGGAGCAAAAGCACACATCTCATGGGATGCCAAAAGACAGAAAAGAAGAGGAAGGGATGCCCTAGCCCCTTAAAGGGCACATTCCCCAATGACCTGAAGACCATTCACTAGGCTCCATTTCTTAAAGTTTCCATCTCCTCCCAATAGCACCAAGCTGGGAGACAAAGGCGTTAATACACAGGTGTACTAGGGACATTTCAGATCCAAATGACAGCAGGCATGCTTAACATACCCTGAATGACGTATCCTTCAGTAATTTAAAAATCTGCTTTCAGAAACAGATAATGGAATTATTGCTAATATATGATGGCAGAGACTGTACTCAAAACTTTTATACAAGCAATTATAAGTGTGGGATTAAAAAATTAAAATTACTCAATTAAAACAAAACAAATTTCAAAAACTTATGACCCTTTTTCCCCCTTATAACCAAGATTGGTTTCATGGTCCTTTGGGATCTTTTCACAAAAAGGACATCATCATTAGTATGTAAACATGCAACACATGAATTGTGCTACAATGAAGTCTGTGTGACAGCATCTATACAGCTGAGGCAGCTTCAGTTCATTAGAAGGAACTTGGTTCAACAGACCAAGACAGGAAGACTGCTTGAGCAAGCACAGGAGTTAGAGACCAACTTCAGCAAAAGAGACCCTGTTTCAAAAACAAAAACCAAATAAACAAAAACACAAAACAGGGCTCAGCCTCAAAAATGACTTGGTCTTAGCTAAATCTCCCTGCTTTATGTAATTTTCATCATCAAAAAATGTAAATGATTTTGAGACTTGTGTAAGGATGGACATTAAATATGCACAGTAGTACAACAGTACCTAACACCAGAGAGAGTGCCACTACACATGGCACAGCAGAGGCTCCTGCTACTTCAACATGGCCTTTCCAGTGGAACAAATAGTGAGAAGCACAGACTGGAGTCAAAGTACCTAGGTCAATCCCTCTCTACTACTTTCTAGGTGTATGCGCTGGCCATGTTCTTAATCACTATGTGTCAGTTTCCTCATGTAAAACAGGGCAATGGTACAATCTACTCTGTGGGGCTACTGTTGGGAGTAACAGGTAATACATACATACATACATGGCCCTGAGAATCACTGCTTGCACAAAGCAATCCCTTAATACATCTTCCCTGACTAATTACAGTGAAATAGTAACCCTAAAGATATTCCACAGTTAGGCTAAGGCTCTAGGAGACCATAGGCTTGGAAACTGACTCAGGGAATTGCAAAGTCAGGATGAAACTGTAATCCTACAGCTTGACCTGAGGCAGCCTCAGGATAAAAGTATCCTGATCAGAAACAATTTGGGGGTCACTGTAAAAGAGTGCCTGAGACCATCTTGGTTTGATCTAAATTGTCCTAAATTACAGATACTTGGTCATAGCTACCTTTTAGTTTTTAAAAATTAAATACATAAATTTAAAAACAACAGAGGCCTAAAATGAAAAGTAACAGGCTTTTTTCCTCTCCCTCACCTTTACTCTCCTTTCTTCCAAATAACTAAACAGTTTCTCTGATCCCCTAGGGCCCACAGAACCCCTGCCAAAACCTTGATTTCAGCCCAATGAGACCCACGTCTTCTGATCTTAAGAACCGTAAACAATACATATGTACTGTTTTAAACCATTAGTTTTATGGTAATTCAGGGGGCCAGCAGTAAAAAACTAAAAACATTTTAAAAACGTATTTTTTTACTACAGTAAATTTATCCTAAGGAAAAAACAAAACACAGTGTATGTATAAGAATATTCATCAGAGACTTAAACAGGAAAAAATGGCAGAGCCTAAATGTTCAAAATAAAATCACTTGAAGAAACTCCATATAGTACAATATTCATAACAGAATAGTATGTACTCATAAAAAACTATGTAGGCCTACATTTATTAGATGGAAAGGTATCCATAAGGAATTAAGTCATAAAAACAGAGGATCCCACTTTAGCCTCAAAAGTATTTTTTCTATTTTCTATATCATATATTTCTATAATTTTATCCACAAATATTTCAGTACAGTATCTTAAAATAAATTTTTTAAAAACTCCACAGTATTTTTTTTGTTCAGCATTAAGGATTGAATCCTCAAGGCTAAATTGCCAAGGCTGGTGATCTTCCTGCCTCAGCCTTCCATATTGCTGGGAATACAAGCATGTGCCACCCTACAGTATTTTATTTATCAAGAAAAGTAATAATTTCTACTCAATACCATCAAATAGCCAATCTGTGTTTAGCATCTTTAGCTCAAATTTTTTTTTTTTGGTACTGGAGATTGAACTTGGGACCTTGCACTTTGCAAGGCAGGCGGTGGCACCACTGAGCTAAATCCCCAGCCCTCATTTTTTTTTTAACAATTCACTCAAACTAGGATCTAGGTAAGATCTGCTAAATGAAGTTTATTCACAGGCTTTTTTTTCTCTTGTGGCCCTAGGGCTTGAAAATTCTGAGCCAAGATCTTTTTAAGTTGCTAAGTTTCCCAGACTGGTCTTGAATTTGCAACCCTGTCTCTTCTGCTCTTCCAGAGTACTGGAATTACAAGCATGTGCCACCATGTTCAACTTCACAGTTCTCTTAAACCTCCTTTAATCTATAGTTCTCGTTTCCTTCTGTATCCTTTTTTTCCCCTGTAGTTTTTGTTCAAAGTCTTTTGTCCTGTAGTTTTCTCAGTATCATTTACTATCCTTACTTGTCCCCTGTAGGATCCATATGTTGGTATTTAGATCTATATATTGACTAGATGATTCACATTTGATTTTTTTTTTTTTTTGCCAAAAAAGCTACGTATGCTGCGGAAGCGCAAGGACCGGAGTTTGATCCCCAGTACTGAAAAAACAAAACAAAAAAGCTAGGTAGATGGTGTTCAGTACACACAACGTATAATATCCAGGGTTTAAAATACTTTATAGTGTATTAAGTACTGATGAATAAGTCATAGCCTTGGAAAGCTTAATTAAATTAAGTTAAAATTTGTATATACAATGGTACCTTGGTTCACAAACTTAATTCTTTCCACAATTCCAGTTCCAAAATTCGTTCCATGGATGCAATCAGAATTGTGGAAAGAATCAAGTTCGTGAACCAAGGCACCAGTGTCTAGGCAAATTTATGGTTCAGGAACACTTTTGTTTGCAAACAATTTGGTTCACAAACAGAAGCTTTTGGCAAAATTTTGCTTTTGTTTGCAAACTTTGCACTGGGTGACAAACACAACTGTGGTCATCTTTCCTACACAAACACATATGGAGCCATCTTTTCCAAAATCGTTGAACAAATTAAGTTTGTGAACCAAGGTACCACTGCATTTAACAAGTAAAAAATAGCAAATCTTGGTTTGCTTTTTGTTTTTGTTTTTTGAGACAGGGTCTCACTGCGTAGTTCAGGCTGGCCTTCAACTCACTAAGTATCCCAGGCTGGCCTTGAACTTACTGCTATCCTCCTGCTTCACCCTCCCAAGTGCTGCAGCACTATGCCTGGCAAAAATTACAAATCTTATTTACCTCTGTTGAGAAATATCTGCTGACAAATGACAGACAATGTCATCAGCAAGATAATTTACGTATTTCTTTAAACTTTAGCTTACCTCACCCCGAAAGCCATAAGTAGAAATAGTGGCTAAATCCTCAAAGGATTGCAGTTTACTTGTTGTGAATCTCTCGCACACAATTTCCAGATCTTCTTTCTAGTAGATACAGATAATTAGTAAATAATTATGTTATTCACTTTCCCAAATCTTTCTGAATTTCCATTTTATTGATTTAATCCAGGAAGGAATTCCTCTTAGAAGAGTTTAAAAAATAGCAGTAACTTCCTTACTTGGTGTCCAGAACACCACACTGCCCCGACATCCTCTTTCCTTACTAGGTTGTTTCTTCAGTGTCATTTGTTGCTTCCATGTCATGTCCCCATCTCCTAACACTACAGTCACCCAGGATTCCCTATCCTTAGACCTCTTCTCTGACTACACTCACTCTCTTGATAATTTCATTCAGTCTCATGGCCTTTTTTGAAAATTAGAAAATATTAATTTAAATCTACAGATAACCTTTTATTTTTATTTTTTGTGATATTGGGGATTGAACCTAGGGCCTCACTGAGGCTCGGGAAGCACTCTATCACTGAGCTTTTATAACTCATTTTTGAGACAAGGTCCCAACTGTACTGCCCAGGGTACCTCAAACTTGTAATCCTCCTGCATCAGTCTCCTGAGTGGCTGGAATTACTAGTGTGTACCTCCATGTCCAGCTAGATAACTTTTTAAATTGTAGTAAAAGACTTATAAAACTTTCATTTAACCATTTTTAAGTGTTAGAGTTCAGTGGCATTAATTACACATTGTTGTGCAACCATCATTACCATTCATGTTCAAAACGTTTTCATCTTCCCCAAACTGAATCTCTATATCTATTAAATAATAACTCTTTATCCTTCCTTAGCCCCTAGTCCCTGGCAATCATCATTCTTTTACATTTTGTGTCATATAATAGGAATCATATATTTGTCCTTTTTTAAAAAAACTTATTTCACTTCAAATCTTAAATAGCCACCTTAAATTTAACAGGCCCCCAGATGAACTTCCTATCTTCCCCTAAACCTGTTTCTTCCATAATCTTTCCGATCCCCAGTAAGGTAACGTTTTGTTTTTTTTTTCCATTTACAAGGCCAAAACCTTGAAATCATTCCTTCTCTCGGTCTGAATCAGCAAGTTCTGAGAGCTTTCGCCTTCATAATTAACTCAGAATCTCACTGTTTCTTACATCTTTACCGTGATCAAACTCATCCAAGGCATTGTTGCCCTTCCTGGACTGTTCCAAGAGCCTCCTTACTGCTTCCACTCTGTTCTGGTGCAGTCTATTTTCCACAAAGTAGAAAAAGGACTTTTTCTAAAACTCACCAAATCATGTATCACTTTGCTTAAAATCCTCTCTGTATCCTACCAGAGTCACTGAAAAGTCAAAACTTTCACCATTGGCCCTAAAGGTCCAGCATGTTTTCCTCCAGATCTCATCTCCTATTACTCTTTCCTTGCTCATTCCGCTCTTGACACACTGGCCTTCTTGCTGGTCATTAAATAAGCCAGGCATGTTTCTGTTGCGTAGTATTTCTTTTTAGTCTCTCTGCCCAGAACACTCATTCTTTTAACAGCCTCATGACTTGCTCCTTGATCTCCATCAGGTCTCTCCTTTAACATCACATTCATATTAGAGCCTTCCTGAACCATTCAACTTAAATTGTATCACTCCTCACTCTTATCTTCCCCTTTGCTTTAGTTTTCTCCACAGTACTCAACGCCACCTGACATACTATAGTATTTATTGTACCTGTTTATTGTTTGCTCCCCACTATTACAATGGAAGCACCAGAAGAGAAAGTAATTTTGTGAATTTTATTCAATACCATAGCCTCTGAACAGTTCCTACAATTACTCAATACATAATTATTATTGCAGTTGAATTTTTCACTCAAATATTCCCATTTACAAAGGCCTAAAGTTTACAGAATAGGGAGAAAGGTTCTACCTTTTCCTTATCAAACAAAGCACAGGAACATCTTGCTTCCCTGAGGTTTTACTTACCCTGATTCCAGTGCCATTGTCTTGGATCTGAATTAACTTTAGACCTCCCTCTTTAACGACCACTTGAATACTTGTGGACTTTGCATCTAAACTGGCAAATCAAAGAAAGAAAATAATTCATCATTCTGCAACTACTCTAATGCACATATTTTAATATGAACCAAACAAGTGCTAGATTAATGTGTTTTTCCTTTGTGTTACAGGCTCAATGTCTACATTATATGAGTTTATATCCTGTGAAAGAGAGAAGGGAAGAGCAAGTATCATTTCCAACAGGACATTCAGCAGTACTTCTCTTCTTCTATAGAAAAAGAAGTAGAGGGCCGGGGATTTGGCTCAGTGGTGCAGCTGCCTGGCTCACAAACACAAGGTCCTGAGTTCGATCCCCAGTACCAAAAAAAAAGTAGAGTCAGAAGTAGGATCCTTTTGACATATGCCTCTTACTCTCAACTAACTTTACTATTACTTCAACTTTATTCAACCTCTGGTTCTTCTAATAAAATGCCATTTAAAAATTAGAAATGTTTTTCTCTACCATTACCTTTTCTTTAAGAAAATATACTTATGATGAAGGAAAGAAAAAATGGCAATGCAGAAAGTTCTTTAGAAACTAATAAATCTTTTTTTTTTTTTGGTACTGGGGATCGAACTCAGGACCTTGCACTTGTAAGGCAGGTGGCAGCACCACTGAGCTAAATCCCCGGCCCAGACGTTAATAAATCTTTTGTGCTTTCAAAGAGTAGCCTATAAGCAACGAGGAACTACAGAGAAAAGAAATTCAACCTGGGGCGGCATGAGAAAGAGAAGTTAGTGACTGAGTAAGAAAATTATTATTTATTCAAAAATAAGAAAATGTGTTAAATATTAAAGACCTTTCTCAGGAGCCCCAGCACTAAAGTTGTATTAGCCATCTTGACTTACATATTTAAAAGAGATTAAATGGATTCCATACAAAAATGTCTTGCAGAATTATAAGCCACTGAGCTAGTTTAATTTTGTTGTACAACATGCAGGCACAGTACAATAATTGACCCAATTTATTGTCAGTTCATTCTAACATTGTAGAAGCCAGACTACTACCGTTAGTACTGCCACAAATCAAAAGGAGAAAATATCCGGAGGTTCCCTGCTCCTTCTTTTGTCTGCCTTCTAATCCTCTTCCTTTCTGCGATCCTTTCTGGCTTATTTTTCTTTTAGCCTCGTTGCCCTGATGATTTATTTTTTCACAATGAAGCTCATTACAAACCTGCTATTCCTCACTGTATTTTTTTTCCCCTCTAATAATGTGGCTGACATTTCTAACAGCATCTGATTTTGGGGGGGGGGTACAGGGGATCAAACTCAGGACCTTGCGTTTCCAAAGCAGGCGCCGGAACCACTGAGCTAAATCCCCAGCCCCTGCAACTGATTTTAATACAAAGGATCTGACATAACGTTTAGGCTCATTATGGGGCTCTTTCTTTTTGAGGTTTACAATCTTACATACAGCCCCCCACCCCGCCACCCCCGCTTTTTAACCTCTTTCAGGCGCAATGCTTGCGACGTCTCTTAAGCTTCAGAGTCAAAGGAAGCTCCATAAAGTCAGGCATCTTTGAAGTGCCTCCCCCCAAAACAAGGGCAACTAGTGGAAGTTAAGCCCAAAGCCTATTATCCTGTCCTAAAATTCCAACGATTTATTCTGAATGAAACTGAAAAAGGAACTGTGTCCCTGAGTGTGTATGATTTCTGGAATGATCAACTGACAACATGATATCCTCTGAATAAAGATTTTTTTCCCCACCAGAAGCTTCTGTACTTTATATCTTTAATTTCGTAATTTTTGCATATATAATTGTAAGCAGTTTCTCTACTTAACAGCACTATTAAAACAATATCACATATACACCTCTACTAACACCTCAAACATCCACAAAGGCCCCGCGAGAGCGCTCAGGAACCTCACTTCCAGGGAAGGGAGAAGGCAGGACCTGCATTAGCCTAAGGTTCCCGTGGCCTCCCCCGCCCCCTCCGAGCATGCGCCGTATGCGCTTCCGTCCAGGGAGGGAGGCGTGTCCGCGCCATTCAGCGGAGCGGCCCGTTAAGGCGTAGCCTTTAAGGGAATTTGGCTCAACTGCACGCTGCACCGTACCAGTTTTCAATCATCTCTTTGATGGCATTAGCAGGCCGCTGGATAACTTCTCCCGCTGCGATGCGGTTCACCACGGTCTCATCCAGCCGCCGAATAACCCCAGCCACGAGCGACATTTTGACGCCCGAGAAGCCCACGAGAAGCCTAGATGCCTACCGGAAGTGACTTTAGCCAATCACCTCGGTTCCTCGTGCCCACGTTTTTCCTTCCATTCCCGCTCACGACATCCTGCACCGCCCTTCAGCGGGAGCTATTGATTGGGCAATTTATATGCCAGTCAAGTTTCTTAAATGCGTGTGTTTCTGGATCTCTTCCTCCCTGAAGCATCTGAGGCCCACTAGCTTGGAGAATGTGAGCTTGCGCAATAGAGAGCACTATCCGCGTTTCCTATTGGTTCTTTTATAGGAGCTGCTGGAGAATACGAAATCTCCAGCCAATAGGAAGGGAGCTGTCACAGCAGCGGCTGTTGTCTTCCCGCTGAGGTGATCTGTCGCAGAGCCGAAGGAGGTGCTTTTCTGCAGTGCGGCTCCTCCCCTCTGCTTGTGGCCTCTCTGAGGTTTGCGGTACTCTTGTGGCTTCCCGCAGAATGTGGATGACGCCCAAAAGGAGCAAGATGGAAGTCGACGAAGCTCTTGTTTTCCGGCCCGAGTGGACCCAGCGTTACTTGGTGGTGGAGCCTCCGGAGGGCAACGGTGCTCTGTGTCTGGTGTGTCACCGCCTGGTCGCTTCTACCCGCGAACGCGATGTCAGGCGCCACTACGAGGCAGAACACGAATTCTACGAGCGGTATGTGACGGAGGAGGAGCGCGCGGCCCTAGTGGAGCGTCTCCGTCAAGGCGATTTGTCTATCGCCGCCATGCTCACTCCAGAGGAGAAAGCTGCGCGTGCAGGCCTCGGGCTCTGCCGCCTGTTGGCTTTGAAGGGCCGCGGCTGGGGTGAGGGGGACTTTGTGTACCAGTGCATGGAGGTGTTTCTGAGAGAGGTACTGCCTGATCACATAGGCGTCCTGGAAGGGATTGATTTATCTCCGGAGATCACAAGGCAGAGAATTCTGAGCATTGACAATAATCTACGCAGTCAACTTTTTAATCGAGCCAGGAGCTTTAAGGCCTATTCCCTTGCTCTGGATGACCAGGCTTTTGTGGCCTATGAGAACTATCTCCTCGTCTTTATCCGTGGCGTGGACTCTGATTTGGAGGTGCAAGAAGACCTTCTTACTATAATCAACCTGACTCATCACTTCAGTGTTGGTGCGCTCATGTCGGCAATTCTAGAGGCCCTGCAGACAGCAGGGGTTAGCTTGCAGCGAATGGTTGGACTGACTACGACTCACACTTTGAGGATGATTGGTGAGAATTCCGGACTTGTCTCTTACATGAGAGAAAAGGCTGTAAGCCCTAACTGTTGGAATGTTATCCACTATTCAGGATTTCTTCACTTGGAACTATTGAGTTCTTATGATGTAGATGTTAATCAGATCATAAATACCATATCCGAATGGATAGTCATGATTAAGACCAGAGGTGTTAGGCGACCCGAGTTTCAGCCTTTACTAACTGAGTCTGAATCAGAGCATGGCGAAAGGATCAATGGACGATGTCTGAACAATTGGCTTAGAAGAGGGAAAACTTTAAAATTAATATTTTCACTAAGAAAGGAAATAGAAGCATTCTTGGTTTCAGTAGGGGCAACAACAGTCCATTTCACAGACAAGCAGTGGCTTTGTGACTTTGGCTTCTTGGTGGATATTATGGACCACCTTCGAGAACTCAGTGAAGAATTGCAAATTAGTGGAGTTTTTGCTGCTACTGCCTTTGACCATATTTGTACTTTTGAAGGTAAGCTGAATTTGTTTCAGAGACAAATTGAGGAACAAGATTTAACAGACTTTCCTGCCTTCAGTGAAGTTGTTGATGAGCTTAAACAACAATTTAAGGAAGATCAAAAAATATTTGAGCCTGACAGGTATCAAATGGTGATCTGTCGTCTACAGAAAGATTTTGAGAGACATTTTAAGGACCTCAGATTCATTAAAAAGGACTTAGAACTTTTTGCAAATCCATTTAACTTTAAGCCTGAATATGCACCTATTTCAGTAAGGGTGGAGCTAACAAAACTTCAGGCAAACACTAACCTTTGGAATGAATACAGAGTCAAAGACTTGGGCCAGTTCTATGCTGGATTGCCTGCTGAATCTTACCCAATTATCAAAGGAGTTGCCTATAAGGTGGCATCCTTGTTTGATAGTAACCAAATCTGTGACAAGGCTTTTGGATATTTGACACGAAACCAACACACATTGAGCCAGCCATCGACAGATGAGCATCTTCAAGCCCTCTTTCGGGTTGCCACAACTGAAATGGATCCGCGTTGGGATGATCTTATGAGAGAAAGAATTGAATCTAATCCATAAGTCTGTAGTACAGCACTGGAACAAGAATTCAGTTCTAAAAGACAAAAAAAATTTTTTTTTAAGTTTACTAGTTTGAATTACTGGAAAACACCAAATTTATTACAAGACATCGAAATGGATCAGAATTCAAATTCTTCCAACAGTTGCCTTTTTTTCATCTCATATGGCGACATAGGACTGAAACATGAGAATTCCACTTCTTTAAAAACTTAGCTTAATGGTGTAGTCATTGTCTTTTAATTTTTATGGTATAATAGATTTTAACAAAGTTTAGTGTGAGTTGAATTAGAAGTCTGTTTTTAAGGTGTTCTTAAGAGATATGCCAAAAATTTTAGTTCTTTAATATAGTGTTAAAATTCTGATAATCTAAAATCGTCAACTCCTTAAGTGTATTTGAATCAATTTACAAAAACTGATAGCAGGTCACAAGTTTCTGAAAAAGAAAAGCATAGGAACATACAGTGGAGGTATTTTTGTCTAACAAAATGTTTGAGACTATTTTTTTAAAGCATTTCTGAGTCCAAAGCACATATTGACAGATTTTCTCCCTCACCTTCTCCCCACCCACCCCACTGATATTATTAGTAGGAATTACTCCAGATTTTAATCGGAGAAGCAAAAATTATTTTTAAATTGCTGATTTAGAAGACTTTCTATAGTTCGGGGTTTCCTAAATTATCACTATTGGGATTTCCCATGAATTTTTCACAACTAGGGGCTGTTTTATCAGCTTGCTTTTTACAGGACTATGGTAAGTATAGAATTTTAACCATTGCCAGTTAGTAATTCTCTTTTCTACCCTGGACAAAAGTTTCACTACCAAAAGGGTGAAGAAAAAGATTTTTGCACTTCAGGATCAGGAGGTGTGAGATCTTTTTGTTTATCTATATCTGCATGGCCTTATAAAGAAATCTTGGGTAAAGGAAACACTTTATTTTAAAATGATACAATATCAGATTTTTTTTTTTTGGTACCGGTTATCAAACTCGGGACCTTGCACTTGTGAAACAGGCGGCAGCACCACTGAGCTAAATCCCCGGCCCCAATATCAGATTTTGTTAGCTGCTGTACAGATTTATTCTGGAATTTAAAACTGTTCCACACATTCAATAGTTAAGACAGTACACAAGTAGAAATATTTCAAATCTCAAGAAGCAGCCTTATTTACAGACTGTAGGAATTCTGTATTTCTAGTGAGACATTGGCTTTGTGCCATGACATTTAATAATTTTCAGCGTATGTTAGCTGTACAAAGTCCAATATGTGAAACTGCTTTAAAAATAATACCTAACTTGTAACTCATAGATTCTCAAGTACAATTTGAAAACTTGTGCTACTAAGTCCTGTCTTACCTACTGTAGCACATTATTCTATGGTCACTAATCTGGTAAATTTGCAGAACCGGGATACAACTGAGAATTTCGAAGGACCTAGTACCTAGGCAATCTTGAGTAGAAGTTGTAAGAGCTTAAGGACCAAAGTTAAATCATGGTTCTCAACCAGAAGGTAGTAACCCTTGCAGTGGATGCTGGGAAATATTTTTGGGCATCTTACTGGTTGTCATATTTAATGGGGTGTGTGTGTGTGTGCTGGTATTTAAACCTAATGATTCCTTCCCCCTTGCAGTGCACAGGACAGCCTGGCATGATGAAGAATTCTCTCTCCCAAAGTGCCAGTAGACCCCTCTCCCCATGTACATTATCTTATTTCAAGGGACAGGTCAAATTACCAGTAGAAGATAATTGGAAGACAAATTGGACAAATCGAGGGAATGCTTGATAGGAAAGATTAATTCCAACATTTCAAGGTTGGGTGGTAAGGTCAGTAAAGGCATTGATGGATTCCAGGAGCTCACAATAGTGTTTGTAAATCAGTTTAATATTGAATCAGATTAAGGGGTTCTATCACTTCTTGGCCTTTTGGCTAAGATCAAGATTAAGGGGCTCTGTCATAATTAGGGCAGAAAAAATAAGTGTGGAGAAAGTATGGTTTGGTCAGCAAAGATTAAGATTAATTTTTCAGATTAAATATCTGAAAAAACAACATAGTGAAAAACTGAAAACAAAACAAAAAATCTACCGGTAATTTCCTGGTAACTTCAAGTATTGTCTTTCATAGCAAATGCTTTATTAGTTGAAAGATTGGAAGACCTGGAAGCTGTTTCTGCTTTCTAGTCTTAGTTCCTCAGATACTGAAATCTTGTACATTTTGTGAAGTTCTAGTATGTTTTGCTTAAGATGATATTAAAGTTAGTTTATATCATCTAGTCAGTGTGTTGGGGGTGGGTGGGAATATAAGCCAAGGATTTAAAACTTGATCCTTGACACCAGGGGATTTGCTAAAGCTAGTCTTGTTTGTAGAAAAAAAAAAGTGTATTTTACTGTTTTCTGTATAAAGTAATTTTGTAGCTGCATGCTAGTCTTTTTTCTTTTAAATATATAGTTATTGATCCTATTGTATTGGTGAATATAGTTAAAATAAGTACTATTTTTGAAAACTCAATGTCCTTAACAGCTACTTCCCCATATCTCCTATTTCCACTAATTGTCTTGAAAGATTTGCTTTCCCTATCTCCCATATTGCTACTCAAACTGTTCCACCAAACTCACTACTTGTCAAAATTATTGAAATACTCTGTTACTTTAGTTTAGCTTTGAGGAGATAATCTCCTCCAGGCATGCATCCTCATTCTTTGCAGGCCCCTTTTCCCTTAAGTATCTGTCCTTAAGATTTTACTTTATTAATTTTTTCAAGTCTGCCTAATCATTCTTGCTCTTATCTACCTTGAATTATATCCTTGGCTGATCTCATTTTCTCCTGTGGCTTCAGTTACCACCTATATGCAGATGCTCCCAAATTCATATCCCCTTTCTAGATTTTTTTTCCTAAGTCATAACTAATTGCTAACATAAATCCACTTACGCTGTTTCACAGGCACTGCAACATGCCATTGATCTTATCCACAAACTTGCTTTTGCTCTCTTTTTTTCATAGATAGCTCTATCACTACCAACCATCCAATTTCCTGTACCCAAGCAAAAATTGAATCTAGTCATGTCACGCCACTGCTTTCACCATTGTTAGTAGAGTGAAATACAAATTTCTGTTCATCTTTCAAGTCTCTGTTTATATGCTACTTCGTCTAGGAAGCCTTCATTGGTGCCTTCTGGACCAGGTGCCCCATCTGTGCACTCCCTATACTCCCTGTGCTTTCTTAGCCATACACTTAGCACCTGTTACTGCTGCTTATTGATCATTGCTAGAGTAAGCCTTATAAGGGCAGGGACCATAATAAGTCTTGCTCACTGTTAATGTCTCTAATGCTTAGCACAATGCCTGGCATTTGAGTAAATGTTTGGATAAGTAAATATTTGTGTAGTGTTTTATGATCTTTGAAGCTCTTTTACAGTTTCATTTGATCTTTACAGTCATCCTGTCTGTTCATTGGATAGCTCTTAGCCATATACTATAAATGAAGCAGTGAAGCTAAGTTCTTTGTGACTAGGAACCTTGTTATTGTATTCCCAGAATTTAGTGCGGTGCTTAGCATGTGATTGGAATATTGTGAATGTTGTTAAGGAAACAAACAGATTGCTGCGTTCCCTAGCAAACCCAGTTGTATTCACATAAATCTACTTTGTAATATTAAGTACATTCATGATATAAAGTATTTTTTTTTAATTTCCAAAGGAACCAACATATATAGAGAAAAGATTGGACAACTATTTAAATTAAACTAAGATAATACTTCAGTAATTAAAACTCAGTAATTAAAATTCAGTTTTGGAGAAAGAATGCCATATACAAGTTAATATCCATTTTTCCTTTTGTAGGCATCAAACCTAGGAGAAAACGGCATGTTATTTTCTTGTTACTTTGCTTTACAGCTGATTTCCGACTCTTCTGGAATTTAAAAGTAAGTAAATTTAACAGAATATAAGAAGGATGACAGGCCTTCAGGTTACTAGATACTCGTTTCACTTGCTTTCCTACCTGCAGAATGTCCTCATCATCTCCCCAAGGGAGAAACCCAAATATGATATCTAATTAATGTGTACTTTTAGATTTGCTACATTTCTTTGCTTTCTTCTTCCCATGCCTCTTGGAATTTAATTTCTGCTTAACATGGGCCTTTTGGGTTTAAGTAAGAAAGCCATACCCTTAATCTCTTTTCTTAAATAACTTTTGTTAAATTTGAAGCATTAAGTGTTGTTACACTCTTGATTGGACTTTTTAGTCTGAGGCACATAAATTCATTCAGAGATCTTAACAGTAGGTGTGACAGTCATCTTTGCTGCAGCAGTAGGTTTTATGCAGCCTTTGGGTTAAAGGATTTCTAATTTTTATCTTGTGATTGAAAAGTTGTCTCATACTACCCAGTAAATACTTGAAATTATGATTTCTTTGTTCTCTTCATTTCTACCTGCAAACTGACCAGTTCCTTTCTGAGTTCATCTCCTCTGTACATTTTGCCAAATGCAGCCAACAACAACAAAATAATTTATTTTTTAATATTTTTTTTAGTAAAGAATAGGTTATCTGCCTTCCTGTTTATCTCAAGGGATAGTTTCACCTCTCTATAATAGCAGTTGCCTCTATGTAAGTTATTTCTTCCATCCTCCAATAGAAATTTGCTGAATGTCTACCAACTAATCACTAAGCCAGTGTGTTAAATATTTTAGTTCTTTGGTCCTTTCAGAACAGGGAACCAATTCCTGTTTCAGGATGGGCTAGGCTGCCATGAGGTAACAACTGCAAAATCTTAATATTTCAGACAATTTGTCTATTGCACCTTGGCTAAGGACTGCGCTAGGTAAGGAGCTGTCAAACTACAGCCCACAGATAAAATGTCGTGTTTCTAAATAAAAGTTTATTGGAGTACAGTCTTGTCCATTTATGTGTTGTCTATGGCTGCTTTTTCTCTACAGTGGTAGAGTTAGGTAGTTTCAGTAGAGTAGATATCCCACAATACTTAAAATATTTACTTTGTGGCCCTTTATAGAAAAAAGATCACTGGTCCCTGCTCTAAATTGTCCTCATTCTGGACAAAGGCTGACAGAGCAGATAGCATCAAGGTTTGGCTGCTCACTTTGGGAAATGAAAAAAGAAACTTGGGCAAGTAACTTGTAGGTCCTTACAGCCCTTGGCCACATGAAAGTTGAAGAAGAAGTATAAATCATCCCATGTATTGCAGAGGAAAACCAGAAATATTTGGAAGACAAATGCTATCTTTTAACATATCTCTCCATTTATATAATTTTTCAGTATATTTTTGCTTTTTTATTGAGATAAAACTTAAAAGTTTACAAGTATAAGTGTATACCTCAGTGGATTTTTATATATATCCTTGAATGCACTACCCAGATCAAGGTAGAAAATATTTGTTGCCCCAGGAGGTACTTTATACCTCCCATACACAGATAACTGATATTCTGACCTTTATTGTCATCAGTTTGTTTTGCCTGTTTGAAAATTATATGTAAATTGGATGGTTATATGCAGTTTTTTGTTCAACATTGTCTACAAGAGTAATCTATGTTGTATGTAAAAGCAGTACGTGTTTTACCTGTGTGTAGCATTCCATTATATGACTGTAATACAATTTATTCAGTCTAATGTTGATGGAAATTTGGATTGTTTCCAGTTTGTGGTCTTTATGAATAAAGTTGTTGTGAAAATTTTTGTGTCTTTTAGTGAACATAGGTACCAATTCCTTTTGGTATACTCTTTGGTACCCTACATCCATATTTCCTTCATGCAGATTTTTTTTCCATGTAGCAAGAGTGATTCTTATTTTAAAAATAAGATAGACAATGCCAGTTCTTGCTTCAAAATCCTTTAGTGACTTTGTCTAGACATGGTGGCATATCCTAGGCTGAGGCAGGGGATTGCAGGTTCAAGGCCAGCGTGGCTAACAGCAAGACCTTGTCTTGAAAAAAAAAGAAAGAAATTGAAGGACTGGGTATCTACCTCAGTGGTAGCACTCTTACCTAATATGTGGAAAGCCCTGAATTCAATCCCTAGTACTGCAAAAAACCCCCATAAAAACCTAAAGTCTTTGCCATGACCTGTAAGGTCCTGTATAATTCGGACCACTCTGTTCTGACCACTCACTGCTTGTAAATTTGAGGATCAAGTGATGTGACTGTCTTTAAAGGAGGTTGTAATCAAAGAGGTTTTGTTTTTGTTTTTGGTGCTGGAGATTGCATGGTAAACACATGCTCTGCCACTGAGCATGTCTAGCCCCAGTGGTTTTGATGTAAACCATAACACTGGTTTATGATAAATTAATTATCCCAAGGAACACTAATATTTAACTCCTGGAAGAGATTTAGAGATTAAAATACAAAATTTCCTTGATAAATTTTTTTAAATGTGTAAAGGCTTTTATTTTAGTTTTACTGGTTATAAATTACCACCAGATTGGTTATGAATTACTGTAATTGGTCAATTCTTTGAAGAATAGGTAGGGGCTGGGAGCTGGGGTTAGAGGCAGGAGGAAGGCAGTGGGATAAACAACTAAAATCTTAAGTCCAAAATAGTCACAATAAGGGACTTTCTTAAATGTACCATTGTTAGTACAACTTTTTATAACTTGATGTGCACTTGAAGTGCAAGAAACTACACATATGTAAAGAATAAAATTTGTTTACAATAAGCTCATGAATCTACCACAAGACAATGAAACCACTCGAAAAGTTTGCATTTGGCTTTGACTAATGGGAAGGGAAATTTATAGCTTTAAAGGAGAGGAAAAGCACTTCATTGAAAGGAGCTGTCTCAGTTCAGACTGCTGTAACCATTATTTCTCAGTTATGGAGTCTAGGGAGTTCAAAATCAAGGTACCTTATGATAGTGTCTGGTGAGGATTACTTCCAGTGGTTTACGGATGACCATCTCATTTTATCTTCATGGTGGAGAGCAAGAAGCGAGAACAAGCTCATATGTTTTTAATAAGTTCACCAGTCCCACCGTGAGGGTCCACCCTTATCACCTAATTGCTTACCAAAAGCCCCATCTCTTAATATCACACTGGGGGTTAGGATTGCAACATTGGAATTTGGCAGGGGACAGACATTCTGCCTCTAAAAGAATATGTGGGGACATGTCTCAACCACTATTATCTACTTTTCCTCCCTGTATCTTTTTCTTAGCATGTTCCCAGTCAGCCTCGGTATACCTCGCTGGTTTCTGTAACAATTTCACTCCAGTGCCACTGATTCATTCTGCTTATATGCCAATTGCATATTCCTGGGCAGGAACTTTTGGCAGTTCAGTTTTAATGTTATCTCCCTGAGGCCAGGCATATACTTGTAGCGAGATGAGTGGTGGTTATGAAGGGGGTGGGGGAGGGGGAAGTTCCATACTGTTTGGTAGATCTCCCTGGTTGCACACTAATTTGCACCAGTTTAAGAGGGGGAAAAAAAAAAGGAATGATTAGAGAGATACAGGAGTATTTCATGGAAGCCAGGTAAAGGAATAAAACTCAGCAATCAACAATTGTATAATTATCCTCTCTGAACACTAGCTTCAATTGCTCACTTTTTTTCATGGAGAACAGTTGTTATTCAGGCCACCATTCCTGTGGTTGGGTGGATAGAGAAGACTAAAGGAGGGCTTGGGCTGAGCAGGCACACCAAAAGCTGTCTTATTCAGTCATCCTAATGAGTATATTGCCTCATCTTAGAGTTCTCATTGACCCTTCTCAGTCAGAATTTATGGAACTATTAAAAGTTCCATTTATTTATTCCAACTCCTTTACCATATAAAGAAATTGAGTCCCACAGAAGTGGTTTAAAGTTATTCTGAATTACTAAGCAGAGCTAGGACGAAAGTCCAGTTTTCTGACCTGTTCCATGTTTTCCGCATTCTGCCATTGCTTTCATTACCAGACTGGCCCCATGTTCCACTCATTTTCACGAACAACCTGTCTTCACGGTGGAAAGCCTCAGAATCCTCATAGTCTTGTCCTTTGGTTCTGGCGAGCAGTGGCTAAGACTGGATATCTCTCTCAGTGACTACACAAATCTTGTAGTAAATTTCTTTGAGATATCAATATATTGGATATATAATAAATACAAAATTTTCAAATTTGATGTATACATTGTGAAATGTTTTTTGGTTTTTTTTTTTTTTTTTTTGTACTGGGGATCGAACGCAGGACCTTGCACTTGTGAGGTAGGCATGGTGCCACTGAGCTAAATCCCTGGCTCCGTGAAATGTTTAAAAGGCACAAATATTTCTTGTTTCTAGAGAGCCTTAAAAAGCTATCTAAAAATGGAGTTGATGCTACTTTAATTATTAATAACTTTTCCATTTCAGCCACATCGCTTACATATATAATTAAGTTTCATTTATTTGTTTAGGAAAGTTTCCATAAGTTTTTCAAATATATTGAGTTATTCATGGCATTTTTGCTTTATCTTCTCTGTATTTGGTTTTACACCCTCTCTCATTACTAAAGTTTGGTCTTTCTCTTTCTTAGCCTTACTTCTAAGTTTTTGTTTTGCTTTGTTTTTGGTTTTGGTCATTTTCAAAAGGATTGCTCCTGCACTTATATAATAGTGTTATTTCAATTTATTGATTTCTGCATTTATGTTTTTTTTTTTTTTTTTTTTTTTTGAGGCAGGGTCTTGCTATGTGGTTCAGGCTGGTCTGGAACTCATACCAATCCTCTTGCCTCAGCCTCCCAAGTGCTGGGATTACAGGATCATTCTTTATTTTCTTATCTTTTTTCCATTAGATTATTTTCTACATCCTTGCACTGAATACTTTCAAATCTTTTTAAAGAAATTAATCTATTCCTCATTGTACATCAGACCCTCTATAAATATAAAATAAATTTATTTTAAAATGTTTTTATAAGTACATCTGCTGTACATAATGATTACATTCATTGTGGGAAGCTGGTACATGTATATAACATACTATATCTTAATTATTTTTACTTTCCATTTCCTTCCCTTTCTCCCTCCGTCTACAAAGGATGTATCTGTTTCCTATTGTCTACCTTGTATCTTGCTCTTTCTACTTTTAGTTTTTTGAGGAATCTCTATTCTTATTTCTATAATGGTTGTACTAGCTTATATTGCCACCAACAGTGTAGAAAGGTTCCTTTTTCCCCACAGCCTCTTCAATATTTGTTATTATTTTATTTTTTGATGATTGCCATTCTTTCTGGAGTAACATGAATTTCAGTGTTGTTTTAATTTACATTTCCCTAATGCCTAGAGATGTCAAACATTTTTTTGCGTATTTATTGGCCATTTGTACTTCTGAGAATTGTCTGTTCATTCCAGTTGCCTATTTTTTTTGTTGGATCTTTTATTTGGGGGTTCTAATTTTTTTGAGTCTTTTTATATTGTAGCTAGATATTAGTCCTCTGTCTGAGAAGTAGCTGGCAAATATTTTTTTCCCATTCTTACGTCTTCTCTTCATTCTGTTGGTAGTTTCCTGTGTTGTGCAGAAGCTTTAATTTGATATACTCCTGTTTGGCTCTTGATGTTATTTCTTGTGTAATTCAAGTTCTGTTCAGAAAGTCCTTGCCTACTTCTGTGTCTTCAAGAGTTTTACCTGTTTTATCTTCCAGCAGGTTAAGTGTTTCTATTTTAACATTTAGATCTTTGGTCATTTTTTATTTTAGTTTAGTACATGATGAGATATATGGGTCTAGATTCAATCTTCTGCATGTGGGAAGCCAGTTTTTTCAGCACCATTTGTTAAAGAATCTATTTTTCCTCCAGTGTGTGTTTTTGGCCCCTTTATCAAAGATCAGATGGCTGAGTGTACCTAGGGTGATTTCTGCATCCTCTACTCTGTTCCACTGATCCACATGTCTATTTTTGTGCCAGTGCCATGCTGTTTTTATTATATATCTTTGTAATAGTATGTCAGATCTGGGACAGTGATGCTTCCTGCTTTGCTCTCGTTATGCAGGATTGCATTTGCTATCCTGGGTCTCTTCTGATTCCTGTGAATTGTATGATTTTTTTTTTTCCAGTTCTGTGCAGAATGTTACTGGGATTGCATTAAATCTATATATCAATTTTGAAAGTATGGCCATTTTGACAAAATTGGTTCTTCCTATCCAAGAACAGGAAATATCTGCCCAATTTCTGATGTCCTCTTTAATCTCCTTTTTCAGAGTACTATAGTTTTTATTATAGAAGTCTTTCACTTCCTTTATTAGGTTAATTCCTTTGTATTAATTTATTTGAAACAATTACCAATGGTATTGTTTTCCTAATTTCTTTCTTTGTGGGTTCTTTATTGGTATAGAGGAACACTATTGATTTTTGTGTTGATTTTGTATCCTGCTACCTTGCTGAATTGTTTATTAGTTCTAGGAGTATTTTGTGGAATTTTTGGGTCTTCTGCAAAAAAGGATAAATTTCTTCCTTTCTTACATGTACTTTCTTTTGTTTCTTTCCCTTGCCTGATTGCTCTGGTTTAAGTTTCAAGTTAGTTTTGTCAGATTGAGATAAAATCCTTCTGTACCTATTTTCTTCAGGATTTTTATCATGAACAGAGGTTGGATTTTTGTCAAAGGCTTTTTCTACATCTATTGAGATGATCATGTGATTTTTTTATCCTCGCTTCTGTTTATGTGATATATTACATTTATTGATTTCTGTATGTTGAACCATCCTTGCATCCTTGGACCAAGCCTACTTGGTCATGATGTATAATCTTTTAAAAAATTTGTTGCATTCAGTTTGCCAGGATCTTGTTGAGGATTTTTGCATCTATGTTCATTAAAGAGGTTGGCCTGTAGTTTTCTTTTTCAGTTTAGTCTTTGTTTGAAATCAAAGTAATGCTACCTTCCAGAAATTAATCTGTCAGTACTCCTTCCCTTTCCTTTTCATTAGAATTTGAGGAATATTGGCATTTGATCTTCTCTGAAGTTCTTGTAGAATTTAATAGTGTGTCCTTTGGGTCTGGGCTTGTCTTGGTGTTTTGTTTGTTTGTTTTGTTTTTGTTGCCTCAATTTCATTGCCTGCTATTGGAATAGTCAGGATTTTTGTATCTTCTTAGTTCATTTTTGGTAATTCATGTATATCTAAGAATCTATCCATTTCTTCTGGATCCTCTAATGTATTGGAGGACATGTTTTCAAAGTAGTTATCAATAATCTGGATTTGGCAGTGACTGTTGTGATTTTGCCTTTTCCATTTAATTGCATTGATAGGGGTCATTTTCTTCCCTTTTTGGCTAAGATTGGCCAGGAGTCTATTTTGTTTATTCTTTCAAAGAACCAGTTCTTTAATTCTTTGATTCTTTGCATTTTGTTCTACAGAATAAATTTCCAAGACCTATGTTATTCCCTGAATTCCGTTTGACTGATGTAAATGCTATGCTGTGCTACTGACATACCTCTTTCAGCACTGAAAGTCTTATTTCATCTCTAAAAAACAGGAACATTTTCTTATATAATTACAATACTATTGTCTCTTCTAGTAATCATCCTTTGGCAAAAACAAATGCCTAAACTATATTCAAATTTCCCTAGTTTTTCTAAAAATAACTTTTTACAATTGAGTTCTTACAATCAGGATCTAAACGAGGTCAGGATTCTAACAAGGTCCACATACCTTTGGTTGTTGTATCTCTTAAAATCTCATTTCATCCAGAAGAGTCCCTCAGTTATTCTGTTTTTATCATGCCATTTTTTTATTTGTTTGGGGAACCCAGGTAAGTGTAAAGAATGTGCTACATTCTAGATTCATCTATTTTTTTTCTCTTGTTGCATTCAATTTGTTCCTCTACCCTCCATGTTTCATGTAATCTTTTTTTTTTTGGTACCAGGGATTGAACTCAGGACGTTACGCTTGTGAGGCAGGTGTGGTGCCACTGAGCTAAATCCCCAGCCCCTATGTAATCTTGAATATAGTTTTAAAGGCTTGATTAGATTCACATTTAACTGTTGTGACTAGAATACTGTGATGGCTAGCTGAATGTGTCAACTTGAGTAAGAAACGTGCAACTAAATTGGATCAGCATAGTTCTGGGTGTGGACCCATTGGGCTCCCAATACAGACTGGCACAGCACACTACACTGAGCTCCAGGCCTTTGACTGGATCCTTCAGATCTCCAGGGCACAGGCACCCCTTTTGCGCTCTTCCATACCTGACTCTGTGGGTGGCCATTGTAAGCCTGTCCTGTAAATCCTTATATATTTGTTTATCTTATATTAAATCTGTTTCTCTAGTAAGCATCGACTGATACAAATACTGAGAAGGTAATGCTATGTGTTTCTTAATGCCTTACATCAGGATCACAGGCTATCTAATAAGCACTGGAATTAGCCCACTAATGCTGACTGGCTATTGAGTTCGGGTGGTCACATGGTCTGTTTCCCTATCCATCTTTTACCTAGTGGTTTTGATTCATTGGTCATTGTTGTCAGAGCTTGTTGTTTTATTAGGTTTACAATATACTGTAATTACTTTTCTAATTCTTATCATCTTTCTACATTTATTAGCTGAGATTCTACTATAGGGTAGAATGTTTTCTTATTTGAATAGTTTGAATTATAGTTTGGAGCAGGTGTGCAAAGGAGTCGCAGGAAAGATTTTCAAGGATAGGAAATTTATTTTGCTTTACTGCTAAATTTTCAGTGCACAGGCCAATGTCTGGCACTAGTAGGCTTTCATTAAAATTGTTGATGGGACAATAGATTTTTAAATTTTTCTCCTCTACTAATTTTCAGAACTTTGGGTTAGTGTCTCTTTCCCTTTTTTTCTTGTGGACTTTAAGTATTTTTAAAATTTATATTCTATTTTTAAATTATGGGCTTTAATATTTCTAATTGTTTTGGTTTGCCTCATTTTTGACTGCAGGGGTCTTCTTTTACTTGAATCCTCTATTTTTTTTTGTCATGACTGCATTAGTCTTTGATAACTTCCATGCATTTCTGTGAGAGTTATTCCAGGCTTATCTCCACATTCCTATTCCATAATTAACAGGCAGCTCAGTTCCTATAAATAGAGGATTGAAGGTAAAGACCATAATTAGTATATTGGTGTTGTTTGTTATTCATGGCCTGTCATTGTTTTTAGGCCTTTCCAATGTACAGAGTTAGGAAATACATATTTTTGAGAAAAATAAGTCTATGTGGGTATTTCCAATTTAATTTAAACTTGCTGAGTTTTTACCTAGCTTCTTTGATTTTGTACTTATATTTTTATATTGAAGAT
>NW_004624788.1:15071962-15095063 GCF_000247695.1 Heterocephalus glaber | reverse complement strand
ACAAATATATAAAGTATATTTATTAGCTTTCTATTGCTATAACAAAATATCTGAGATAATTAACTTATGAAGAGAAAAAGGTTATTTTGACAATTTTGGATGTTCCAATCCATGACTGATTGACCACCTTTATTTGGGCCTATGGCAAGGCATCACACCATGGCAGGAACATGTGGCAAAGCAACCCTCTTACATCATGAGCCAGGGAGCAAAAAGAGAAAGAGGAAAATGCCAGGATCACACAATCCCCTTTGAGGGAACATCTCCGAGTGAGCTAAGGACCTTCCACTAAATGTTCCACCACTTCTCAATTGTGTCACCTGGGGATCAAGCCTTTAACACATGGGTCTTTGAGATTCATTCAACATCCAAATTATAGCACAATAAGATTAATGAATGAAGTTGAGATTTTTGCAGTTTCTGTTGTCTATATTATATTCCACTAAGAATGTACAGTCAAAATACTGTTCTGTAAAGTTGACCATAATCATTATTTTTGCACAATTCCAAGTTCAGGGGCTCCCAGAACTTACTCAGGTTTAATAATTAGCTAAAAAGGACTCAAAGAACTCACTGAAAATGTTACACTCATAGTTTGTTACAGGGAAAGAATATAGATTAAAATCAATCTGGTGAAGAGGCACATAAAGCAGAATTTTTTTTCATTAAGTTTATCGGTACATTTAGGTATACAATACAGTTACATTCACCATTGAGAACTTGTACCTTTACATGAAGTATCTTGTTTCTTATTTTTTCCCCATTTCTCTGCCCTCCTTTCAACCCATCCAACATAAAGCAGAATTTTAAAGAGCAGCAAACTAGGAGTAAAGATGTGCTACTTTCCTGACATTGAAGCATGATCATAGGCCTAGAGTGTTGTCAACCAAAAAAGCTCACCTGAGCCTTTGTCCAGAGTTTTCACTGGTATTTATTACATTGGCATGACTGATTGCCCAGGTAGCAGACCTTAGTCTCCAGTTTTTAACCCTTCCAGGTATGACATAAATCAGTTTTGGTCTTTTTGGTTTGGTCAGTTTCCACTTGAAGTCATATTGTTACACTATTGTATATGACCAAAAGCCCTAGGTAAACAGAAATCATCCCATCAGGTGCGGTATTCCAAGTTTTCCATGCAGACATCAATGGCAGAGTGCAGACTTCTTTTGGGGGAAGGTTGAATTCACAGCTCCTACACACAGTTTCTCCTGACCTCAGTAGCTTCCTTTCTTTATCAAGGGTCTGTAAAAATCTCACAGGCTTTAAGGTCACCAGGTTCAGGATAGCTTATCGTGACTTTGATGAGATCATTGTATTACTTGCCCTATTAAAAAAAAAACACCCCCAATAGGGAGGAATTTCCTCATTGAAAAAGAACTTACAATGTGTCCTGCAGAGCCTCAGCCTTGGCACACCTATCAGATAATAGACAGATGATAGAGAGGTTGAAAGATAGCATTCACTAACTCTGGTCTTGCCAGTTTTCCCCAGTACTTAAGGCTGATTCTATATCCATGTTCTGGGATGGTGTATCCTTTATCTCAGCTCCATATGGCCTCAAAGAGACATGACCCATAAAGTAGCATATAGTAGCATTTGTTAAGTGAACAATACAAACAAACATATCCTGGAGATCATTCCAAATTGATAAAAGGAAATCTTCCTCATTCTTTTAATATGACATAGTATTCCTTCATATGAATGTAGCTAGTTTGTTACACTAAGCCTTTAGATTGCTTCTAGTCATTCATTTTTACAAATAGTGTACCCATGAATTAATTGTAGGTGAGTCATTTTATACTTTCATTGTGAAACTTTGAGATGGATTGCAAGAAGTTGAACTCCTGGATTAAGGCAGAAGTGCATTTTTTATTTTCCTAAATATTGTCACATTTTCCTCCTTTGTGATTGCTTTATTTTGTATTCTCACTACCAGTGTAGGTATGCCTATTTCCCCAGTCTTACCAACAACAAAAGTTGTGAAACTTTGAGATATTTGTTAGTCTGACAGTTAAGAAATGGTATTTCATTATAATATTATTTTTTATTTTTCATAATATGAATGAGATTGACCGTATTTTAAAAACCACTTGTATTTTTTTCTGTAAACTGTTCGCAAGTATTTTGCTCATTTTTTAATCAAGCTTTTGGCCTTTAAAATCTTTTTGGGTATCTTTATGTGTTTGTGATATTAGACCTTTGTGATACAAGTTACAGATGTTTATCTCATGGGTCATTTTTTTGTGATTTTATTTAGGTACCAGGGATCAAACTTGGGTCCTTGCGCTTGTGCAGCAGGCAGCAAAACTGCTGAGCTAAATCCCTGGCCCTTTTATTTATTTTTTACCATGACTTTTTGATGAAACCTTAGCTAGATTGTCCAAGGAAAATAGAAGACTTGAATTATTAATATCAGAAATGAAAGAGGAGGGAGAGGAGGGAAAGGGGATAAAAAGGGGAATTAAGATGTGATATGTACATATGCCAGACCCACACAAAGAATTTGAACATTACTGCAAACATGTACTAATAAAAAACTTTAAAAATAAAAGGACATTTCTTATAAAAATAAAAAATAACATAAAAGAATGCTAAGAACAAATGTATGTCAATGAATTAGATAACAGAGGATGTAGACAAATTCCTAGAAAGACACAAATTACCAAAAGTGACTGAAAAAGAAATACACTATCTGAATAGATATACAACAAGCCAAGGAATTGAATTAGGAGAGAAAAAAAACTACCCATAAAGAGAAGCCAATTCCAGCTGGCTTTATTACTAATTTCTACCAATTACTTAAAGAAGAATTAGTGCCAGTTTTTTGCAGACTCTTCCAGGAAACAGAAGAGGTGGGAACTCTTCCCAATTCATTATATGAGGCTAATGTTACTCTGATGCCAAAATCAGAGCCATCACAAGAGAACAAAATGACAGACCAATGTCTCTAGAGAATATAATTTTTAAATCTTCAGTTAAATATTATCAAACTGAATCTAGCATCAGATCTACCATAGGAATACAGGTGATTTATCACCTGAAAATCAATTAATGTAATATACCATATTAATAGAATAAGAAACAAAGGCTATGACACAGAAAAGCATTTGACAAAATCCAATATCCTTTCATGATTAAAAAGAACACAATAGATTAAGAGCAGAAAGGAATTTCACCCATATGATAACAAGGGTATCTAGCCAGGGATTTAGCTCAGTGGCTCTGTGCCTGCCTAGCAAGCACAAGGTCCTGAGTTCAATCCCTGGTACAAAAAGAAAAAAAAAAAAAAGGAAAAGAAAAGGAAAAAAGATAAAGGGCCTCTATGGGGAACTTATATCTAATATACCTATGGTGAAAGATTGAATGCTTTTCCTTTAACATTAGGAACAAGACAGGATGTTCATATTCATCATTTCAATTAAGCATTACACTAGAAATTATAATTGGGCATTTAGGCAAAATAGAAGTAAAAGTCATCCAGATTAGGAAGAAAGAAAGAAATTAAATTATCTGTATTCTGAGATGACACGCTCTCTGGTACATAGGAAGTTTTTTTTTTTTCTTGTGCCAGGAATTGAACTCAGGACCTTGCACTTGCAAGGCAGCCATGGCGCCACTGAGCTAAATCCCAGGCCCTGAAAGTTCTAAGGAAAACTATCAAACCATTAAAAATGATTGTAACTAATAAACAAGCTCATCATAGTTGTAGAATAGGAGATTGATCTACAAAAATCAGTTGTATTTCTATAGGGTAACAAGGGGAAAACTGAAAATGAAGTTAAGAAAACAATTCCATTTATAATAACATTGTTGAAAGCTAAAGAACTAAAAAATTAGGAAGTCATCCAATCATCCCAATTTGTTTATTCTCTTGTTTGGGATAAATTCTCAAGTAACTTTTTCTAGAAGTGAACACATATGATATAATAATTTTTAAGTCTAAATTTCAGAATCTATATTTCAAAAAATTTTCTAGGATGTATGCAAGTGTGGATCATTTCACTGATTTTTCTTTGGAAGGGCTAACTTGCAGTGACCTATTTGTCCAGATCTTTGGCCTTTTGGGTGGGAAGTTAGGGGAAAAGGAGACATGTTTTTTGTTTTTTTTTTTAATTACGGTTCACTTGTTTTTTTGTCTTTTTTCGGGCAGGGGATCAAACTCGGGACCTTGCGCTTGCGAGGCCGGCGCCGGAACCACTGAGCTAAATCCCCGGGACTAGGAGACATGTTTTTAAATGTAAGTTTTCATTAGCCAGATACAGTGAAGCCAACAGATCAGGAGATGAATGCTACTGAAGAGATAATTTCTTACAGTTCCCAAGAGAAGGGGACACTACAACATGCAGGGCCACATAGAGAAACACCAGGTTAAGTCAGCAGACAGGAGTGAGGGGTAGGAAAAGTGTGTTTTCTACAGTAAGACAAACCAGGATAAACACGTTGAGGATTGGCTAATTTGAATAATTTCATTGAGCTCTAGGGTATGGAAGCTATCTTTAGTTATTTGGAACCTGACTCTTAGGGCAGAGGGATATTGTCTCTCCTGCAATGTAAACCTCAGATATAGGAGGTGGTTCTGAGTACGGACTCTGGATTTGTTGAAGTACGAATGACACACTCACAGGAGATAAGTTTTCTATCTCCAGTGATTAGCTAGTGCTGGGTAGAATAGTCTCTCAGTCAATGAGGCCACTGATGCCAGAGAATCAAGAATATGGAAAATATGAAAATAAAGTTAATATGAGTGCTGTGCCTGAGCCTGAATTTTTGGGAGAGAAAGGGCAAGTCCTCGATCAGGTACAAATGATTTATGCTTGCAGGTATTTAGGGGCCTCATTTCAGGAGCTTTCCTATTCAAACGGATACTTTATCTTCAAACATGAGCATGTCAATGCCACCAGGAGAGGCACAGCATTAAGTCTTGGTTTTTGTGCTTGCCCTGTGTTTCTAAATTTCCTATGTAACTGGAAAGCCTGCTAGCTCATTAATATTGTCAGATTAAGCACTAACTTCAGCACCTGGTTTAATCTCCCTTTCACAGATCCATGGGCCACAAATACAAAGAACCTCAACCTTCTGGGAAAGGAAAATACTGTAGTTTGTTAGTTGGAATGTGAAAGGTACAATCTCAGTGATAAATGATGATGAGGGGTATTTTTATGGCTCATTTATTAATTGTGACCTTTTGCCATTGCTATTTTACCAGGCATGTTTGACTGATATCCCATTCTCTAAACTGGCCATAAGTTATCCAGCCTTATTTGTCAGCCATCCTGTAAAATACTAATTGGCAGTTCCAAATAGATATTTCTTTGTCTCTGCTCTTGTAGTCACTATAGAGAAGGTATGTCCTTCTTTACCTGCTACCAAATGTTAATAATTGTTAAAACTTGTGGATGGGTACCCAGAAGGCTCTTATCTTTTGTGTATGTTTGGAAATTTCATAATTGAAAGGTTTTAAAAATGAATTATATTGGGCCAGAGATTTAGCTCAGTGGTTTCGCCGCCTGCTGCGCAAGCACAAGGACCCGAGTTCAATCCCTGGTACCAAAA
Organism: Heterocephalus glaber; assembly: GCF_000247695.1. The sequence continues at coordinate 15,089,510 of NW_004624788.1, read as the reverse complement.
AAAAAAAAAAAAAAAAAGAATTATATTTACACCAAATAGGAGAGTTATTATTTAAAAAAAAACAACTAAGAAAATAACACCTTTAAAAAGGATGTGGATAAATTGGAACATTGTGTTCTGAATGTGAAATGGTGCAATCACTATGGAAAACAGTATGGTGGTTCCTCAAAGAATTAAAAATAGAATGACCATCTCTATAATTTCAGAATTCTGGAAGGCTGAGCCTGGAGATTTGCAAGTTTCAGCCTAGCCTCAATATAATAAATAATTGTAAAATTTATTCATGTAATTATAGTGTAATAAAGCATTATTCTAGTAATAAGGCTTTGATTACACTAGTAATAATGATGTCTGGGCTTTTCTTTATGGATAGTTTTTGGCTACTAATTCAATTCCTTGACTTGTTGTATATCTATTCAGATAGTGAATTTCTTCTTGAGTCACATTTGGTAGTTTGTGTCTTTCTAGGAATGTATCTATTTCCTCTGTTATCTAATTCATTGACATATATTTGTTCTTAGTATTCTTTTAGATTATAAAAGAGGCCTTTCCACTTCTGGCAATATACTTAAAAGGAAGAAGACAGGAATTCAAACATGATCATAGCAGCATTACAGTATAGACAAAGGGTAAAACCAAATGTTCACCAGTAGATAAATTCATAAACAAAATCTGGTAGACAATGGACTATTATTCAGCCTTCAAAAGGAAAGACATTTTGACGCATTGCTGTCATGAATGAACCCTAAGGGCATTGCGGTAAGTGAAATAAGCTGGTCACAGAAAGACAAATACTGTGATTCTACTTATATGAAGGTACCTAGAGCATGGTAATATAGGGATCCAGCTTGACAAGATGACAGCCATCTCAGTTGAAATTGCCATTTTGCCTACCTGGTGATCTGACATAACATCACAAGCCCTCTAGGACAAAGTTGTTAAGATAATTGAGGACAGTGTGGTAGCTACTTCTGCCTGGACTGTTTTTTAACTGACATTTGATATGTCAATAGCTTTTGAGCAAAGTCTAGTATATTCCAGTTGATCAAGCCTCACTTTGTCTAAAATAGCATTTGAGCCCCTTCTTCCTGCCTTGAGGTGTGGGGATCCACTTGTCTTGTTACCACCTAAGACATACTTCTGTCTGCTAAGTTCCCAGTAAATTGTACTTTGTGAAATCCTGGATCTGTCTGCTTCCTTCTCTGGTCTCACAGTATCTTGTTGTTAGTTCTCATACACTGGGACAGGGTTTTTAGAAATACCACCCCTCCCACTCCGTCCACAGCGAGCACATTCCAAGTCTCTCAGTGGATGCCTGAAACAGCAGGTAGTACCAAACCCTATGTATACTATGTTTTCTCCTATACATGCATATAAACATACCTACCTACATACCTATGATAAAGTTTAATCAATTAATTAGGCACAATAAAAGATTAACAAGAACTAATAATAAAATAGAACTTTTCCCTTCACAATTTCATGGCTAGATGATTCTTCCTATAGATCTTAGTAATCTCAGCATACAAGTTTTTCCTTTCCCCATTGAGAACTGTTGCCTTTTCATTCAAAGGAATCACTGTAAAGCTTCTCTTTCACACTGTCTTATTTGTCAGCATCATTCTTGTGCTTTGGGATCATTATTAAGTAAAATAAGAGTCACGTGAACATAAGCACTGTGTTACTGTGATGACAATGGATTGATAACCAAGATGGCATCTAAGTAACTGCCATCTTCCATAGGGGTAACTTATACAGTGTAGATATGATGGACAAAGGGATGGTTCACATCCTGGTAGGACAAAGCAGAACAGTGCAAGATTTTAGTGGGCACAATAGTGCAGACCTGCAATTCCATCTACTCTGGAGGGTAAGGTAGGGATATCAGAAGTTTGAGGCCAATTTCAGCAACTTAGAAAGACCCTGTCTCAAAACAAAAATTTAAAAGGCCAGGGATATAGGTAGGTGCTCCCTGAGTTGAATTTCCACTCCCACCATCACCCAAAAATGAATTTAAGTTACATGAATTTCATCTCAATATATTATTTAAAAATATTATCTTAGTCCATTTGGGCAGCCAGATACCTTAGATTGGGAATTTATAAATACCAGAAATTTATTTTTATAGCTCTCGACTGTGGTATTGGTTCCATAGGTATATATATTTGTCAAAACTCATCAAACCATACATTTAATATCTGTGAATTTTACTATACATTATTTATACCTCAGTGTAATTAATGTTTTTAAAGAAAGTACCACTAAAAAAGTCATCTCCCTGCTCTGTTCCCCCATCCCTGACCCTTGGGTCAATGAAGCAAGAATGGAAAAAGTACTGTAGTTGACATCATCTATGTACTTTAATGTATACATTTTATAAAACTAATTATTTCTCATGAGCAGATTTGCTTTTAACTGAAGAAGGACAGCAGGTCATTGCTGACTGGCATAACTCCCTTAGCCAGTGTCACAGGTTACACTGCAAGCTTCCTTTAGCTGGACAGCATCATGCAGTGGCAAAAGATGGTTCAGAAAGGTGTCATAGCTTGTAAGGAAGGTTGCTTGGTGAATAGCAAGCTTCAACATTATTTTTGGTATCAGTGAAGAGCCAGTTTCCCTGGCAACAGGGCCTACTTAATGAGTGGTGACAGGCAGCAGGCATGAACATGTCCACAGCAGGTATACAGAGAAAAAGAAATCCTGTTCAAAAAATATTTCCTTTTAGTCTGCATATTCAGGTCTGTTAATGGTTTTAAGAACATAAAAAAATTGAACAGTGCCAAAAGAGATAATACAAAGCTTTGATGTCCTTACTCCTCCCTCATTCTTATGTCTTAGTAACCATCACTTGTAAGCTTTTCTTTGATTAGTTATTTTGGCTTCATCTATATCTCCCTATATGATTAATTCTTAATTAGCTCTAGACATTGTCTATTCCCTATGATTAATAAGGATTAGCTAATTTAAATCATCCCATTTCTCCTTTCCTTCTATTACTTTTCAGAGTTGTATCATTGATTTTCTTTCTGTTAGTTACTTTTACAAATTTAGATTTTATTCTTAAGTGATTTGTTTTTTACTTTGTCAATTTTCACCAGTGTCTCTTGTTTTTCTGCTATGCTTGCCTTCATCTCTCCTCTCATTTCTACTTCTTAGTTTCTGTGAATTCCACTTCTATATTTATATTGTTAAGGCTGAAAGAAATTTATATTCTGCTCAGAATCATAACTGAATCCCCATGCTTGGTTTATGCTTTGATGATATAAGTTTAAAATTAATAAATAATATCAAATTATTATGACATGTTGCTAGATGTTCTTCTATACTTTTAATATTATGGTTCTGAACTTCTCAATGGACAATGTTCCTAGAAAATTGTATGATTTCTTTTTTCTCAAATTATCATGTTGCTGAAATTCATACCATACTTTAGATCATAATTTTCTTGTTTTATTTGAATTGTTAATTTTTCCTCTCCAGTGAGAGAAGTAAAAACTTTCTTCATCAAAGTACCGATATCAGCTTCTTTTCCAGTTCTTAAATTTTGAGACAGGGTCTTGCTAAGCTGCTCTGACTGACTGACTTCAAACTTTCAATCTTCTGCCTCAGCCTCCTGAGTGGCTGGGTCACTTACAGGCATGGGCCACTTCGTTCAGCTATAATTCTTCTTAAAGATATCTTTTTGGAGCCTGTTGACTTCCTGTTTTAATTTGGACTTTTTTTTTTCTTTCAAAACCCACTGTAATGGTGACGTTTGTGTCAACTTGATTGGCTTGAAAGTCACTGGGGGATTGATGAGCCATACTTCTGGCTGTGTCTAGGTGGGCCATAGAGATGTGACCTTGGATATTATATCTGGTCCTTTTTCCCTTCCTCTTTGGCACTATTTACTTGCTGTGCTTCCCAGCCACCATGAACTGAGCAGCTTTGCTCCACCGAGCCTTTCCACAATGATGTATCTGTCTTGGAGCCTGCTGACCAAGGACTGAATTCCCTGAAATCATGAGCCAAATTAAATCTCTCCTCCTTTAAGCTGTAGGTGTCAGATATTGTGTCAACATGACACACACTCACACAAAAAACCCAAACTGACTAATGCACCCACTGAAAGCTGTGATTCTGTGGTTACTTTTTATTAGATTAACAAAGTTAGTCCAGTCATTTAGTGCTTTCTATACATTCCTCACACTTGATTTTCAGATCAATACTGTAGCTTTAATTATCTCCTTTGAAAAGGATAGACAGTAAATAAAAATCTCTCAGTGTTTACAGGTGTTAATATGGCTTTAGCGCTTCTTCAATCTTAATAGCTAGGTTACTAGATATAGATTTATAGGTTCAAAATTATTTTCCCATAGAACTTCAAAGATGTACTCCAATAGTTTATTAAAAATTTTAAAAAATTATGACATTATGACTAGAACACATGTAAGTACCAAAAATGAAATATGCACAAATATGTATCTTGATGAATTGTTACAAAGTAAATGCCCATCTAGCCACACTCCAGGCCATAAAATGAAATTTTGTCAAAACTCTACAAGTCTGCATCAATCTTCACCTCACCCTATCCACCTTGGCCCATATGCAACTTTCCAACTTCAATATTCCTTTTATCTTTTAGAAATATTCATGGTTCTGAGTTTTATAGAAATAATCTTGGTGTTTTGGTTTTTAGTTAGTTCACTGTTGATTGATGCTTGGGCTATTTCTGAGTTTAAAAAAAATGCTGTAACAAATATTATTGATTTTATATCATTATTTGAGATTAACTTCTAGAAGTGGAATTTCTGAGCCCAAAGATAGAACATTTTAAATGTGGGTTGCTATTATGAACTTAAACTCTAAAAATTTATTAATTTATAGGACAGAAAATGCTATTTATTTGTAGTAATAATCTAAATCTTTGCTGATATGATAGGTAAAACATATCTTAATTTTAATTTTTTAATATTGTAAAGTTTAGTTTCTGAACTTGCTAATTTTGGTTTCAAGCAATATTCATTTTCAATTCATTGTCTCTTTGAATTTTAATTATACCTATTATGCTTATTATAAGATTGCTTTTTTAAATAAAGTACAGCCTATTTTAGTTTTATCACTGCAATAACTTCTGGAATTTCACTGAACATCAGACCTTCATATTTTGAAGGCCTTAGATGTTTTATACTCTTTTAACCATCAAAAGGGTAGAGTCTTACATACTTTCTTTTTTTGGTACTGGGGATCGAACTTGGGTACTTGTGCTTTTGAGGAAGGTGATGGAACCACTGAGCTACACCCCCAGCTATAGAAATATATGAAAGAAGAACACATTGCATTTGTGGTTTTTTTTTCCTACATATTTCTTCACCATTTTCTTTTTGGTACCTGAGATCGAACTCGGGACCTTGCACTTGTGAGGAAGGCAGTGGAACCACTGAGCTAAATCCCTGGCCCACTTCTTCATCATTCTTATGGAATATGGTACCTGGTGATTGAACAACATGGGGGATGTACTAAATGCCACCAAATTGCTCACTTGAAATGGTTAATTTTGCTGATCATGATGGCATATACTTGTATTCCTAGCTACTTAAAAGACCGAGGAAGGAGGATTATAAATTTGAGATCAGCGTGGCAAGTTAGTTTAGTGAAACCTGTCAAAGAAAGAAAGAGAAAAGAAAGAAAAGTTTAATTTTAAGTTATGTATATTTCACTCAATAACTTATTTAAAATATTGTCTTTGTCCATTTAGGCTACTGTAATAAAAATCTCTTACATTGGGTGATTTATAAATAGTAGAAATTTATTTCTCCCAGTTCTGTAAGCTGAGAAATCTGAATCAAGGTGCCAGTAGATTTGATGTCTGGTTTCTGTTTCATAGTCTGTGCTTTCTTGCTCCATCCTCACATGATGGAAAGGTAGAAGGGAAAAAGAGACCAACAGATTACCTTAAGATCTTTTAAAGGGCATTAATTCAATTTATGGGGGTGGAGCCTCATGATCTAGTTTCCTCCTATAGGCCCTACCTCTTGATACAATTGCATTAGGGATTAAGTTTCAATATGAGTGTTGGAAAGGAACAAATATTCAAATATCTGTATGTATTTATATCTATCTATCTATCTATCTATCTATCTATCTATCTATCTATCTATATCTTCCTTGGAGTGACTATAAATGGCAATGTGTGCTTAACTTTTTTTAAAAAACCTCAATCATTTCTATACCCTGTAGGGTAATTTTTTAAAGTATGCCTTTCTTTTATAGGGTTTTCTCAAATGTGTGGAATCTCTTGGTTGATTTGTGATATATAATAGTGAAAAATTAGGAAGGCTGACTGACATGGCTCTCTGCATGTGATAGGCTAGTTGACTGGATTTAATTAATAAGATCTTGAAAGAGTCAAATATGATAAAGCAGAGGACTTTATTTTGGAATATTTATATCCTTTCCAAATAATATCTTGTCATCATGAAGACTGAATCTTCCTGAGAGTGAAACTCTGAACACATCATGTCTGAATCCCATACTATCTCTGGACTTTTTGGTACATGAATGTACCAAATGAAATATCTTAGTTACTTTTTTCATTGCTGAGACAAAATACCCAACACCCAAATTTAAAGGAGGAAAGGTTTATTTTGACTCACAGTTTGTAGAGGTTTCAGTACATTGTCAGCTGGCATCACAGAGGAGAAACAGTTCGTGGCATAGCAGGCAGGAAGGCAGCAAGCAGCAAGCCTTTCTTTCTGTCCCTTTATATTCCATCCAGGCTTCAAGGATGGTGGGACTTCCCATTACCCACACTCAGAACAATGCTAAACCGGTTAGTGGACTAATCCAATCATCACACCCTTCATCCACAGTCTCATACTCTTAATCCAGCCATCTGCCAAAAGCCCCATTTAGGGGCAGGGATTAGCTCAGTGGTTCCACCACCTGCCTCGCAAGCACAAGGACCTGAGTTCGATCCCTGGTACCAAAAAACCCCCCAAAAACAAAAACAAAAGCAAACAAAAGCCTCACCTATGAGCCCATGAGGCTTTTGGGCGGGGGGGGATTTAGATACAAGCCAGAACAATGACCAGTACATCTTTATTTAAGTGAATCTTGTTATTTAAAGCCAAAAAGCATCCTAAACAAAATTGATTTTCACTTAACCTGAGATAAGTCTTTTCCTGTATTATTGTATATTGTATCATATAGCTAATGGTTCATAGAGAATATGAAAAAATCTAGTTCTTTTGAAAGGCTTGCTAAGCATCAATAATGACTGTTTTAGCCTGGCATGGTGGTGCATGTCTGTAATCCCAGCACTTGGGAAGCTGAGGCAGGAGAGGTCCTCGAATTCAAGGCAAGCCTGAACTACACATAGAGACTCTGTCTCAAAAAAAAAAAAAAAAAAAAGTGACTGTTTGGGGTGATAGGCTAATGGATGACATAGTTTTACTCTAATTTTTCTGAAAAAAGATAAAATTTGGTAGAAAATATAATCTTCATATAAATTCACTAAGCAGAGATTTTATTTTAAAGCACCTACAGTGTGCAAGGCCCTAGGGTCGGGGGATGAATAAAACTCCTGTTTCTAGAGTTTATAAATTAGTCAGGAGAAAAATACCTACTAGAGAGGGAGGTCCTGATTGACTGTAATGTGTGGTCTTTTTTTGTGCTTGATCTCAGCTGATGTAAAGAAACATCTCTGTGTAATATTTAAACGTCTTTATGTTTGGATCCATGAACGTGCTGAGCTGGAGTATGATTTTGATCCAAACGGTTGGAGGTAAAACATGAGCATGCCAGGGAGTCCTGTAGGTGCACACTCCTGCCTCACGGTGGCGGCATACCTAAAAGAAAAGAGGAGCAGCTCCTGGTGAAGTAAGTCCTTCCAGGGCTGAAGACCGAGAAAACAAACAGGGATCGTTACATCATCATAGGAAATAAACATCTTTACAAGTGGGGCACTGCTCAAGATGGCTGGCAGCACTTCCTCATTCTTATCATCTCACCACATTAGCTGTCCCTACTCAATCCTCTCCCTTTGTTGTCTCCCCCACACCTTTTTGCCTTACTCAGCACTCCATCAAGTCCACCTCCTGCTTTTTATTCACTTTTGAGGCGTTAGTTTTATTTTCTGAGTGTTCTTCTTTTGTTCCTCAGTTCCCCATGAGAATTCGTTTCCCAGTTCAAATGCAAATTCCTTAGGCATCCTGCTGAATGTTATTTCGACCCACTCCTGATTTCCTATGATGATAAACTTATGGTCATGAATACTAATTTGGAATTATATCTAGTAGCTTTGTGACATTGGTCTCATTACTGATATATAATGTTTATTTACTTATTCATTCCACAAGGATTGTGTCAGCTGTGTGTCAGAGAGCTAGAAACAGAATGAACATGACAAATATTTTCAATTGTGGGGGCATACACTATGTAGATGACAAACATTTATAAAACAAGATGAAAAGAGCTGGCACAGAGGTTGACTAAGGAGCAGCAATCAGGAAGTGGTGAAATGGAGAGTCTGGGTCTGGGTAATGGGTCAGTCCAGGCTTACACATGGGAGGCGATGAGAGAGATGAGTGATACAGGGGTTCCAATGAAAGAGGGTGGGAAGGCCCTATCAGGCTGAAAAAGTAACAACACATGAAAACTCATTAGTTCCTCAAATTTTCTGGAGTTCAGTGAGGTCAGGGAAAACCAAATAGAGGGAATCTCCAGAATTACTTCAGCTTAGTAACTAGGTCTGCTCTAGGTGTTTAATTTTACTAGTGATAATAAACTTGTGAATCTATCTGGCTTGTCTGTGCATAGGTTTTATTTGGTGAATTAGTTGAATGGGAACTTTCACATAAGAAAATCAAATTTACCAGACTCTGAAAAAAGGTCAAAAGATTTTTTTCCCTTCAAGTCCACCATCTCCGTGGCAACATTTAGCTGGATCCACTTTAGAAGGAGCCTGGCTGGGCCAGGTTGTTGCACACTTTACCTCTCCCTGGTATTTACACCTGGCCAGATATACCGAGCTGTGATATTTGCCTGGCCCCTGTAGCTGAATTTTTGACCTCTGATTTGACATATTTGGGGATTCTACATTCTTATGAAGCCTGGTATAGGGAAGAAGCTTCTCCTCTTCCTGGGATGGTGAGGAAGGGAACAGAGCTGGAGTTGGCCCCATCACTGAGATAGGTTGAGCAGAACACCACCCATAGGGGCATGGGTCAGAGCACAGGAAGATAAAAGAGGCAGCAGTACACAGGGAACTGTGATGAATAAACATTCTCAGGACTCATTCCTTGGACATTAATCCTGGTCTGTGAAGATGAAAGTGTACGCTTACCCCTGACTATTGCATGGTCAAGGAAAGAGTACAAACAGAGATCCACAGCCCACAGCTTTCCGCCTTCATGTTCCTATCCTCACCTCTGTCTCACAGAATAATGTGCACATGTGACCATGATCACAAGTCCACAGTTTAGCCCACAAGTCCAAGTGCTTTTCACAGCTCCCCAACCCCTGGCAAACAGATGCCCCTTGGCCACTCTTTGGACCAAGGGGTGGCATGCTGGTGCTTGGTCAGCTTTTAGGAGGGCAGACTCAAGAACCAGGCCTGATCAGACTCTTAAAACAGATAAAGAGCTATTTCATCAGGGAATTATGGGGTTTTAGGCACCGAGAACATGGATTAGAAAGAAAGTGTAGAGTCTGGATGGCATAGTCCCAGGGGCCAGTGAACTCTTCACCTCCAAGGGAAAGGAAAGGTCAAAGGAGAGCCAGAGTCCTGGAATCTCATAAAGTCTAGGGCCAGGGCTGAAGTGCTGACAGGAGCAAGAATGTACTTACATTTCTGTAGATGGGGCATCTGAATTAATTTGCTAGGTCTGTTGTACCATGAATGCATAGTTTAAAATGACAGAAACTTAATTTCTCCCAATTCTGGAGGCTAGGTCAAAATCAAGATTCAGTAGGATTGATTTTTTCTGAGGAAGACTGTTCCATGCTTCTCCTCATTTCTGATGGGGGTGGCAATCCTTGCCATTCCTTGGCTTGTATATATAGCACTCTAATTTTCATCTCCACATTGGATTTTCCCTGTATACCTATGTCTTCATGTGGCCATATCTTCTTCCTCCTCCTCTTCCTCCCTCTATTTTTTGGAGATGGAGCCTGACTATGTAACCCAGGCTGGCCTCAAACTCTCAGTCCTCCTATCTCAGCCTCCCAAGTGCTGGGATTACATTTGTGTATCACCACACCTGTCTGGTGATCTTATAAGAACACCAGTCATATTGGAGTAGAGGCCCACCTCACTCTAGTATGATCTAATCTTAACTAATTATATCTGCAAAGCAGTATGATCATGCACTGCAATCCAATGTTAGACTGCATGTACAGCAGTGGTTCCATAAGATTGTAATGGAGCTTAAAATTCTAATCACCTAGTGACATTGTAGCCATTGTACTGTTTCTGAATTTACTCTACTATACTTTTTGTCTTTATATTAGAATGTACTTCTGTTTATATAAAAAATCTACTGTGCAGCAGTATGGCATATTATACTGGCAGCAGTCTCATAATCTCATGTTTACTTCATCTCTTGATTGCATCCTATCATATATGTATATATATAATTTCATTTTATATATATATGCTCACCATTTATATATCTGCCATATAACTTTACACACACACACGCAGCATATATCCTAGCTGTATAGTGGTCTATATCATCAGATTTGGGTACAAGTATACTCTATGATGTTCAAATGTGATAAAATTTTCTAATGATGCATTTCTCAGGTCATATCACTGATGTTAAGTGACTCATAACTGTATTTCCAAACACGGTCATGTTCTGAGGTACTGGGGGATGAGGCACACCTTTATTGAGGGATACAATTTAACTCATGACCTGGTCTATTTCAGGTCACAGATTGCACTCAGAGGTTCATAGAAACTGCCTTTCAACTGGTCCTCCTGCAGATTGGGAATAGAGTGGATGTTTATTCAGGGTAGTATGATTCTGGTTGACCCTTAATAACAATCAAGAGTTTACTGATCATATAATATGATGTCCTAGTCCCTCTGTTTTTCCTTCCATTGCCTCTTCTCCTTTCTCAACCAATTGCTTCACTCTATCTCTCTCTGTGTGATGAGAACAATACCTGATGGCTTCGGCTAACTCTAGCCCTAATGGCCCTTGTTGCTGCCCTCTCTCACTGTTCTTCATCTTTTTCTTGAACTACCAGTTGCAAAGGCTCTCCACCCTAACCATCAGGTCAAATTGTTGAGCAATGGTCTGGTCCAACAAATTACTGTGGTCCCTGCTGGAAGAGCTTTTTAGCAGTTTTTTTTTTAAGGGGCAACTGCACAGTCTGCAAGTTGGCTGCCTCAGGACAGGCACCTGCCCACTCTAGTCCAAGTAGCTGTGTCCAAAGTTGGGATCTCATGGTGCAAACCAGGCCCGGTTGTCTTGGAGAAAGCATCTCTAGGTAGTTTACTAGCAGGTGACTAAAGGCAGTACAATCATCCATTGCTCTAAGATAAGGTTTCCCAACCTTGGCACCACTATATTTTTGGGCTGAATAAATCTTTGCTGTGGCAGACTTACTTGAGCATTATAGGATGTTTAGTCCTGTCCTTGGCTTCTACCTAGCAGACGCCAGAAGCACCTCCCCCTAGAGTTGTGACAATCACAGATCTTTCCAGACATTGCCAAACATGCATGGAGGGGAAAATCACATCTGATTGAGAACCACTGTTGTAAGGGTATGGAGGTACCAGGATTAGCTCAGCCAGGTGGGTATAGTAAGTAATGGGAGTGTAAGTGTGAGGGCTGTTGACAAAAATCTATCTCTGCCATGGCTGACTCTGAGGCTGAAAGGGGCAGCTCCTGCTATGGGCCAGGGGTAGATGGAGCATTCATGGTGGGCTCAATATGAATAGCGGTGTGCATAAAAAATGAGGGAGCCAAAGAAGAGTACCCTCTGTAAGTGTGTGTGTGTGTGTGTGTGTGTGAGAGTGGGGGCACCTGTAAGGATTGGAATGAGCATATTCACTGGTTTACTCTCTGCATATGCGGTTTTGAGAATGTGCCATTCTCTGTATAGAGGTAGGTATCTATTTCATAACAACCTTGTCCTGGCACATAAGAACTAGCTGCTAAAGGTGTAAGGTGCTGAAATACTGAAGAAAAAGGCAGACAGACCCAAGATTGCACAGAGTACAACTTATTAGAAAGTTTTGGACAGAAATGTCTTTAGAAGCAGCAAGATAGCAGGATTCCTACACCCCAAGAAAGAAAGTAGGGATAAGCCAGACAAAGGAGGAGGTTGGCTGATGAGAATATACTTGGTTTATCTCAAAAACTATTAATGTGTCAAATGTCAGTTGAGAAAAAGTCTGACCTGGGTTTGGTGGCAGGCCCTAAAGTCCAGCAGGAGGATTGCTTGAGCCCAGGAGTTTGAGGCCAGCTTGGGGAACATAGACAGATTCTGTCCAAAAACAAACAAACAAACAAACAAACAAACAAACACCAAATAGCCAATATGGTGATGTATGCCTGTAATCTCAGCACTCTGGGAGGCTAAGGCAGGAAGACTCAGTTCAAGTCCAACCTGGACAACTTAGTGACTTAGAGAGAACTTGTTTTAAAAATTAAAAAAGGTCTGGGGATATAGTTCAGTGTGAAGGTCCTGAGTTCAATTCCCAGCACTTCTAAAAAGAAAAGAAAAGAAAACAACAAGTTCAGGCATCCATGGCTGGGACAACATGCTCAGCTGACTGTCTTAAGACTTTGTTGTCCTATAGGATTTCAAATGTACTCCAAGGCTGCTTGGCAGGCAAGATGGCTGTAGCCAGGTACAGCTGGATCTTTATGGTTTCTGTGTCAGGGAATATATATGTATATGTTTCAAGGTTGGGTAGATTGTAAGTAATACACTTTGCCCCTCCTATTTTTTTTTTTTTTGGTACCAGAGATCCAACTCGGGACTTTGTGCTTGCGAGGCAGGCGGTGGGACCACTGAGCTAAATCCCTGGCCCTGCCCCTCCTGTTCTGTCAGGGCAGATTAGTAATATCTATAACATACTCTTTTAGTATATGTGGTGCCGAAGTGAGCACATCTAGAATATACTGAATTGGTATTCTGAGAATGTTACACAGAAGAATCAGCTTCATTGAAGTTGAAATGAAAGAATTTGCTTTAGAATGGTTTTTTGTTGTATAGACCTACCTGTAGGTATATGTAATGTGTAATTTAATATCCAATGTCCCCAGTGATCTCCAATGACATCATTTTTCAGCATCACAATCCAGGATAGGCTGACCTTAGAGTCTAAGAAACTCAGCCAACTCCATTCTGAGCTCATTTCTGTTTTATAGTCTTAGTCCTTTAACCAGTCAGTTGCACAGAAAGTTGCTTAACCTTCAATTTTCCTTACTGTAAAATGGGAAAAATTAGTTCCCTTCTCAGAGAACTGTTTTGAGACAACTTTCATTACTGTAAAAATTTTTAAAAATCATGCTACATAAATGTTGAACAGAAAATAAATTGTACTTCCTCTTATATGCAGCATTATGTAAGCTCTTACTTTTATAGACAGTCAACTGATATTTATTTATGTATAGTCATGTGTTGTTTAATGACAGGACATGTTCCAAGAAATGCATTGTTAGGCAATTTCATCACTGTAAACAGCACAGAAGGAAGTTACACAAATCTATATGGTATGGGCGAGTCACTGGACACGGCCTCCTGATGCAATCAAAACACAGTAATCATGGGGCCGGGGATGTAGCTCAGTGGTGTCGTGCCTGCCTGGTGAGGGCAAGGTCCCAAGTTTGAGCCCTGGTTCTGGAGAGCGGGGAAGGGGGGAGACAGAAATAAAAAACCCCCCACAGTAATCATGTGATGTTTGAGGCTGCTGCCAGTGTAATATAGCATACAGTTTTACAGTGAACTTTTTTTAATAAGTAAAAGAGTACATTCTAAAGTAATTGTCTTAGTTACTTTTCTCATTGCTGAGACAATACATAGCACCCAGAGTTGAAGGAGGAAAGGTTTATTTCAGCTCACAGTTTGTAGAGGTTTCAGCCCATAGTCAGCTGGCTCCAAGGCAGGGTTGAATGGCAGAGGGGCATCACATAAGACAGTCCATGGCAGAGTAGGCAGGAGGGAGCAAGCAGTGAGCCTGCCTTCTTTCTATCTTTTTATATTCCATCCAGGTTACAAGCCTATTAATTGGTACCACCCACACTTAATATGGGGCTTTCATTATCTATACCTAGAACTATGCTAAACCAATTTAGTCACCACACATCTTTAATCCCAGTATCACACACACTCTAATCCAGCATCACACATTCATGATCCAGCTATCTTCCAAAAGTCACACCTATGAGAGTATGAGGCTTTGGGAGGCCATCTAGACACAAGCCATAGCAGTAATGATTAAATTACTATAGTTTATAATATAGAATAGTAAATACATAATCCAGTAACATAGCCATTTATTAACATTAAGTATTATGTATAATACATAACTGTATGTGCTATGCTCTTATGTACCTGGCAGTGCAGTAGGTTTGTTTACATCAGTATTGCCACAAACACATGAGTAATGCATTGCACTACAACATTATGACATATATGCTTTCTCTAGGAGATCAGAATATTTCAACACCATTATAAATTTATGGGACCATCATCGTATACCCTATTGACAGAAAGGTCATTATGTAGTGCATGACAAAATGTACTCTATGCTCCTGATCATCTGACTAAAGATTTTTCTTAATTGTTGAGCTGTCTGGGTACATAGGACTGGCTATTGTATGACCATTATATCAAGTGAAGATATCACGTGGTTATTGTGGTCATCATGACATAATTTAATAGTCATTTGTATCAATTTTTTTTTTGAGACAGGGTCTCGCTATAGAGTTCAGAGTGGCCTTAGGGCTGGGGATTTAGCTCTGTGGTGCTGAGCCTGCCTTGCAAGCACAAGGTCCTGAGTTCAATCCCCGGTATCAGAAAAAAAAGAAAAGAAAAACAACAACAACAGACTGGTCTTGAACTTACTATGTAGCCAGGCTGGCATAAGGCTTACAGCAGCCTTCCTGCCTCAGCCTCTCAAGTGCTGGGGTTACAGAAATGCACCACCACGCCTGACTCATGGATGTTTTTGACAATGATTCTTGCCTGCCTATCTCCCCATGATTGCCTACCAATTTTCAGTTACTCAAGGTTATTAAATGGGACCTTGGGCACTTAAAGGGAGAAGAGCGCATCACTCTTCAATCTATCAACTAGCCACATGTGAGAAGTATCAGGATATGTGGAGCAAAGCTGTCGTCCTCAAGATATGTAGTAAGCGATGAGCCACAGACTCAGAGTAGAGATCTGTCAATGGTCTGGTTGGGGGATTTTTCAAATCCATCCTCTTTAAGTCTGCATTCGATCTGTCCAAACAATAGAGGCAGAGCAGTGCCTAGGCAGAGGCAGAAGCGGAAGATTGCTGGAATGGCAGCCCCTCTTCTTGGCCCATAGGTTTGCTCTTTGACTTAATTCACACTCTGCTTAATTTTCCTTAGTGCAAGCAGAGTCCTCCATCTAACAGACTCACCCTCCTTGGAAAGCAGCTGAGTAATAATCTGTTGTTGGTGAACTTGCCCTTTGGAGTGGCTGTCCATTCTTTTTGCCTCTGCACCTCAAACCAACTGGCATTTCCAAATATACTTTCCATTCCTACAAAAAAAATCTCTCACTGTTTTTGGAGAAACAAGCCTCAATTTTTTTGGCATTGCAGTAATGTTTTGGGACACCTGAGAGGTGAGCAACATGGGCAGTAGCCCTGACAAATCATCCCTTGTTGGTGCTGCACTCTGTGGCCATACAGGAGAGATATTTGGTGTTACAGTGTAAAAGTGTATCCTGGAATGGAGGTGATGATGTGGAATGAGGAGAAGCAACATTGTTGAGAACATTCTCCAAAAGCAGGACTTTCAACCATTTAAAAAGAACATTGGGACACAATCATTAATTGAATAAGTATTTCCATTTTCTTTCTTAAACTACAGTAAAGGGGTTTTTTAAAGAAAGGCATACCGAGAGGGAGGATGACAGAGAAAGCAACAGAAAACACACACACACACACACACACACACACACACACACACCCCAAAACTCAGAAGCCAGAAAGCTATCAGAGGAGAAGTGACTTAGCAGATGTGAGAACTGATGAAAAACTGGCAGAGTGAAAGTTGAAGGCCAGCTCATTTTACACAGCAGAATCACCAAGTTTTGAGAACTTAGTGCCAGGTATTTCTGGAAGTAGGGGTAAAGAAAGAGCCTAAAGAGAAGGAATCTTGGTTGAAAATTTATTTAAGAAGAGCAGGTTCCCTAAATCTTGTCCTAGCTCAGCTTTTCATTCCCCCTTCCTCACTTGGCAAAGTGGGCTTTAATCCCTGGAGGAAGTAACAAGGTGGGTCTCAGGATTGGGGCACACCAGGCAGACTTGAGGGCAAAGATACCATATTGTAAGTGTTTATCTACTTCTTTTACACCTATTTGGCTCCTGAATAATTAAGATTGTTGCATTCAAGTAGGCTCAGAGGGATGACCCAAAGACTGGTGTGAGAGGCAACTCACCCTAGTGGCTCATAGGTAGCTTGTAGACTATTTGTTAATTCAGAACTCATGTGTTCTAAAATTTCAATTATCTTTTAATGCATCGTGCCCTCTTTCCCTCCTTTTCCCTCCCTTTCCTTCCTTCCTCAATAACTATAATGGAATATGAGAGAATCCACAATTTCTATTGGTTTTTCCCCCATTAAGTTTATTGGTACATTTTAGGTATAAAATAGTTACATTCATCATTGGGATCTTGTACTTTTACATGATGTATCCCAGTTCCCACTTTTTTCCCCTTACCCTGCCCTCCCTTCATGCTCTGCACCCTTCTCCATTTGTATTTATTTCCATTTTTTCCTTTTCTTTTCTTTTTTCTTTTTCCTTCTTTCCCTTCCCCCACCCCTCCTATTTCCCCCACTCCTTTAGACCTTTTCTTCCTATTACACAATGTCAGTTATACACTTTTGAAAAAATTACAGTATCAAAATTTAGAGGACATTACCACAGATTTTACAGAATTTAAAAGGATATAGAAAGCATATTACAAAAATCATATTTGAAATAAATTTGACAACTTCTAAGAAGTACCTTGGAAGACAAATTAATGAAACTGACTCTGGAAGAAATATAAAATTTGCATAGCACCTATTAAAGAAAGTATATTCCTAGCTTGAAAACCTACCTATACGACAACAGGCTCATATACATTTTAATTGATGAATTATATCAAACATTTATAGCAGAAAAAAGAAGGAACACTTTCCCCCTCATTTTAGGAAATCAACATTGTGCTAATACTAAAACTGGATAAAGATAATAGAAGGAAAAAGTATGAACATAGATAAAAATTTGTTTAACAAAACAAACTATTAGAAGTCAGATCTGGCAGTATGTAGAAAGTGGTTTTACTATAGGGATGGCAGTGTTG
>NW_004624788.1:15050659-15069382 GCF_000247695.1 Heterocephalus glaber | reverse complement strand
ATCTCCTGGAAATCTGTTTGCATCTGTTTTATGGATTCCATTTGTTTCCTATGTTGGGATTCCATCATGTTCCTCAGCTCCTCTATTTTTTTTTGGTACTGGGGATTGGACTTGGGTCCTTTTTTTTCTTGAACAACAAAATGTTCCGGGTTCAACTTGTACATTTCTGCCTCAGAATTGGAATTAGTGGCTTTCTTTAAAGCATCCCGGGTTCTTGTAGAGAGGAATGGTGTTGGAGGTCAACTCTGGGTGTCAGAAGTGCACATTATTAATTACATCCAAGAATAAATAGAGCTAGAAAATAAACCGTGAATTCATACTGATATTTCCAGTTTAGTTTTCAGATTACAGAATTTTTAAACTTTGATTTATATTTCTTTTCTCTTACACTGATAATTTGGTTCTAAATAAATTATTGTAATTATTTGTGAATTATAATTTATATAGATTACTAATAAAAATGTTACCTAGTAATACCTAGTAATATTTTTGGAAATATTTTTAAATCACATTCCATCATTACTTAGTAAGTGACTATTAAATTCAGATCTTCATGCATTTTAAAAATTTTTTTTTCCTTAGGTACATCCTGTTAGTTAAAATACTTCATTTTCTAGTCAAAAGAAAAAGTTTTGTGGGGTTATGCTACCCACTTACTATACAGCTATGTTCCTTTGTCTCTTAGTTTTCAATTTTTGGAAATAAATACTTTAAAAACGTAAATATAACTTTTCAATTATGTTAAATATTTACATGGTTCCAAAGTTAAAACTATAAAACCAGGTAAAAGGAGCCAGCTCCCTTCTGTTTCCTCTACACTGTTCCTCTTCATAAGTAGTCATATGTCTTAGTTTATAATCTTCTATTGTGTCTTAACTTACTTGTAAGTAAATACATTAAAATAGTTACTGTTCCATTTTACCTGAAAGGTAGCATACTATAAACACAGTTTTCACCTAGATTTTTCCCACTTATTATTTCCTAACCATGACCATCTAAGTCCTAATTTTTTAGTATTGCTTAATACATAATTTCTATGGTTGCAGATGTATCACAGAACATCTTACTCCCCAAGTCTTATAATTATTCATTTGAAGAAAATCCGTAACAAGGGAACAAAACAAAAACATGAAAAAAGGAGTCTAAAGAATAGATTCTATGTAGAAGGAAAAAAGGAACCACTATTAGTTATCTGCAGGGAGATTTAAAAAAGGCATGTGATAGGGCCGGGGATTTAGTTCAGTGGTTTTGCTGCCTGCTGCGAAAGTGCAAGAACCTGAGTTCGATCCCTGGTACAAAAAAAAAAGGCATTTGATATGACAGAGAAGCCTGGCATGGTGCCCCATGCCTGTAAAACCAGACTTTGGGAGGCTGAGGCAGAAGGATTACCACGAGTCCAAGGCCAGCCAAAACTAAGTAGTGAGGGCTTGTCTCAAAGTAACACGTATCAAAATATAAGAAAACAAAACAAAATCATTACAGAGAGAATGGAGTACTTCAACAAAGGAATTCTCACAAAATGAAACAATCCTTGGAAAAATCAGAGATTGGTATCATAGATAAAAAACACCTCACTAAGAAGAAATGGAAGATGAAGGTGAGGAAATTTTTTAGAAACTGGAGCAAAAAAGACAAAAAAGATGGAAAGTAGGAGATAAATAAATGATTTGCAAATTAAGGGACTACATCACATAGATCAACACTGAAATCCAATATTTGAATAATATCATCAAATAAATAGAAAAAATAGAGAAGAAATAATTTAGTCATTCAAGATCATTTCTCAGGTTTAAACAATTTGAGTGTTAAGACTGAAAGAACCCACCCAATATCCAGTGGGATGAAAGGGGCCACATCAATGCACATTATTTTGTAATTTTGAAACATGGAAAAAAAGAACATTCTTTAGCTTTCTAAAGATTAAAAAAAAAGAGGTCCAATAAAAAGTTCAGTAGTGGAATATTTTGGGAATTCTCAACAACAGTACTGGAAGCTACAGGTAATTGGAGTAATAGCTTCAAAATTCTGAAGGAAAACTATTTCAACGAAGAATTTTATACCCAGGCAAACTAGCATATTAAGAGTAAAGGTTTCCAGATAAAGACAATCTCAAAAAATTTATCTGATGATGCATAAAACTTGGCTGGGTGCCCAACAACAGTAGCAATCACACATGTTAGTTACAGACATGAACTCAGGTATTATTTAGCTAAAAGACAAAAATCATCTCTCTGGGGAAATATTCAGGTGAGAGGGAAAGAGGCCACTACTCTTTTAACTGTGCCAATGTGTAACTGATAAGAATATAAAAGCAAAAGCAAAAGAAATAACTTTAAAAAGATATACTGATGTGACTGTTTTGAAGATTATAATTAAAGATAGAAAAGTGTGATAGAATTCTGAGATGCTTGTGAAAACTGATAAAAAGTAGTCGAAGTGTAGAGACCCTTTTCAACCTCCTGCTCCTTCACCAATCCCTTGGCTCTCCTTGATGTAATTAGGAAGTGAAGACTCTTTGAAATTGGGGGAAAATCCATCCCAGAAGACATAGCATGGATCTTTCTTAAATATAGACTTGGGAGCTAGGAAAAGCATTGAAGGAAGGATTATGCAGTCTCCTAACAGTGAAAGGTCCAAGGATGTTTGGGATATACTAAGTAACCTCAATTATTTGGAGATTAGCAGTGGTTCCCAAACTCATTATTTGTTATAATCACCTAGGGAGCTTCAAAAAATCCGGATAACCAAGACATATCCCATACCAATTATGGCAGAGTAAAGAGTCAGACATCAGTATTTAAAAATATCCCCAAGTTTAGGAGCCACTGGAGAATCCACTGCATAAGGAGGTTGACTAGAGGGATAGGATAACATTGTTAAAAGTAGTCTCAAAAGCCCAACTACTTAATCTGGCCTCTAGAGGCAATGAGAAGTCACCGAAGGGTTTTGAGCTGGAAACGATACAGCACATTTGGATTAGGGTTAATGTACAGAAGAAATCGGACAGAGGAGGTAGACTCTGGAAGCAAGGGAACCAGTAGCTAGACTGATAGACCAGTCCCTGACTCATGGTGATCAGTGCAGACATGGACAAGGGCCTCTGTGTATTTGTACCCCTGGGTCCTCAAGGGCTCTGGACTTCACGGTGGCGTCTTTCCGCTCTCTTGAGGCGTGCCTGGCGTGGTGGTCTCCCAGAAGGATGTGAGAGCCACCAGGAGGCAGTGTAGTTGGAAGCTTGCCCCCTGGGAAAGAGCGGCGGGCTTTGCTTCTGGGTTAGAACCCCCTGAGGGTGTTATCCTTGTTCCGGAGAAGCTGTGACACTGAATGGAGTGGTGGGGATCAGGAAAGGTCTCCTTGGGGATACGGGAGCCTGGAGTCGTCTGAACCACCCCGACTGTTAAGTCTTCATTGTCCTTACGAGAGGTGGAGGAAGAAGGCAAATCCCTCTTTTGGGTCTAGTTCCTGCTTGGGGTGAGAGGTTTCCTCCACATGGACCAAACCGCGAATCTCGAGATACCTGAGGCCCCGCTGCCTTCTTCCACCCTGACTTCGTAGAGTCCCCAGAGCGAAGAGGCGATCTCACAGTGAGTACCAAGGTTCGCTCAAGGGCTGGAGGTAACCGCGAAGTGGGAGCAGAGGGCCCGGTGTTTTGTTGGAAGGAGACCCAAAAGCAACAGGAACGCCACGCCCAGCCCTCAGCAGCTCGGTCCTGAGTCCCATGACCGCCGCCGCGGCCGGCCCACCGCGGAGAGGGAATCCATGGGCGGACGACCCTCGGGAGGGGAACGTGCGCGCGCCTCGTGGGAACTGTCTCGAAGCACTCGTTTTCCAGGGGAGGCCTAGAGCCACCTCATTGGAGCCCTCGTGTGCATGATGTGAGACACCGAAACGCCCCTTTCCAACACGATGACAAACACCCCCTCCCACCCAGCGGCGACGTGCACGTGACAGTTTCCAGCTCTCGCAACTACGCGGAAACTTGGACTCGGTCTGCAGCTGCACTCGCCTGGGCGCCGAGGTTCCGGCGCCCCGTCCCGCTCGCCACGGCCGGGGAGTCGAGCCACCGGGAGCAGGGGCTCCCGCGCGCGGCCGCTGCCCCGCGCCGCCCCTGCCCCGCGCTCCGGAGCCCGGAGCTATTGGGCTTCCGCACCGCCCGCCGCGCTCGCCCTCCGGGCAGCGGCTCCCGAAGCGGCGGCGGTCCCGGCTCGGGCCCTCCGGCCCCAGCCATGTGGGACGCGCGGTTAGCTAGGTGCGTAGCGGCGAGGAACGCGGGGGCGCGTCTGGCCTTGTGGGCCTGCGCCCTTGCTCGGTGGGACGCAGCCGCGCGGGGGCTGGCGACCCCAGAGGGGGTGGCCCAGCAGGGCTTCCGGGCCATCCTGGCGAGGCCTGCGACCATCCAAACGCAGACCTGGGCCTACCACGCGGGGTCGCGCTTGGGGGGGTCGGCGCCGGCCTTCCGTCCCTGGGGAATAAGGGCATGCGCTGCGACAGGACTGCGGCGGCGCGCGGCCTGCCTGGCTCCCATCCGGACATCGAACCTGCACCCTCGGCCTCGATATCTACCTCCCCCAGGATTCTGGGCCACTCTCACATTCCGGCACGCGGACGCGTCCTCGGGGCACGCACTCGCGGCCGACGGGCGCTCTGACCCGGGGCAGGCGGTGTAGGACCAAGCCAGGCTGCCAGGGCAGGATCGGCGGGGGCGGGGGGCTTGGGAACGCGCTGGCCTCTTCCCGCAAGAGAAGGCTGTTTCCTGCCTGTCCGTCTGGGCTTGGCCGAATGGGCGGCACGGCCCACTTCCACAGCTAACCCAGTCGGGGGCTGGATAGCGCCCGGGACGGCGGCTGGCTGAGTCCTCAGGAGCCCAAGATTCTGCGTGGGGCGTTTTCGTACGCGGCGGGCTCGGAGCCTGTTGCCAGCGAGGCGCGCTCCGCCGCGCTCACATCCCCAACCCCCAGTCCAGCGCACGCACCCGCAACCAAGCGGAATTGGGGTGCGCTTCGGCCACCTTGGCGTTTCTGGGCGGTTGCAGGCTTCGGTGCTTCTTAGGGAATTGTTTTAGGGAAGGGTACAATTTGAAAATTGAAGGAAAAGTTTCGTAAAAGATTCATCTCCAGTCCCCTGATCTGCCCCCGCCCAGTTGCTGTTGGTCAACTCAAAGGACTTGGGACCCTAGCACTGGATTTTGGTGCTGCCCCTAAGTGCGGAGCTGTTCTTTGGGAGAGGCCTCATTGAGACAAGGCTGTTTGTTACCAGATGGTGCGGTCCCTTGTTGAGCGGCTTGTTTGGTGCTTTCTAGAAAGTACTATCTTCTAAGTGGTGGGGGCTCAGAAGTGTGTTTCAGCTGCTTTCCAAGCAGATCAGTTTGGTAGAATTGTAGGGTGGGTTTTTGAGTCCAAGTACCTTTTGCTGGTTCTTTCATCTTTTGTGGGTCCTAGAGATGTAGTAGGTATATATGGCATGCACTCCCAGAGTTGGATCTCCTAGTTGTAAGCCTATGGGTTATTAAGTCTTTTGGATCAAGACCCACAATAGGGACCTATATCCACTGATATACATACGTAAAGTATCAATCTGCATCAACAGCTTTAGGGTAGTTATTCTCTCTACAAGGTGAGACACAACCATGCTTTCTAATCGATTTTTATGGCTTTCTTTCTCTTTTTTTTGTACTGAGGATTGAACCTAGGGCCTTCCCACTGAGCTGCAACCCCAGTCCTTTTTATTTTTTGAGAAAGGGTCTCGCTGAGGTGGGAGTGTACTGCCTTTTTTACCGCTCCATTTTTTTTTGAAGGAAAAAGGACAGTGATCCAAGCCTGCCACAGACTTTGGATTCATAGCTAAAGGGGATTCTTTAGGTCTTTGTTTAGAATTTCACAGCTGCAGTGTTAAAAGCTGGAACATAATCATCATTTTATAGATGGAGAAGTTGAGGTTCAGGAAAAGCCATCACTTGTTAGTCCTTACCAGCTAGTTAGTGGTGGATCTGGGATTCGACACCTGCTGTCTTGATTTCCCAACCCATGGCAAATAGAGACCTTGCCCTTATAGAACTCTTAATCTTTGCTAGTTAGTTCTATTTTTTTCCCCTGTGGTTGCTACCAAAGATCCATTTCTATGGTATATACCTTTTTATTATTTTATCTTTGCTTCCTGGGATGAAGATAGTTTTAGTAGCTGAAGTAGAGCTTGTAGGCCCTATGTTTGAGGGAGGGTAATGTGATCCTAGGGACATTTATAAGAACTGAAGTGAAAGTTAGGATGAGGGCTTGTGGCCGTTGTTTTTATTTACCTTGAAGAATGAGCTCTCCAGATGGGGAAGTGGAGCCAGCAAGTCAGTCCTTTGCCCTCAGAATGACTGTAAGCTCACTGCTTTTGTAACAAGTTTCTTTAGACTTGAGCCTGAGGTTTTCAAGGCTACAAGCACTCTTCTTTTAAGAGATCTTTGTAAGAAGAAAGAGGGATTTAGTTAAAGTGGATAGTTTCCTTAGCAAAGATGACACTAATTTACAACAGAGATTAATGGTGGAGGCAGTAGTGGGCAGAACAGTTAAATTAAAAAAATTTTTTAAAAATAATGTTGAATCAGGTAAACAGGTATCTGTGGAACAACAGCACCAAGAACAAAAAACTGTCACAACACTGAGGCCAAAAGCGATATTCTTTTTTTTGGTGAGGTTGCCCATTCTCTCTGACTAGACATTTTTCTTAGTCTCAAAAATGTCTGATGAAGGCTGGGGAATGTAGCTCAGAATTTCCTTATGTCCTGCCTTTTATACAGGACACTTTTTTCTTTCTTTTTGGTACCAGGGATCGAACTCGTGTCCTTGTGCTTGCACAGCAGGCGGTGAAACCATTGAGCTAAATCCTTGGCAGCTAGTGTCCTACCTTTTGTTGAAAATCTAGAAAGGTGTATTTGCTTTACTTATGATACCCTGGCCTTATTTTAGCTGAATCAATTCTGTCTTTTGCCTAGTTGTTGAACCTCAACATAAATGCCCATGTTGTGCTTATAGCCTCCTTGTCTGAAGTCCCACGAGCCTGGTGAACTGGTGGTACTCCCTGGGTGTCTTTTGGAGCCAAGCCAAATTTGACTAACTCTGTCTTTGAAGTTCTAGTGATATTTGGATTGGGATTTTTTTTTTTAAGCACTGGACCTTCCTGTCATTGGGGGCAGCACTGAAGAACAGGGCCAACAGTGTACAACGGAGAAAATAAAGAGAGTTCCAGTGTCATACTGGGAAAACTTGATTCATTGTGAGAAGCATGCTCAGAGAACAGTGGTCAACTGGGAGGTCATCCTTCATATCCAGCTGTGGGCTCTAGGGCTATTTCCTTTGGTCAACCCTAAAACAGCTCATTCTCTGCCTGAGGGAACAGAAAAATTGTTGATTTCCAGGGCTCAGTGAAACCTGAACACATTGGCCAGTTACCAAGTATAGTCTGACCCCTAGACTTTTTCTTTAATATTTTTCCTCTTACTTATTCTCACCTCTTTTTGATTTTTGTTGTTTCAGGTTAGCAGCGTTCTTTGGATACATCTGAGGGCACTGTATTGGGCCAAGGAGGGTACAAACATGTAAGACATAGGCTCTGCTAATGGTGATAGAACAGAGATAATGCCAGGTGGACCTGTGAGAATGGGATTAGTGGAGATGTAAGCTAACACTGAAAGAAGAGTTTCCAGCTCCTGAATCCTTCCCTGGGGTACATGGAAGGTCACGTTTGAGCTATATTGAGACAGATGAAGAGAACTTCAAGCAGATAGAATGAGAGATGCCAGGAGGAGAGAGGGACGTTCTAGATAAGAGGAGCAGCTTTTTAAAAATAATGGTGAACAAGAGGGCTTATACTCTAAACATCACTATAGTAATAATAGTTTCTCCTGTGCCAGGCTCTATGTAAAGTGTGATTCATGCATTATTTAAGTCTCATAGAACACTTATGAGCAGTCTCTACCAGAAAGTGAGCTTCTTGAGGGCAGAAGCTTTTTGTGTTGTTGTTAAGTCTTGCTTATTCATACATTCCAAGCATCCAGCAGGGTGCTTTAGGAACGCAGTAGACACTGTTACTATTTACTGGCTAAGGGAAATGGTGAGTCCAGTCCATATTGCCACATAAGGCAATATTGTTCCTGTTTTCCAGTCAGGAAATTGAAGCCTGGGGTTAAGTGAATTGCTGCCTGATATCAGATTTAGAAGAGGTAAAAGTTGGACTCAACAGCAGGTTTCTAGATATCTTTCTTCTGTGAGGAGGATTCTTATATCTTTATATTGTCCTTCTGGTGCTAGCCCTGTTACATTGCAGTGGGAGACAGGCAGATGAATTTAGAGTCATGTGAATACAACATGATGAGCACATAGTGTTGGAGAATGCTAGAAAGGTGTGTGTGTGTGTGTGTGTGTGTGTGTTTGTTTGTGTTTATAATTTAGTATGGAAGTCTGAGCTATTTGGGCTTTATTCTAAAAGAGGTTAGGAGCCATGGAAGTGCACATGTGCATGTGTATGTAGAGTTTTTTTTAATTTATAAGGTAACTCTGGAGGTGGGAATCTGGATGAATATATCTTACCTTCACCATAGTCTATATGTTTTCGAAGGCTAAATTTAGGAAACTGTCACCTGGTGATAGAACTAGGGCTAGAACTCAGGTCCTCCCAACACTGTTAAGGGGCCACCTTTCAGCTGATGCTGTCTTGGACAGGGGCTATTTTATGGGGAGCACCTGGTTCCCTCTGAACCCTCTTCATGTAGTAGTAGATGGTGTTTAGTTTATACTTTGGGTTCATTCCCCCTTCATATTGAGAAGGAAGCAAATTCCTGTGGTCTTGGAGATGGGAAGTGGAATGGAGACCATTAATTAGCATTTAAAATGCAGGTATGTTTTGATTAACAAATTTTTGAGAAGGATCTTTAGGTGATTTTTGTGACTGCAAACGCAATAGAGTGTACTACTTCCACAAACTGAGACAGGTGAGATGTCAGTAAGTGATATAGTCATATGGAACCACCATCACATATGCCATCTGTCACTAACCTAAACATTATCGAATACACAACTGTATTACACAGAGGCTCTGGAGGAAGGGATGATTAGGCTATTATCTAAACTCAGGTTCTCCTTTGAATGAGAAAGCATCTTTGTTTAAGGGCTGTTCCAAGAGTGCCTTGTGTCCTTGTGGCTTCCCCTAGCTTGACAGGCATCTACACCTCTCCGGTTTTCCGATGGAAAGCAGAAGTCTAAATGAGAATAGGGCAGTTATTATCAGGCTGGATTTAGCACAAATACCTGAGTCAAGATTGATGAGTACACTGTGGGTGGCCCATGCTTAACTTCCTTCTTTGTCTTGAGAATGTGGAATGACAACTTCTATGTTATTTTTCTGGTTGGCTTTTGCAGGGATTTGATTTTTAATTCTAAAGTTCATCCTTTATGTTTTTCTCATTCACCCTCACCCTTTGTGTATGTCATCTCTCCCTGGGATTGTGAACACAGATTTTTATTTTAGACTTGGATTTGTGCCTTTCTAGGAGAAATCCTTTTACCTGTGTAATTTTTTTCTGGCCTATAAAATTGTAATAATCAGCCAGGTGTGACGGTGCATGCCTATGATCCCAGCACTCTGGAAGGCTGAGGCAGGAGGATTACAAGTTCAAGTCCAGTTTGGGCAACTCAGCAACTAAGTGAGACCCTGTCTCAAAAATAAAAATAAAAGGGCTAGAGATACAGCTCCATGTGAAGGCCTTGGATTCAGTCCCAAGTGCATACCTCTCTCTCTGTCTCTCTCTCTCTCTCTCTCTCACACACACACACACACACACACACACACACATATGGAATAATCCTACTTCTCTTTTATTAATGTTATTAGGGATGTTGAGTGAGAAAATGCTTGAGAAGGGTTTAGCACGGGGTCTATCACATAGTAAGTGCTCAATACATTTTACCTGTTAAAATGCAGCTGCCTTGGATTACTCTCATTAAACTAGAGATAGAGATAGTGGTGGGTATTTTGGCTCACCACTGGCCACAAACTGAGAGGCCTCTATAGGGCCTCCTCTTGGGAGGTCAATTGAACCAGGAGTTGAAATTAATCCATCTTTGGTCTTTAGTGATATTTCTTGAACATCTTCCAGGTTCTGACTTGGTTTGGGGGTTAAAATAATCTGGATACTGTCCTGGACTAAAATTTGGTGTAAGGCTCTTTGCTGGTCCTTTCTTAAACATTTCCGTCTTTAGTTTGAATTTATATTTTTTTCTTTTCTTTGGAGTTAAAATATTATTTCTTTTATGCAATTATGGGGATAGTAGATGCCATTCATTTTTAAAAAAATTATTCTTCCTTCGCAAAATAAAGAGTTGGCAACTTTAAGTTCCCTCCAATCTCTTTGTGTGTGTGTCTGTGTGTGTGCAAATATTATTGTTTGCCATTTCCAAAAATCTGAGAGATGTTGATCTATAGGATTATTTTTTTACTTTTAACATTTTTGAGTTTTGCAGGACTAGTTGCACAGTAGGATAAATGGCCTTGTATGCTGACCATTAAATTCTGAGCAAGTATGTATTTATTAAGTGATTTTTTTTTTTTTTTTGTACCAGGGACAGAACTCATGACCTTGTACTTGCAAGGCAGGTGGCAGAACCACTGAGCTAAATCCTCAGCCCCTAGTATGTATTTATTAATAGACATCTTTCTCTTAAGTAGCCAACAGCTTTGATGACTTTATTTTGGTTGGATTTATTTGTTTTTGATTTGTACTTTGTGTGGCTGGCTTTTATTTAGTTTGTATCTTTATCCAAAGGAATAGCTGACAGTTCAATATGTTATGGCTTTCCAGGAAATGTCCAAAAATCCAGTACTACAAGTGAAATCATCTGATTTGAATTAACGCCCCCCCCATCTTTCTACCTTTCCCATTCCTCCAGCTTAACCATCTGTCTATGATACATAAAGAAGTGGCCAGAGGATCATTTATTTATTTAACAATGCTGAGCCCTTGAGTTGCAGAAATAATAAGAAAAAGTAAGACTTAGTTCCTGCCCTAAGAGAACAGGCTGCTGGGGAAAGCATTTAAGCAAACAAGTATCTAGCACAGAGCTGCTGAGACATAGTACAGTACCTAAAACCAAGGCAGAAGGAGCAATGCATGTCAAGAGAATGAGTAAAAAGCTACACCAAGGGCCTTGCTTAGGTGTTCAAAGCAATAGCAATGGCTGTGGCCAGAGAAGGGCCCAGAAAATCTGAAAATCTGGGAAAAAGCTGTTATGTCTGGAAATCATGCATGGGAGACAGTGGGGTCTCGGTGATTCTGGAGGCTTTTCCCCCCCTGTTTGGTACTGATAGATTGTACCCAGGGCCTTCACACTGAACCACACCCCTCTCTCCTCTTTTGAGACAGGATTTTCCTAAGTTGTCCAGGCTGGGCTCAAACTTGTGATCCTCTTGCCTCAGCCTTCCAGAGTTCTAGGATTACAAGTGCAGCTGGCTTCCTGGAGGCTTTTTAAACCTGGACATAGTACAAGATTTGATGGATTTGGGGACTATCTCGTCAATGGGAGATGGGTGAGGCTGGAGCAAGTAGTGCAATAAAAAGGCTGATACTACATTAATGAATGCTGGTGGGGAAGAGAGCTTGGGAGGGTGTGTATGAACCTAGCTTGGAGACCACCATTCTGTGGCTTGAAACCTTCTTAGGGAAGGTGAAGCTGAGGGTAAATTGGGGATCAATTGATTTATCATCTTTGGCTTCTTGTTTCCTTGTGAAGGGACTCTGGACACTAGTGGTTGATGCACAAGTTGAGTTTTGGCCCAATTCTTTGTTACCATAGAAACTGGAAATGGCACATAGGATTTATTTGGGGGCACAAATTTGTGGTCGTCTGGAATGACTGTCGTGCAAAGGATTCTGAAATCTTGATGGGCCCTGCAGGAATGGGTAACGTGACCAGAGATGTCTAGGACAGGGTGGAGGTAGGATATTCCTCATACAGTCCCTTGTCTAATGTGAAGTTGTAGAGAGAAGTGAAACAAGCAAGACTCTCTCACTTCCTTCCTTCCTTTCTTTTTTTGGGGGGGAGGGGAGGACAACTTCTTTATTAGCCTGCTATCTTGTCCCACCTGCTTCCTTCCTTTCTAATGAATGGAAGAAAAAAAAAATCAAAATACTTAGACAAAAAGAGAAAGGTTCTGGAAGGATGTGATTGTCTCAGTAACCAGGGAGGTGGCAGCTGGGCCTCAGAGGCAGTGGAATATGTAATTGTGGAGCTACAGAAGCTCCTTTCTGCCTCTCTTTTCTCTGGGTGTAGGTATCCTATTCTCTCAACCCCAGATTGGCTTGTCAGTGTGGAAAGTAAGCTTGCTTCCCCACCCCCAGCTTCCTACCCCAAATTCTACCACCAGAGGACACTTCCTTCCCAGGGTTTCAGTTCAAAAGCTCCCAGGGAAGGGCTCTTAGCCTGGCAGGTCTAGTGCATAGCACATAAGGCCTTCAGGCTTGCCTCTGCACTTCAGCCCTCTCCTGAGGAACTCTATAGTGAGCTGAGCAGCCAGACCAGAGCAGGCTTACCATAGTGACACTGTCCTCCAGTGGAAAAGGGTTTCTTAGGGCCTGAGAGCTGAAACCTTTCTTCCCCAAAGCACAACCACAGTAAAAAAAGAATTGGGGCCATTTTCAGACATCCCTGTGCTGACCTTTCCCACCCCTTACCCACCTCTCTCATCCTTATAGCCTCACTTGTCTGAGAAGTGGAACAAAGCCTTGAGTTTCACAGATTTTCTCAGCTGTAGCTGACTGGTAGTTTCAGGGAACTCTTGGAAAGTGGGCAAATACTTACTTGGGCTGTGTTTTCACCAAATATTTTCTCTTTGCTGGGTAAA
The DNA here is from genome assembly GCF_000247695.1 of Heterocephalus glaber. The sequence continues at coordinate 15,056,506 of NW_004624788.1, read as the reverse complement.
CAAAGCAAAGGTTCTGTAAATGTTGCAGGGATTATGCTCAAATAACAAGCAACGTTTTCCAAGCCCCTATGCTGATAACCTAAGCCATAATAGACCAGAGACAAGGCCTGGGTTCCAATCCTGGCTTTTCTGACTATTAACAGGTGTAGGGGATAAGGGTGCTAGGGTGGAGGTCAGGCGGTGAGGTTTCATGTCTGCTGCTCATTACTGCAGATCCTTGCTCAGGCTCTTGAATCTTCAAGACTTGGATTACTTGCTGTAGAAATTGTAGTCTAATCACCTCAGTTTATTACACCCTTTCTGTTTATGTATGATTCAGCAAATGCATTCAGTGGGGGTGTTGGTTTCTTGTGGCTGCAATCATGAATTACAACAAACTGGATGACTTAGACATTTATTATCTTATAGTTTAGGAGCATTCTTCCCATTTCCAGATCTATTACCCAACGATCATCACTGTCATTAATTTCTTAAGTGTCCTTCCAGAAATTCTTTCAAAAGATCAAGTGTATACACATATGCTCACATACATGCATGCACATGCACACACGCACACACGTGCACATACGCACACATGCACACACACCTTTAAGTTCTCTAACTTGTTCTCCAAGTTGCTCTCCAAAATGCTCTCCAATGAGCTTTATTTACTTTCATTGGATATTTTGACATTTTATTCTATTTATATAGGTTTATCTCATATTTTTTAACAACTCTTCAGAGTTCTGTTCTAAGCTGTACCACACTCGATATAGACTTCTCCAGTTGTTGGACTTTTGGATTTGTATCATTTTGCTTATACAGAGAACTAGGTAGTGAACATCATCATGTATTTGAGTAAAATATGTTTGTAGATAAATTCCCAGCAGGTAAACAGCTATGTCACAAGTCTGTGCATTTAACATTTCTATAGACACATGCTGTATTACTTTATCTTGCTGTCAGCAGTATGTGAGAATGATTCTACCCATAATCTTGCTGATTTAGGTATTACTAAATTACTTTCATGGCCTTTTGATGTACAAGAGCTTGTAGTTTTCATGGATTGATGTCTATCACTTTATGGCTTCTGCTTTTAGTATCATTGGAATGGCCTGCTGAAATATGATTACCTAACCCTTTGCCTTTTTCTGCAGTGCGAGGGACTGCAACCAGGGCCTTGTGCATGCTAGGCAAGCATCACTGAGCTACGTTCCCAACCCTTTTTATTTTACTTTGAGACGAGGTCTTGCTAAATTGCCCAGACTGTCAATTCAAATCTCCTGCCTCAGTCTACTGAGTAGCTGGGAATAGAGGTGTGTATCACTGTGTCCCACTAAAATTTTTTCACTGCACTAAAACTTAGAATTTATGCAATTTAAGAATCCAAAATACAAAAGGTTATGAGGAAAAGTTTCTCTCTTCCACCCTCTGCCTCATCCCCAGTGAAGGTAAACAGTTTTATTTCTGGTGATTCCTTTAGGGGTTTCTTTATGTATATCTGAGCAGATGGAAGTATTAAACTTATTCAGCCTTATTTATTTATTATTGCAAAAAAGGGAGCATAATATACACAATGTTCTGAATCTAATTTTTCAAATATATTTTGGAGATTATCCCAGATCATTATATACAGAGTATGCTATTCTTTTTTGTTTTTTTAAATATGTGTATGATATTCTGTGGCAGGAAGGCTATACTATAAAATAGCTTCTTTTTTTTTGGTACCAGGGATCAAACTTGGGACCTTGCAAAATAGCTTCTTGTTGATGAGCATTAATATGGGTCTCAGATCAAGGACCATATGTATGTATCACTTTGCTAGATATTGGCAGACTTCTTAGAGTGTTTGAAGGTGACTAAGATTTGTACCATTTTCCTTTAGTGCTTTTTAATCTTTTTCTCAATGCTTTTTAAAAAAATCGATATTTGCATGTGCAATAAAACAGAATTTAAGGGTACTTGATCAGTGAATTTTAGCACTTGTATACATACACCTGTGTGGCCAAGAACCATGGCCAAAATACTGTGTGGAACAATTCCACTGCCTAAGAAAGCTCACTGATGCTTCCTTCCAGTCAAAACACCTCTCTCCCTAGGTAACCACAATTTGTGATTTAGATTTGCCCATTCTAGAACTTCATATATCGATTTACACAGTGTATACTCTTTTGAGTCTGGCTTCTTTTGTGCAATATATTTGGGTATTCTGTTTTGTTCTATTGACGTGTTTATTCTCACATAGTTGAACCACACTTAAAAATTATAAGTTTTATAAATACACTTAAAATATTAGAGAATATTCTCACTTGATACTTTTTATTAAAAATATCTTGGCTCTTCTGGCTTGTTTATTCTTTTCAATAAACTTGAGAGTTCTTTCATTAATTTGTTTAAGGATCTTGTTTTTAATTGAAATTTTATTGAAACTGTACATTCATTAGTAGGGTAAAGATTTGACATTTTATAATGGTGAATTTTCCCAAATAGAAAGATTGGATATTTTAAAAATTCAAGGCCATGTTTTTGAATGAAATTTTTTTTTCTACAAGTAAGTCTTGCAAACTTAATGGTGTTTATGGATATTTTATAAAGAGCCTTTTAAATATGATCTTATAAGAATTGTATGTCTTCATTTCTAATTTAAAATATTCCTTATTACTATAGTTTTTTTGGGGAAAATCTGTGTTTATTTCTTCAGGAAGGACAGATAAAAGTTATTTTAGTCATGTGTTAATTTAAGTCTGTATACATCAAATCATAAAGTAGTGTCAGTGTAATTAACCTACCTAGGAATCCTGTTTCTGTTTTTCTAACACAGTTAACTGTTTTATTTAAGACTAAAATGTAATGAAAAACATATTTGAAGTATTTGGTCAAGGGAAAAGAGTGAGTCAGTTTAAGGTGAATCAAGACCTAATATAAATATCGGGAAATTTGGGACTTTAAAGTTTGCTGTATTGAACATTCTGGACAGGTAGTCAAATGGGACTAAAACCAGTAGGATACAATAGGCTTATTCCCCCCGCCCCCCACCAAAGTTGTTTCATGAAGTAAAAGTCAGAAAATTTTCTTCATGCTTGCTTTGCAAGATCACAATAGCAGTTTTAATGGTTGTAACTTGGTTTCACAGCTCTTTGTTCCATTTTTAAATAGGAGAGAAACTTATATTCTGCATTTATAGGGAAACTACAGAGCAGTAATCTGGTTTCCAGTTGTAATACTGTGGGCACTGAATGGGATGCTTAGAGAACTGTGGGCCGGTTTTACTCAGTACAACCTGTGTCCCTATAATCTATACCAAAATATGATGCACAGATAATTCCACAATAGTGTAGTTCATGATTTCTGGTGGTATTCACCTTCATGTATAAATACTGTTCAGGATGGAAAGACAGGATGATGCTCAGTGATGGCAAAGGAATAGCGGAGGGAACTTAGAAATACTCAGCCTCTGGGATGTACGTTGCATACCAAAACTCTGGGAAGCAGCCCCTGTATATTTGTGTTCATATGCAAGGGATCGAAGGCTTATTTCTCCACTGAGTAGAAAAATAACACCTCAGATGTACCTGGGTTACTATTTAACCCATAACCACATGCTCCAGTAAAATTTTCTGCAGTAATAGAGATAGTTCTAGGTCAGTACTGTCCAAAATGGTAGCCACTAACCGTGTGTGGTTATGGAGCACTTAAGATATGTCTAGAGTGACTGAGAAACTGAAGCTTTAGTTGTACTGTAGTTCATTTAAATTAAAATATCAACATCTACATGCAGCTAGTGGCAACCATATTGGACAGAATTCTAAATAGAATAGTAATAGAATAATAATGGTAGCCAGACAGAGTAGCAATAGCCAGAGTTAAAACACCATGCTTTTAGCTCTAAGTAATAGAAAACCTAACTTAAGCAATAAGGATATGTATTAGCTTATTTTATTTGTTGTTTGGCAAACCAGGCAGTCCCTGTAAACCTCTTTCCTCGGTGCCAGCCATCAGGGAGTCAGATCTAATTTTTCCTATTTCTGAGCAGTGAAACATATGATGTTCATCTGGGGGATTTGGGAAGTTTTCATTTTTTTTCTTTTTAAATTTTACTTTATTGGTACATTTTAGGTATACAATATAATGACATTCAGCATTGGAAATTTGCACCTTTACATAATCTTTCTTGGTTCTTATTTTTCCCCCTTTCCCCTGCCCTCCCTTCCACCCCTCCATTCCTCCCTATCTACAAAGCCTTTGTTTCCATTTTTTCATTTTCTGATATTAATTCCATTCCCTTCTTCCCTTTTCCCTACTCCTCCCACTTCTCCTTCCCCTTTGCCCCTTTTCTTTCTATTTCACATTATCTATTATACCTTTTAGTCCTTATTTACACCTTCAGTTTCTCACAGTAGAGAAACTATTCGGTATTTACACATGTGTCCTATTTATTTCAGTTAAGAGTATCGCCTCAATGTACATTCATTTAGCTATAAATGTCTCTAATTTTTAATTTTTTATGGCTGAGTAGTACTCCATTTTATTAAAAAAACACATTTTCTTTATCCAGTCTCCAGTTGATGGGCATTTGGGCTGTTTCCAAGTTTTAGCTATTACAAACTGTACTGCTATGAACATGGGTGCACATATATCACTGTGGTATGATTCTTTTAATTCTTTGGGAATGATACCCAGCAGAGGAATAGCGGGGTCAAATGGGACTTCCAGTTCTAGTTCTTTGAGGTATCTCCATACTGATTTCCACAGTGCTTGCACCAGTCTACACTCCCAGCAGCAGTGGAACAGGGTTCCTCTTTCCCCACAGCCCCACCAGCATTTGTCATTGGTTGATTTCATGATAGCAGCCATTCTTTCTGGAGTGAGGTGGAATCTCGGCATTATTTTCATTTGCATCTCTTGAATGACCAGTGATGTTGAACACTTTTTCATATGTTTATTTGGTATTTCTAGTTCTTTGTCTGAGAAGTGTCTGTTCATTTCATATGTCCATTTTCAGATTGGGTCTTTAAATTTGGGAGGTCTGATATTTTTGTTCTTTATAGATTCGAGATAGTAGAACTTTGTCTGAGGAACAGCAGGTGAAAATTTTTTCCCACATTGTGGGTTGTCTCTTCATTCTGTTGGTGGTTTCTCTTGCTGTGCAGAAGCTTTTTAGAAAAAGGAGATCCCATTTGTTGATTGTGCTAGTTCACAGGTAACTGAGGTTTTGTTCATAAAATCCTCTTCCTACACCAATGTCTTCAAGAGTTCTGTGTAACCTCTGTTCCATCCAGTTCAGCATTCCTGTTTTGATATGTTGATCTTTAATCCATTTTGATTTTAGTTTAGTGCATGGTGAGAGATATAGTTCTAGTTTTAATCTTTGGCTACTTGAAACTCAATTTTGCTAGCACCATTTATTAAAGAGGCTATCTTTCCTCCAGTGAGGGTGTTTGGCTCCTTTGTCAAAGATTAGGTGGCTGAGTGTGTCAGAAGTTGTTTCTGCATCCCCTAATTTGTTCCACTGGTCCTCAGGTCTATTTCTTTGCCAGTACCATGCTGTTGTTATCACAGTAGCTTTGTAGTATAGTTTAAAGTTGGGGTTGTAATACTTCCTGCCATGTCTCTGTTACCTAGATTTGCTTTTGCTATTCTGGGTCTCTTCTTGTTCCAAATGAATTTTTGGATTGTTATCTTAAGGTCTGTGAAGTATGCTGCTGAGATTTCAATTGGGCTTGCACTGAATCTATGTAGCAGTTTTGGAAGTATGGCCATTTTCACTATGTTGATCCTTCCTACCCAGAAGCAGGGGATGTCTTTCCATTTTCTGATATCATCTTCAATCTCTCTTTTCAGAGTGCTATAGTTTTCAGAGAAGAGGTC